>VXBH01007324.1:84482-111900 GCA_013400035.1 Rynchops niger | reverse complement strand
ATGCTAATCAGCTTTTTTCCTGCCACCTGTCCCTTCCCTTCCCTTCCCTTCCCTTCCCTTCCCTTCCCTTCCCTCTTTCCTTTTTTCTTTTTTCTTTTCTCTCTCACTGCCTATTAGTCTCTTTTCTCCTTTTCCTCTCCTTTTATTTTCCCTTTCCTTTTGTCCTCCCTTCCCCACCCCCGCTTTTCCCTCCCCTTTCNTGGGATTAGACTGTTTTATTTGCTGTTGCTACTAGGAAGCATCATCAAAAGAGAGAAGGAAAAGAATCTTCCAGTCTTTTTAGATCAGTTCAACATGATTGTATAAGTGGGATTCAGTAGCAAAAGCATTTAAGAAATGTGCAAGTGCAATTTAATTATATCTAGACTGTAGTGAAATTGATGTTAAAATCCTCTAATGCTGAAAATACAAGCTGTGGGTTTTTTTATTTTTAAATCATGAATTCATTATCAAAAGAGCAATCTTGATTATATATATGTTGGCAACTAGTGAAATTATGTGATGCTTCTATTGCTTTTCTTCAGCTTGTTCTTCCATTATTAAGTCCATTAGACTAGTGTGAACACAGGACTATTAAAATGACAAGCAAGACTATATGATAATTTTAAATGCAGTCACCTATTCATTATGTTCTGAGGCTTATATTTTTCTCTTTGTATTGTTTTTCACTGCAGGTGTCCTGTCTCATGTAATTGTTCCTCTCATAAGGTCACAGGTCTTGGTGGAAACTGTGTTGCATATATCAGCATATCAGCAACATTACTTTCCATTAAACTCAAGGAATAAACATTCACACAAGGAATGGGAACTGTAACCCACATTTTTCACTTAACGGAAATGTCACAAGTTGTTCTGGACAAGAAAAGTCAATACCAAGTGCCTACGGTAATATATATCCTGAGGTCGGCAGGGCTACCAGGACATACCCCATATTTAAGGACATAGGTAATTTGGCTCAACCAACTAGATCCTTTATGCATTGTTCCCAAAGATCCCCATGCTGGCACCAGGTGATAGGAAAGTTTTGTTTTCAATCAGCCTTGGTGTCCATGTTGAACTCTTCAACTGAGAAGCAATGAGACAGAAGGTGGCTTGCAGCATTTAAAAAGTCAGAGCCAGTTCTGGAGATATTAATGTTTAATCTTTAGTACATTACAAAAAACTGCTGACCACTTATTAGCCACGGCTCACTTCAGAGGCTTAAATCAATTCTGACATCTGAATTCCCCTACCTGTGAATGTCAATTATGGATTAGTCTGATACAATCTCCCCTCACACCCACACCTTCCCCCAATATCTGCATGCATAACCAACTCACATTTAAAAGCAAGCAAACTCTTCTCACTTACAGGTAAGCTGTCATCTAACACTTTTCTCTATATTTAAGGACCCTTCCTTTTCCCAGGAGTTAGTACAGGAGATAATGTGTGAAAGGCAGAAGACAGGTCCTTCACAACCAATTATCCTGTCCATGTGGCCCCATGCCCTTCCTTCTACGATGTTTCTGCTCTTTTCCTTTCCAAGTGATCTTCTTACTTGGAAACCTGGATGCTGCTCTGCTCTTGGCAGTGGCAACCCATCAGGATGCAGGAAAACAGAGCCTTTCCAGGTTAATCATATCCTGCTCCATTCACTTCCCTCCCCTCTCAACACGTTCCCAGCACACTTCCTTGTGATCAGGCATGTCCTTCTGCAAGAAATGCCTCTAGGATTTGGGCTACTCTGCTGCCTCTCTCCTGCTTATTCTAATCAGCTTTTTTCCTTGCACTTTTCCCTTCCCTTCCCTTCCCTTCCCTTCCCTTCCNCTCTCTCTCTTTTCTTTTCCTGTTCTTACTGCACAAACAAGATGTATAATGTCCAGAAAAAATAGTCACAGTTACTTTGGTCACCGTTATGTTCAATACAGGATTCCTAGCAATGATAACATGATGTACTTCAGATTCCCACAGTAAACTAGGGTGCTGCATAGAAGAGAAAATCTTGTCTTTAATTGTGAATCACAGCCTTGCCTGGAGCTGCAATTTCAGTTTCAAGCTTTTATATTTCAGATTGACTTCAGTTGATTAACAAATGTGGTTCTTAAACTGAAATAACTGTCCATGTGGATTATATACTCATTGAAGTGCAACTTTCTTATACAGGCGAGTCTATGAATATACAATTGACAGTTGTCGTAACTTTATATCCCCTAAGGAACAGATACAGACAGATTTTGGCATAAAATACCCAAAACAAGGGCAAAAAGCATTTCTTTCATCAGTATGTTATTATCTATTTTTATTTTATATGAATATTCAAAGAACAAAACTAGAATTTTTGGGAAGAATGTTCATGGAAATGTTAATGCAAAAAGAGGAAAAGAAACATCAGATCTACGGGTTTCATTTCCAAAAGTACGCATGAATCTTTGCTTGGTGCCTTTTTTCCCTGCTTTGCTCCTGACGCAGCCAGCACTCCCACTAAAGTCAATGAGCTTCTGCCCCTCTGAGCAAAGCCACGGTCAGGAATACCAAATATTACACCTCAAGTCCCATGACAGGGTGATGTGAATGCTGCCTTTCCATCCTGACTTCCTACCATCCCCCTTCCTCAAAATCAAACCATCCAGAGTGTCTCCTTCTGGGTGTCCAGCCCTCACCATCACTCTTCACAGCCGACCCTGCCTTCCTTCCCACAGCCCCCTGCTGCGGTGTGTAACAGAGCCGTAGCTCTTTCCCAGAGCTTGCTTTCGCTCCAGCCCCACGGCCACAAAGTGTAGCAAAAAAAAAAAATAAAAAAAAAAAAGAGTGAAAAAGCCAAAAAGCCAAAAGAGCGCCCTGTTGCTGACTGGGACAGGGATGAATCGTGTCATAGTTCAGAGGACTGTTGTTGCTCTGGCACCAAGTCACCGCTCTCGGTCTCTGCCAAGGCGGGTGTCAGCTGGTGAATTATAACATTGGCAGACAGGACAGAGATAAGCAAAAAACACAATGACAGCTGCTACACAGAACTATTCTTTCTGGCCTGCTGAATACAGAAATACATTGTGTAAATAAAGACAGACAGCTTCATTATGCAATTGTCTGCTACTACGTCTCTGCTGAAGAAGTAGTATTGATTCAGGAAACTATACCCAAGCTCATCAGTCTAATGTGTTCTTGCTTTTGGACTCCCAGTCTAGTAAGAAATATAGTAATGTAACTCTCTAACAATAGCTCCACAGAAATACGTGCTCAATGGGGAAAGAAGGTCCTGGCAATAATCTAGTCATTTTGTTTCTGGTAAATGCTTCTTGCATCTATTTGAGTCCAGAGCAAAACACAGAAACAGATAGACTCACCTTACATGGCAGATGTAAGACGTAACAGGAGTTAACAAATAATGTCTATTTAGAGATATCAGCATATCATTCCATCAGTACAAATCAGCAAATAGATTTTTTTCTGTTATCTTTTAGCCCAAGTGGTAAAGAGGCACCGAATGGGAAAATTATGATAGATAAACCACAGCAATGAGCTGAAGTTCCCTTGCCATAGTGTGTTTATTAAAATGTTGTTTCTGCATTTTTTCACATAATTATCTTTGCAAATGATGGAGAGAGACACTTTAGAGTGTGGGATGCAGGAAGGTAGAATTTAAATAATCTCTCAAATGGCCTCATTCACCTTTTACTTTAACCTGACATCACTGAGCCCCTTAACTGAGCATAACGAAGTGAGGAATGACTGCAGAGAGGTTCTCATGGATGAAAAGCAGATGAAACTATTCATTTTGAAAATAAAGGAAGGGAAAGTTAAATCAGAAGCATATTGTACTGGGTATTGCAGGGCATTCGTCTTTGGGAGTGCTAGGGAGTAGAAGACTTAAATTTAAAAAAAGTGGGAGTATAAATAGACTGTAAAGAAAGGGTAAGCAGTGTTATTCTCAGCAGGAATTAGTCAACTATCCAAAGCTCATGAGAACGTTTCCAGTTTTCAAGGGGCAATTGTGTCCAAACTGGCTCAGCTATACATTTGCTGGGATCCTGGAGTTGTGTGAACTGTGAACAGAATATTGAGAAGGGAGAAACTGTGTGGGAAGCTACTCATGATTCCTGAACTGACTTGTTTTAAAAGGGAAAAAGGGGTGGGGAAGGCCGCAGCTTATTTTAAGCCTCTTTTAGGTTACCTTCCACTTGCATAGGAGGTTATCAGCTTTATGCAGAATTGTTTGAAAATGGCCATTGCCTGAACAAGTCAAGCTGAATTGTTTGCATAGATGCATTGTTAACCAAGGAGTAACATAATGATGAGCAAAGGTCTTCCTGGATCTTTTTGCAAGCTCTGTTTGCTCATGCACTCAGGTTTATGAACTAGCCCTTCTCTAGCTGTCCCACAGGCTGTGTAGGATGTCTGCGACTGTGAGACTTCATCCAATCCCTAGGTGACCTGTGCTAGAAAAATGTTACAGGTGTAAAAAGGCACAGTTCATTTTGGAGCTGAAGCTCCCACTTAGTAATTACAGGGATATGTAACAATGTCAGAGGGAGACCTATGCCAAAATTAGGTGGCAATTTTCAAAACACTTGTTAAATGACATAGTCTGCTCCATTTGGAGTTAAGCAACCTCAATTTGTGGTTCAGTTACTCTACTATTTCAAATTTGTGAATAAATTCACATTGCAAGCAGTGGCTTTTCTGGGATGTCTCTTGGGATGTTTACATGATAATTAATATTAGTGGCATTGCAACCATTAAATTAGGGATTGCCAGCATTTAAAAAAAAATGCATTAGTTTTAAAAGCTGCAAAACCCATTGCTGCTCTTCAGTCAGTTGTTTTCTGGCATAAGGTATTCTAATTCCAGGAACACATAGAATGTTATTAACATACCTGAAGCAAATGGCTGAATTAATATACTTGTTAAAGATTTATGACTCCAATGATTTGAGTCTTTTTTGTGTTTATCTTGACAGTTTCAGTGAGCTTGGCTCAACTATTTTTTAGCTTATGATTGCTCTGAAACATGGTCATCACCTTGCAAACTAGTAAAGCCAAAAGGAACAAGGTTATTTGGAGTAATACTTAATCTAAATTTTCAACTTTTTTGAACAATATTCAATCTGTTGGGACCCAGTCAACAGGAATCTGCTATGGCCATGTTGTGGTCATTGCAATTGGTCATTGCAAACATAAAAATAGTGACAACATTGAAAGGAAAAATAAGCACAGACTCAGCAAATAATATAGAGAATATTTACTCTCCAGAAAAATGGGGCTTTCTAACTCAAGCATCAGGCTCAGAGGACTTCTAAGGGCTGAGCATGGATTCAGGAGTCTCGTGGGGAGGAAGAAACTTTCCTCATCATATTTATTCTTTGCAACCAGCAACCCCTTTCTCTTCCTACATTCCTGCTGCAATGTTGATAGAGACTCACGTCTACAGTCCGATGGGTGAGCTCTGCATGCTTCCACCCACCACCTCCTGCAAAGGGAGCTGGACTCCCATTTATGTGATCTTGGCAAGAAAAACAGAGGAGGCTGAGGCTGATTACTATGGTAATACGTAGTATTTGAATGGCTGGACTCTGCCTCTTCCAGTGTAGACACAAGCAACATAAGGGCTGTAGTCATTTTGTTACTCCTGCAGTCCTCTGCTCTAAATAGGTCATGCTTTCCCTAGTATAACTGACTCTAAATAAATGTATGCCCTGTATCATGGTGTGAGTGCTCTTCATCCACACATCTATGCAATCATCAATTGGGCTTTGTCAAAGAATTATTTCAGGATGTAAATAATTTGGTTAAAAATAAGTGAACAAAGACACAATAACGTCTCTGATGAATATTGTATTTGTCAGCAAAACCTGTACATATTTAGCTATCAATACATCAAAGTGGGATAGTATCTTCCAGTGTTACAGAACTTTCATGGCTATGTAACAGCTTTTTAGGCTGAACATGGATTCTTTTGTTGCTGTTGTTCTTGTTTCTCCTATTTACTCTGAAGGTCTGATATGCTCTCAATTAACAACATACTGTAAAAAATTTGGACAAGGACTCTAGCCATTTTTGCAGCATTCCTAGAGCTATGGGAAACTGGACCCTGATTACTGGGCTTGAATGTTACCTCATTAAATATGTATACTCTTATTTCTGTTTACTGTATTTAGATGAGACTTTAAATACCATTCAGTGTTATTTCTTTTTCTGTCATTCTTTTGTGACTCCACATCTCCAGTCTGGAGAGAAGATGAAGTTGTGACATACTGTAAGCAAAGCTGTTCACAGGCATTTTCAGCATTTCCAGAAGCTGAAAATCTCCAAAGAATTTGCTTTTAAAGTTGTAAACCAAGTAATTTTAAGAGCATTCTGTACCCTAAGGCCCAAGCCTGTGGCTTCTCAACTGAATTTCAAAATTCTTCCCTGTATACTAAAAAGTATAGCTTGAAAAGCTTAACACAGACTGAAGCTTGGTCCCCACCCAATTTGTATGCACAGCATCCGTTGTTCCATTCTAGTGAAAAATAAAACAGTAGAAATAAGCTGTTTGCAGCACTGATAGTTCAAATTACAATAGTGGTTGAAGACAACACAAGTCTACTCCCAAATGGCAGAACTGTCCAATGGCCAGGGAGAAGGCTGTTTGAGAGGCTCTCTGAGATGCCCTTCTCTTGCATCTCCTGTCTGAGTACACACATGTCCTTGCCTCAGCTGTAACACAGACAGGTCTGGCCAGAACATTTCCTGGCTCAAGGCAAAAAGCTAATGACATTCCAGTTTCCCCAATGCACCCAAACACAGCTTGTGCATTCTTCAAGCCAGTTATCTTTGACACTGATCGTGACCTCAAAACTGCTTATTGCAATCTAGCTACAATAACTGCTCAGAAGTGCCTTCTCCTTCGCACTACTGTACATGAAAAAAAATGCAATCCCTCCCTCCTGCTCTCCCTCCCTTCCTTCCTTCCTTTCTTCCTTCCAGGAGGTGTGTGTCATGAGGTAAAGGGGAAGTGGGTAAAAAACCTTCTCTATCTTAGAAAGAAACTAATAGCAAAAGGCAAATTCTGATCAACATTTGGGATTCCTAGTAGTATTTAAGGCAATGTCTTGAATATACACAATCATACCTTTTTCCTTCCTACAGGTGTTGTGGTCAAACCCCTAAATATATGGTCCCAGAAAATTAATTATCTCTTCTATTCTTTTTTTTTTTTTTTTGTGATTTACTCTTCAGTATTCCTCTTTCTCCTTGTTTAAGTTTTCTCCTTTGCCTAATGTTAAAAAATAAGGCTAAAAAGTATGAAACAATATACAGTTCTCGGGTTAAGTTCTAGTTCTTCACTCACTCTTTACTATCCAGGCAAACTATTGGTTTTCTATCACTACAGCATTAACCAACATCATATTGTGACAATACAAAACAGAAAATAACGAAGAACACCAGTTTTCTGCCAGGCTTTTCTGAAAATAAATGCCTATTTTCTAGAGCCTGGATATTTCAGGCAGTCATCTCAGGAATCCAATATAACTTGAAATAGAGTGGCTAGAAGATTAAGAATTACTTCAAGCTTTTTTTTTTTTTTGGAATTCCCAAAGGATTGTCTGATGCCCTGAACTCCACTGGAATGAATGCAATACAAATTAAAGTGTGTACAAGTTAAAGCAAAATATATCACATAAAATAGAGTACAAATGTGAAAACATCACCTCTCGATTTTTAACCAGATGCAGATCTCTAAGGAAGAACATTTCAAAGCATCCTAATCTTACTTTCCTCAATGTAAAAGCTATGTTTAAGACTATAGTTAAAACTAAAGACATCTCTAAAGTTTTTGAACTGTAAGAATAGGTTATATAAAGTAAGTGTTATTACAGACTTGTGAAATAAATATATGCATAAGCAACTGTATTGTTACTTGCACACTTAAAATTCTATACTGATGGCAAGCAATTGACCTTTGGAATATTCCGGTAAACTGTATAAGGTTTTGTTTGATACCTTACGCACTTTCGAATTCCAGCTTTAAATCACTTTATGCCCCATAAAAAAAAAATTAAAAAAAAATTCTCTGCACCTCTTGCCATGACTTTCCCTCACCCATTCTCCTACTTCTCCTGCCCCTTTCTCTAGACACCTTTCCTTATATCCTTCCCCACACTTACTGTGAGATGCCTCCCCACAGAAACCTGAAGCTATTTTGTTAGGGTATAATCTATTCTTCAATGAAACAATGTCTCCACACATGTGAGTGAAAGTTGTTCCATTATAGTTATGCTTACTTTTGCCAGAGGAGAATCTTCCCCAGTGTGTTTTGTCTTTGTGATTGTTTAACATATGGCAAGAAAATCGCTATAGAGACTGTAATTTAGTAACTCTAAAAACACTTTCTTCCAACATCCTGAACTCCTTGGCTCTGTATTAAATCCTTCAGTGCAATAGGCTAAGATACACTCGGGATCAATTTGGCCCAATAATTTCTTGTGTTTTCTTGGAAAATCTTGATCCAGATGAAATTTGATTAAAAAAAATGAAGAAAACATCTTTGACAAAACATGGTTCTAAAATATGTTTTTCATTTACTGATCATCTCTGAAATTCAGAAAAAGAAAATTCTAACTGCAACCAGGAACAAAATCCATCCTGACTCTAATTATTAAACTGATGAGATAACAGACATGATCTTAACTGCATGGCTGCTCATGACTGGATTCTAAAGTGAATACTCCCAATGTTGCACAGTCCCATTTTCTAAATAAGAAAGAAGACATGAAGGCAGCCTCAGGGTTATTTCCTGATCTAGAAATAAAAGGCTGGGTACAGCACAGAACATTTATGCCATGGAACTGGGTTGTTTTGCCCTTTTTGGCCGCACAGGGTCAGAGGGATAGGGGACAGAAGACTTACCCTGGACTTCTCCTGTCCCACAAACATTGGCTTGGGCTGTGAAGGCATGGTTGAGCCAATGTCCCAGACTCATCTGTCCTGTTTACAATTGAGGAAAGTCACTGCTGCAGTGTGGTCCTTCTGAGTTGTGTCTACTTTAGGGATAGATCACTGTGTGCTAGGCCGTCTGTCCTAGCACTCACCTCCTCTCCTAAAGCAATATAGGCATGCTGCATCACTTTGCCTGAAACTCCTGCTAATTTTATGAAGTCCGTCTCTAAAGCAGACACACAATTTAGGACTTGAGCTGGCTATGTTTATCTAAACTCCCCTGATGTCTTGATTTCACCTGAATGGTCATCAATGAAGCTTGGATTAGATTATTAGATATCGGGCATCTATCTGTTGTACCTATATGCATACATGGGGAAGGATCAAAGCTGTCCGTGGCTTGGCCTAGAAAATAGGACTTGTATAGGGTAAAAAAAGAGGGCTAGATCCACATTTCAGAGGCTAAGAGTTTTGATAAAGTCTACACACCCCTTTTTATGACTTCTTTCCACCCAAGCTGCCCTCAAGCAAGTAGCCCTTATGTCTGAACAAAGTGCCCTTGCTTACATGTTTTCTTGCTAGTGTCACTTAGCAGTGATTTACAAAAATGAACTGTAGACAAAAGCAGCAAAAGTGATAATTTATTCCAATCATCAGTGTGTTTGGAGAGGTGAAACCAAGCTGAACCTGCTTCCATTTCCCCAATAATTGTTAACAATTACACAGCTACCCTCCTATCCAGTGCATTCATGGTTGTAAAATTGGCTCAAAATGACTGAGAGGAGATTGAGTATTTCTCTGATGAAGCTACATGCACTGTTTTTTTGTTGTTTTTGTAGCTTTTCAGGCATTCAGTATCTCCCAAGCCACCCTGTGCTCTACATGTCAGCTAGTCATTTTACTTGAAAAGCCCATGACATGTGCCCAAGCCATGCCATGGTGTCCTCCCTCTCTGCTAGCTTTACTCTCACTTCTGACACCCATCTGTGCTTCTCTCTGCCATCCAACAGGCCTGCAATGTCTCGTGAGACTGCACAAGACCAGTTTCATGACTGCTTTCCTGCCACCCCATACAACTCGTTGTGAGCTTTAAAGCCACGCCTGGCCCCAAAGGTCATGAGTAACACTTAACCTTCACAGAAGTAACTCAGATCTAGCTTAAAGTTTCTGTAGAGAGGGTGACCTATTCAGTGTGGTGCAGATCACAGTTATATGATCTCATAAAATTGGCAGCACTTGTTGGCAGCCAGCAAATAGTTTTGGAGGCTAAAGGGAGGCAAAATGAAAGATGGCAAAATGACCTACAGGAAAAATATTGCAAGGCTATACTAAAGGAGAAAGGTACAGGAAAAAGGAAAAGCTGAAGGACTGGGAAAGAGAGAGAGAGAAATCCAAAGACCACAATGTGTTAGGAAAACTGGGAGCAGCAACAGGAAAAAAGAGATAGAGCAAAAATAAACATTTAAATGAGAAGAAAATACATTGATGAAAGAAAAACAAGAAAAAATGCATCCAACTTTGGGATTAATATATGTTAGCCACATTTCTATTCTATCAGTATTTTCACATCAGAAAATGGGAGGCTGAAAAATCAGAGTTAATGTGAAACACAGAAAGGTCTGCTACAGTCTTGTGAGTTGAGACATGGGAGTTCTTCAGGACAGTTGTGTCTGGGGAGTGGCCCCATGGTCATTCGTTGTGTTTCTATTGCAACCATTGGTTTGACTGCTCAGCAGTTCCCCTTGTAGATAGGTGAACAAAAGCATTGACAGGATTTAGATATAATTTATCTAAAGAAATCTTATCATCTTTGGCCAGAAGAATAGGCCTTTGTAACAGTACAAATGAGGATATGGAGTCAAGGTGTCACCCCAAACCCAGAGAAACAGCTTGTCTACTCCCCTTTTCTTATACATCAGCCGTCTTTGTTGAAATACCACATTCATTTTAAAAATTAAAAAAAAAATACCAAAACATCTCCTCAAATATTTTGTTTCTTCAGCTCCTCACTCCTAATGCAAGCACTGGGATTGAATCCCTATCTCCTTTGCTTTGCTTGGGACATCCTGGGAAATAGTCACTATGTTCATAAACAATGAGAGAGAAGAAAAGTGTGAGCAACAGGATACCTGATTCTGGAGATTACAAAATACACTCTGGATGGGCTAGCAAATAATGTAAAAGCTTAGAAAGCTGATCAAAAAAGATCTGCAGTTTTGGCTAGACACAGCCCTGCCTACAATTAACCCACTCAGCATCCAAAGGTGCTTTTCTTTTCTGTGTATGCTTAATGTCATCTCACCCATTTAACAGCTATATGTATACCATTAAATGCTATATGTATTCTTCAGAAATGGTTATAATGTCTTGATTCCGTACCCTAAAACAAGTCTTCACTATCTGTGGTGTTACACAGAGGACTGGTTTGTTCAGATCTGCAGCATGCTTTGAAGACAAAGACTGCTAAATATGATTACTGTTATGACTATCATGTGAAAACCCACACTGTGTATTTAGCTATTCAGAAAGAGGGAGAGCTACAGTTTTTTATCTCTATAAGAATATGTAGGTGCAAGGTTAAAAGTGTTGGGGTTAAAACCAGTCAGAGACTATATATTAAATGGGCATATTTGGCAGAAAGCAGGGAAAGCATCTGGGAGTGTAAACACAGTAACCAGAGCCACAAAACTGTCAGCAAAATGTATTTCCACAGTCAAACAGGGAAGTGCCAGAAAGTGTATACAGGGACCCAGAAAATAAGACAGAGCAAATCATTCCAGATGCATACATGTGGCATTATATTCTACAATGTGGGACTCCCATACCAAATTTTACACCTTATATTACAGAGATAATATCACATATTACAAAAAGCAGGCACAGAAGCCTAGCAACAGGAAAAGTCTAGAAGAAATGCTGAAATAGGGCTGTGCTAGATTTGCAGTCCCTGGAGAGAAAGTGATTAAAAGCAACATATGGTTCAGACTGTTACCTCTTTTCTGATTTGTGAGTTTAAGCACACCACAGGCATGTTCAGTACTTTGTAGATTTTTTAATGTATTGTTATATTCTAATAGTTAGAGGCCAAATCATGTGCCTTCAATGTATGGCCATCTTCTATCATCTATTTCAAGCTATTGTTAATTTTAGAATACTTAAAATGTCGCCCATCGACAAACTCTTGGGGTTGATATTAATACTTACAGTTAGAGCAGATATTAACAAAACCAAACAATTTATTTCAAAGTTTGAGATCATGCATTTATTTCAATAACTAAAATGTTGCAAAAGGTTTTTGGTTTGGTCCCCCCCCCCCCCTCGAAAAAACTTAGTATCTCTCTTAAGTGTTGAGAGACACACCATATACACTTATGTTTTGTGCTCTTTCCCTTCCCACTTATTCTTCCCCATCATGTCTTCATTGGTAGAATTATATAATGTTGTTCCATATATAGAAACTTTAAATATGTACATTAAGTGTTGCTTGCAGATGCAGTTGGCCTTTCTTTGTCCCTCTAAATAAGGAACAGACTTTGTGCTCTGATAATTTGTTTTGGATATTTTGTGTTCTGTTTACACCCTCCTATGCAAAACATATTCTTTTATTTCTTTGGTTTTAGCAGTAAAACCATAAAAGCTACCAAAGATTTATTAATGGTCCTGTATGGATAGGTCTTGCTTCTCTACAGTTCCTGGTACTGTACAGGAGTTGAGCAGAATGATATATCTGCAAGTGTATCACTGCAACATTTTAAAATATACATCTTTATTTACAGTTTTACCAGTATACATCTTTATTTACCTATGTTATAAGCAGAGTATATACACTGAAGAAGCAGGACTTAAAGAAGAAATGCCAGTCACTGTATTTATTTGGTGTCATCTTTCATGCGGAAAGACTTTTATTGTTCCCTTGTGTCAATGCAATACTTTATGAAGCTATAGATCACTTTCATGGTCCTGAATCATGTTTAGTAGTTTCTTACAAATCAAGCTAGTAATAGCTGCAAAACCCCATCATTTAGTGACCCCCTCAGTTCACTCATTTCAGACCGCTACTGGCCTCTGAGTTAATTATGGAACGTTTTAAATCTTTATTGCCTCATTTATGCTGTACCAGGGAAGGTAAAGCTATAGGGGAATTTGCCTTTCTCCAGGTGAGTTTAAAGCAGTAGGATTACAGCTGAATATGAATGCTGTAAGAACAAACTCCATGTGTGTAGCTCCATCCCCCTGAGAACACAGGGATTTTTAGCTCTGGACAAACTGCCTATTAGCCATATAGTCTCAGGATGCTTGTAAAGCTGTTGAGTTTCCTCACCAAATGTCCCTGTGAGATGACCTTGTTCACCCCAGTTCCACTCTGTTACTTGGCAATATTTCATCCCTTCTCTCACTTGGTGTACTGACCCCATGCTACCAGCCCCTGTATAGCCTTACCTGTATACTTACACACCAAACCAACAGTGACCCCACTGATACATACTCCCTCAGTGACTATGAAAAGTCTTTAGGTATAAGGTTAGGTCTGGGATTTATTTAACGATAAATGCTAGCTAAAATTAGATAGCTGATTGCATGCCTTTGTTTTCTATAAACACTAGCCTGCCTTCCCTCCCTTCACACTCCTCCGAAACACATAGTGCCTGAATCATTGCTTGCAGAGAACTATTATTAAATACTTGTTTTATTTGAATGGTAGAATTTAATTGCTGTAGAATTCAGCTATTATTTATCTGCTAAAAAAAAGCTTTAAAAATAACCTGTGGATAAAATTCAAAAGCAGCTGAGCAGAGAATGTGACAAATGTTATTCTAGTTACTTGCTTAGTAGCAAAATTTTAGGGCTAAAAATTTGATACTAACTGTGATTGTAGGTTTGTTTAGGTTGGTCACTGCTTTCACCAAAGAAGATTCCAATGCACATGGTGGGTAGAAGGTTAGAATATGGGACACGGCTTTTCTTCACTTGTAAACTAAGAACTTCCCTCTTGGTGTAAATTAATTGAAATAAACATCTAATAAGTACTGTTCCATAAATGTTTCAAATTCAAAATAGTAGCCATTTAAAATAAGATAAAGCTGAGCTCCAGACCCAGCCTTTGGGTAGCCAGCTGTCTGCTTATGTCAGCATTTGACTTTGCTGACACTGTCCAAATGCTTTTGTGTACAGGCTCAGCTTTCTTTAAACACTTTGGCCAATTTAATCTTGGCTGAAAGTCTAATCACCAGCTCTATGATGACTGTTTGAGTTGGCTGCAGAGAAGAAGCCAGTTCCTGGCTACGTAGTATTGATAGGAGGAAGATTAGATTTCATGTGTGAGGGTGTTCCCTGTATATCTTAGGCATGATCATTTGAAAAACATCATGCCTAAGTAATGATTACTAGTTAAGCATGTCCTGGTCATTTCCAAAGGGAAATGTGCAATTTGGAAGAGGATCCTGTTTTGATTCCATGGGTTTTAAGCATGTCTCTTGACAGAAGAATGGGAGCTCCTTGCTGAAGCTTGGAAAGGGTGATATTAATCATCCAATCAAGGCTGGATTATCATGCTTAGTTTTCTGCAGCTTTGATGGATAAGCTGATATTTCATACATTCTGGACACAGCACAAGACCAGAAACTGTCTGTAGAGACACAGGCAGAAGCTCCCGCTGCCTCTATGATTCTGTTATTGTCAGCAGCAAATCGAAAGCCCAGTGAGGAAGCAACGCATCAACAGTGGATATATTAAGTATTCCTAGTACGCAATGAATTCTCTTGGGCAAAATAGACATAATTCAAAACAACCTGAAAAAGGAGAGCAGCTACAGTTTGAAAATAAATTGCCTTGTTACAATCTTAATTTCACTGTTAAAAATAAAAAAATAATTAATTAATAAGAATAATAGAAAACAACAATGTAAGGTAGGCTCTTAAGTTGTAATTTTGAGTCGTGTGCAATGCAGAGTACATCCATGGTATTTTCTAGCTCCAAACAATAGCAGTTGAAATTTGACTTATTTAGCTACCTATTTCCAAGTTTTCTGTCTGCACTCTCTTGTTGCATTTTCTCATATCAACAGATTGCCAGGAGCAATACTGGTAGATTAGTTTACAAATGGATGCAGTAGATTGTTATAGTCGCTTGTTTTCTCTCAGTTCTGAGCACTATTGTACCAATTTATTGTTCAATAAGGAGCACTTACAGTTCATATCAGGATTTTATAGAGCTTCTTCCAAGCTAATTCAATGTTTTTCTCATGCTGGATTGGACTTTGAAAAGGCTATTGATCTTGAATTATTTTTTTTCTCTTCTGGATTCTCCTTACAGTGTTTTCACTTTCCAGAGTTACTAGATATTTTTTGATAGGTGTCAAGGGACCTTACCTACACCATTTTGGAAGAGGTCACAAATTGAATTTCTTCCCTATCAAAACCAGTAGAAAACAAGTCTGAGCTTTCAACTAGGGGAGAAACAAGCAAACAAACAAACAAACACAAACCCCAGAAGCAAAAAAACAAACAAAAACCTTTCACTCCTGATTTATTGTGTTTTTGCTATTAGAAGCAATTAATCTGGAAGAGACCTCCTACTCCTACTCTGCTGACAGCAAACTTCTTTTCAGCTTATTCTACCCCACCAAGATATCTGTAAATGTCATATCTTTTCATCTACAGATGATGTATCACAAAAAAAAAAAAAAAAAAGCCATTTTAGAACTGCTTTTCAGTGGAAGGAGTATTAGTGATAAGCCATGGTTCGATATTTTGAGTTATCACTGAGACTTTCGTGGAGATATTCTTCCTCTGTACCTTTTTTAACAGTTGCATAACTGTGCGACTGTCTGAGTAATTTTTGTTTTCTTTTTCACTTTCTTGATATCAAGTATGTATTTACTTAATTCTGAAATATGTAAAGAACAAATTTATTTTGTATACAATACTGTAGATTCTTTATCCAAAGAACCTCAAAGCTTTCATTAAAGTGGCATACAGCTGAGAACTAGGTTTGAACACACAATAGTAAAACAGCATGTTACTGAACACAGCAGTGAATCTAAGGTAATAGATTAAGTCTTTCTTCTGAAAGTCATCACTGAATAAAAGCTAAGCCAGAGAAAACATATTTAATCTCATGTAAAAAATGCTTCTATATGGGCCAAAAACTATTCTGGTGTAACAAAAAAATGTCGCAGTTCTAAAGGATACAGGCTGACATGTTGGCATGTTATAAAAAGAAGCTTTGGAAGAGCACAGCAAGTGACCACAATCCCAAAATGAACAAAGATGGCACAGGCAATGTCCACTGTCTAAAGTTCTGTATATACTGTAATAACACTTAGATTATTGGGTAGGTTGTAGACCTTTTAAACTTGCCTCAGTTCTCAGAGAAAAGATTGGCTATGTGAAGTTTTTGTCCTATGTGGAGCAAAGCTAATAGGCCTAACCTTCAAGACTGGTCTAGTGGCATATTCAGCCACCTCATAGTTGAAACCTGAGGTAGTCTGGAACATGCTAAGGAGAACATGAAAATTATTCCTTACCCATCTGAGCTCTTGCTTCATGTAACCTATACAATTTCTATAGTAGTTCTGATACTACTTGTGAAATGAAGTCTTTAGAGGCTAAATTGCCTGGATTATGGGAGGAAAAAGTTTATTGCAACTGCAAGCTGAAGAAACTGTATGCCAGTCTCTCATTAAGTCATTTAGACGAGAGCAGGTACTCAACTTTTATTCTAATGTTAAAATTTCTCAAGTATGATTCATTTTTAGATTGTTTTTCCCGTCTAACTAGTCATACTTGACACTGGTGAGGCCATGTCTACAATACTGTACCCAGTTTGGGGTCCCTGAGTTCCAGGTATATGTGGGAAAGGGTCTGGCTGGAGGATCAGCAAGGTGGTCAGAGGCCTAGATCATGTGACCTACAAAAAGAGGTTGAGGGAGCTGGGATTTTGCCCAGCAAAGAAACTAAAGTGCAATCTATTTGTCTACAACTGTTTTAAGGACAGTTACAATAATGATTGAGCCAAACTCTGATTATTGGTAGTTCCAAACAGTCTAACAGGAGACAGTGACCAGAACTTGCAGCTTCAGGTTGGATATTATGGAAAAAAAAACCCAAAAAACCAAAAAACCAAAAAGTATGCAAAAAAATCTTGGAGGATCGTACAGCACTGCAACAGGTTACCCAGAGAGGCTGGTGAGGGGTCTGGAGAGCAAGTGTTATGAGGGGTGGTTGAGGGAACTGGGATTGTTTAGTCTGGAGAAAAAGAGGCTCAGGGGAGACCTTAGCTCTCCCTACAACTACCTGAAAGAGTCGATCTCTTCTCCTAAGTAACAAGACAAGAGGAAATGGCCTCAAGTTATGTCAAGGGAGACTTAGGTAGGATATTAGGAAAAATTTCTTCACCATTGGTGATTGGAGCAGGCTGCCCAGGGAAGTGGTGGAATCTCCATCCCTGGAGGTATTCAAAAGACATGTAGATGTAGTGCTTAGGGACATGGTTTAGTGGTGGTTTTAGCAGTGTTAGGTTGATGGTTGGACTCGACGATCTTAAGGTTTCTTCCAATCTAGACAATTCTATGTTTCGATGACTATAGAATCTCCATCCTTGAAAGTTTTCAAGAAATGCCCTTGAGTCTTTTATTTTTTGAAGTTTTCAAGACAAAAACTTTCAAAGGTTTTTAAACAACGATAAAACTAACCTGACCTAGCATCAGTGATAATCCTGGTCTGAATGGGATGTTAGATTAGATGACTTCCAAAGGTCTCTTCCAAATCACCTTTCTGTAATTCTATAGGTAATTCTGTCCTAGAAACCAGTTTTACACAAATTCCTTCATAACCTTCTGTGCAAAACCCTAGCACAAGTCATTTAGCCTGTCCTAAAATAATTTCTGACACCTGTGTGCTGCTTCCCAGAAAGTAAGGCCAGCTGCTTTGCCAGATCTGAACAGTTTCTGGTGCATTTTCTTCTTCTGCAATTTCTAAGTCAAATTTTATGACTTTTAGCATTCTTAAGGAAAATGGTACAATCAGATATTTTATCCTCATCTTGTACATAACCAAAACAAAACATAGACATGGAGAATCAACCCCGTCCCTAAACAGTTTGTTTCAACAGGTAATGATACTTAGTATTTAAGATAGACTGTATTTATAATTTTCATTTGCTTGCATTTATCTTCAAGTCATTACTTCTTACGAAATCTTTCTTTTTTAGACAAGTGCATCCTTTACTACTCAATATTTTTCTGTACATCTTATTTGGACAACAATATATAAGCACAAATATACGTGCTCAAATAAATACTGAAGACCCTCAGAATGATTACAGCGGTCTAATATAGCTGTGTTTCTGACTAGAATTTCAGAAGGGTTCAGAATAGTTAGGAGTTCTTTCTTACTACACTTTCCACTGCTTCTGAAGATCCAAGTATTAATTTGTAGGACAAAAATCTGCTTGCTTTTCAGCCAGTAATAGCTGAGACTTTGTCAGTACCCGTTGTCCTGTGAAGAATACTTCTGGATAGTCTCAACTCCACCACACCCTTTTTTTTTGATTGATTACTAATTCAAAACCAGTTCTGCTTCTTGACAGAAGTAATCAACTCTATCACAGTCTTGAGCTTCAAATTCTTGAAGGTTACACAATATTCTTGTCTCTTACAGCTTTATGACAACCAAATGCCTTAAGAAGACTTTAATTCCAAAACACAGGTTTGCATTCAAATTAAGCCCCTCCGTTGGAGACAGTAAACAACCAATGACATTGTTTTATCTTCCCTCATGCATTTTTGAAGATAGAACTATCCCTTTTTAACAGCTTATGATCTCAGTGACGTTATCTGAAGAATCAGAAAATTACTTGATAAAGCTTTCTTGGTATCACCCTGTGGGACACCATTAAGTATGGGAAAATTTCTGTCACTACAGCAAAATTCACCTCTTCACCTCTGAGATTCCTTGGCAGATGAGGTTTATTTGTTGGAAGTAGTTTTTCTATTTGTTTTCAGTTCGATTTACTATTATGCGTTAGCAAATAGCTTCAGGAGATGGTTGTCTCCTTCCTTTACAAAAGCTTGAATGATATTTATCAGTTTAATTTTAGTTCAAATGATACAATCACTAAGGTTGAGTAGCAATAAAAGAAAAAATTGCAGTGATATCACTGTTGCTTTAATTTATATAGAGAAGAAATAATTTATATTTATAAACAGATCGTCTTAGCAGTGTATAATATGAAGAAACTTCTCCCTCTTTCCCAGGCAAATGTGCACAAGAAAGTAGTTTATGGATATGAAAGTGATGATTAAAGTCTGAGGAAGATAATGAGAGATTTTGTTGTTCAATGAATGCTGCAAATACCATTCTGTTAGCCACTGCAGAACTATTGCTGATTTCAACATTTTTTAGTTTCCTGATGGAGTTATGGGTCCCTGTAGACTTGAAGTATATTGGTAATAAACCTGTTTTTTTTAGTAGCCTTTCACAGACCCCTGAGAAGTAATTCACCAACCCCAGGGATCTGTCTAAAGTAACGTTGGAATAGGCTAATGTGCTCAAAGACACGCATGAACAATTTAGACTGTAAATACAAAAAAGTGACATCCTTTTATCCTGACTTCAGTATATAAATATATAAATACTGACTATACAGTATTTGAAAAAATAGCCAATTGATCCATGAGTATTTACAAGTACCACTGCAATGAAAAGTAAAAAAAAATATAATTATATGTAAATAATTCATATGTTTGCAATGTAATTGTATTTACAAATTGAAATTGAAAGACTCTACTTCTCACCTCTAGAATTTCAGACCCAAGTGTATATGTATATATACAGATATGCAAATGCAAAAATAATAGATTCTGTAACTGAGAGGTTTTAACTTTGCAGGTATTATTTTTGTTTTCCTGTTACTGTTACCAAGATTTAGAACTTGCATCTCCTGGATCATTTTGAACTTTCTGATTAATTTGCTGCCTGTAGTGTAACATATGGATGCTAGCTAAGAAATTCTTTTATTCAGTTTGGAAAGATATCTTGATATCATCGAATGGAAAAGTGTTGGAGAGATGGAGAGCAGAGTATCTTTATACTTTAAATAGTTTATTGAAAAATAGTGAAAGACACAAGAAAGAACAGATAATACCAAAGAACTTGCCAAAATTTTGTGAAAAATATGACAGATGAACAGTAGTGAATTGCTTTAGCCAGGCACAAAGAGGAACTTCAGTGTCTTTCTGCCTATGAGAAACAGATTTGAGCCTGGCACAAATGGGTTTCTTAAGTCAGAACGTTTGAGCCAGCTCAACTACATAATGTGAAAGCAATTCATTTATACAGCAATCATTGAAATAAAAGCAAATGGAAGGGAACTGTTAATTCTTGTCAGTATCTATTATGGTGAAAATGCTACCACTTTCTCTTTCTAACTATGGGATCATAATCCATACTAAAGTATATGTTAGCTTAAGCTGAATGGGGAATTATTAGGCTTCATGTAAGTAGTCTATAAAATCAGCATTACTTTGTTACTGGAAGATCATGCAGTCCGATTAATGGAAAAGACCCAACTGGACTAAACACTGTATTTTATTGGCTCTTTAGTTAACAGCCTGCAGTGGACAGTCATCTGGACTACATTTGAAATAACAGCTGAATGTAACCTAGCTTAATGAAAACCCACAGGCTAAAAAGTGAATGTTACAAGGCAGAGCACAGAGCACTTAGTGTGCTCAGCACCCACTGACTGTTTTATAAATTAGTAAAAGAATGCCTGAAAGTCAAAACAGTCTGAAAATACATTTCCTGTCATTGAAACACAGGTACTTCAATCCCTCTGTGTTTCAATATTTATTTTTTTGTGCTGGGTAACAAGCTGGCATCTTTATCTGGCATCTTCACTTGTGAGGTCAGTGAACTGCTCTATTCCCATTCTGACAAATTCCTCTAGCATGAGAAAATCTACTAAAAAAAAGCTACTCAACCCTGCAACTTCACTGGACCCAAAGAAACAGGATGAGAATAGAGCATAGAAGAAGTTGGGGACATAGACTGGGAACCAGGCAGTAATAAATCTGTAGTGCATTAAACCTATCTTACCGCATCAAGGAGATTTATTTGGACAGCAATGTGTCAGATCTGTGTTCTAAGTTGCAAACATATCACCATTTGTTCTCCTATTCTTTCTAGGCTGGAGCCTCCCCCACCAGGATGATTTCACCTGCAGCTTTCCACATGGCTCAACACCGTTCTAGTTTTCTGACTCACAGCTCTCCTTAGACATGAGCTGAGATCCAGCCCAAGCACATCAGTATTGAGTAGCTCAAGCAGCTTACTAGTCATCTGTGTAATACTCCTGATTGTATACTTCCCCCCCACCTTGTACAGTTACGTATGGTCTGTGGAACGTGCAGCATACGAGGCCAAAGAGCTCAACCAGCTGTGGACCCCGCGGTCAAGAGTGTCACATTCCTGCTCTTCCTCGCAAGAGATCCTCTGTGTTTTTGAACAGTTCAGAACCTTTTGAAAAGCAGTATGATGCGTAGAGATGGATTCCTCCTTGCACAGCCTGAAACCTTTCATGCTTCTGTAGCTCAGACACCTATAACATTGTGAATGTACAACCGATTTTATTGCATCTTCAAAAGAAGAAAGATTGTCCTGAATATTTTAGCAACCACACTTTCCTGCCTCCCAGCAATAAAGATGTAAAAGTTTAACAGCAAAATTACCTAGTTTGGATAATAATATTTTTTTTTTTTTGGGGGGGGGTTTGCTGGTTGCTTTTTTTTCTTTGAAAATGTTTGGCAGTTTAGGCTTTGAATGACCTTGGCAAAAGTTCGTTTGTAGCAAACAGCCTGTTAACATGACAATAATGCTGACCTCGAACTAATTCCTCTTCAAGAATGCAAATTGCTGAAGTTCACATGGAAGTGAAAGAAACAATTCAGTTTTACATTGTTTTCAATTGCCTCACACCTGCTGTTGGGTCTAATAAGACAGATTAAAAACACAGTAAGATACAGCAGGAGAGATCTTAGGTCAGAGCTGTGAAAACAACTGATGTTTGTTTGTTTTGCATCAAAAAAAAGATCATTTCCTCCACTGAAGACTGTTGATAAGTACCCCTGGGGCTTTTGGTTGCGTTCCAGATGAAATTAATCTTTCTACATGATGTCATATGAAGAAGTTAGTGTCCATCATTGTTAATTTGTGTTTAAAGGATAATTGCATGTGGGTTGATTATTTTTTTCAACTTCATTTTGTTAAGACAATTTATTAGATAAATATGGTAGAGTTTCCTTACTTTTGTGTATAGTTTTTCTAAAAATAACAGAATGGTTGATAAAAGTGTTTCAGAAAAAAAAACCCACAACGTAGACTTTCATCATATTAGAAGTAAACAGAGGTAAGAAATCACCACGGTATTTCCTTTCTTTTCAAATGACCTGTCATAATCAAATATGAATACAAATGAAGCCACAGGTATCTTGTCAAATATTCTGTATCTATTGTATTCATAAGAATTGCTTTCCATAACTCAGAGAGTATGTATAGAACTAAGCAAATAAAGTAGAGGGAAAAGCAGTGAGCTGAAAGAAAAAATGCAAGCAACGTGTGCTGCCATATACCTCTCTTCCTCCAGGTCGACTCACAGAAGATGCTGATCTTGCCTCCATTTTTTTTCATCTCGCAGAGGTCAAATGAACATTATTAAGGACATTGCAAACTTCCAAAAGCCTTGAAGATTGAGTTGTTCGTCTCTAAAAAATTATTATTTTAGGTCTGGGCAAGCTCTGAAGATGTGTGGTCATGTAGTTCAGCACATAACTACCATTGTTGTGAAAAAAAGTACAATGTTCTTTGAATTATACCATTTTAGGAGCCGCTGTATGTTGATGTCTAATAAGCTAGTCCCAAGGAATTATAGCATTTTCATGCCTTACTCTTAGACTAATGGAGCCAGATCCATCTGCTTCTTTGATCTATTGCTGGAGCACAAATGAGACTCTGCTTGATGACTTGAAGACTGAAGCTTCATACTGTTTTGAGGGAATTCTGAGTACAGGTCATGTATGCAGTCGGAATCGGTAGTTAAAAGATGTGTCTTTCCAGTCAGTGAAATTCTGTACATTTCACTTTAGACCAGCAATGGAGAAATAGAAACATTTTGGGAGATTTCTTTGCTTTTTCTGCAAATATTAATTCACATTCTTAATGGTTGTACTGGTGGATTTTGGCTCCGGTTGTCATTTTTTGGGAAGGACATAAACCATGAAAGACCATAAAGCAAGAACTGCTTTTAAAGGCATTCTCACAACATGAATCTCAAATACAGGCAGAATTTTAAGGAAACATACTTTGCCTTCATGGCACATGCCACCACTTCAAATTTGCTCACAGAATGCATTTAGCATATGTTGATTTCATTAAAATTTTAGAGTTTGATAAAGTTAAAACATCTCTCTTTCAATGAGGTTCAAATGTTATTTTACCTTTTTGGAATATAACCAAATAATAATATAAAGGTTGGCGCAAAAAAAAAAAAAAAAAAAAAAAAAAAAAAAAAAAAAAAAAAAAAAAAATTGGGAAAAAAAAAAAAAAAAAAAAAAAAAAAAAAAAAAAAAAAAAGGCAAAATGAGATAATTTCATCAAATTCCTAAACACAAATACTTTGTATGTGTTTTACTGGAGTCTCATTTTGACTCTTTTGGTCCAATTCTGAACAGAAAAATCAGTTTTTAACTTTCAGATTTTCCCATGAAACAGAAATTGCATTTTCCAACTATTTCTATATATGTATAAACTTTTCTTTAGATTTCTGTTGAAAGAATGGAATGGCATATGAAAATTTCATATAAGAATATGTGGGGAAATCATTATATACTCTTCAAGCTGAAAAAAAAATCCTCAATTAATATGTTATACACTGCAAATCATTTCCCCACTGTTAGCAATAAAGTTGTTTGACGATGAGATGGAAGGTTTCTGAAGGTTTTCTTGCTTATGCTTGATAAAGACAAACAGACCACTAGCCCACTGGGGCTGGCACGTGACATAACCATAGAAATAAGCCTGGAAGTCATAAGGTCATTTATTTAATTTTTTTTTCTTTGCCAGACTTTAAAGAAAGAAAAAAATGATCCTTACCTTCAATGGTGGAGGAATGATAAAGTCCTTCCTAAAGCTGACTTTTCTTTTATTGTTTGAGAATTATAGACACAAACAAACAAATGAAAAGTTTTAAATGGTGTGGACTGAATATTTCTAGCAACCTAAACCAAGAGCGAGGCTGTTGAAATGGATTAAATAGTGAGGTATTTATAATTGATCAAAAGTGATCCAAATTTCATAGAAAGGCAGTTATATTACGGGAGAGTTACAAATCTCTTCCTTTAAATATTGTGTAAGTTTTCATCCATTCTGATATCATAACCATGCTGTGTTCCAGTGTTCACACAAGCAAGAATAAAATATTGGAAGTGTGGTGGTCTCTGCAAGGGTAAATCTGTATACCTCCTTGAAAGCAACCACTTTGTTTAAAATCTCCTAAGAGACTTCTGTGTTTTTTTTAATTTAAATATAGATATAGTTAATTTTAGACATTTTAATATAGAGCTATAAATGAAAAAAAAAAAGCAGAAGTGCAAACAAGTAGACTCTTTGAAGGTCATGAGTAAAGAATAAGATACCACTACACTTAGATATCACTAGCTGCGTCTAATACACATTGTGCCACAGTTTAAGAGTCTCAGCCTGAGTCACCTACCTTTTTAAGGAAGCTTTAAGAAGTTCATTTGCAAGACACTGTAAACTGAAATGCTGCTGCTGAGCTACCAGATGACGTCTTGTTGAGTTTAAAAGTGGTATCATTTAACATGTGATTCATTTTGTCTGTTTGTTCACATCATTTAATTCAATTGATTTCCAGCTTTTGGAGGCGATAAGGGGATTGGGATTTCTTTTTGGAAATTCTGACTTGGATATGCTTATAGGGTATAATTCTAGCAGCTGGTAGTTAAGCACGTATTGTATTATTCCCATGTGTTTAGTTGCTTTCATTCTTTCATCCAATTTTTAAGCTCAGGAAAGGCAATACTAATAACTTCTGACTCAGTGTTCTATTAAAATACTGTCTGAGTGCCTTGTTTAAGCATAAGCAAGGTGGCATTTTTCTCTCCCTTTTAAAATTATGTAATCATGGAAATAAGTTCCTTATTTAATATTTGAGACAATATCATGACATAATTAAAAGGTATAAAAGAACCAAAAGCCACAAGAATGTAACAACTGAGGATGTGATTCTAATGAGTAAATATCAGTGGTCTTTCACTTCACCAGTCAAAAATCTTTTCATTCATAGTTGCTTTTGCCGATAGATATTATAACTATCAATCACATCTACCAATCAGTTAATGGTAAATTCAAATGTTCACAACTGGTGGCAAATGGTATGACTTTAATTTCTACTCCTGTTGGTTATAATTACAACTTTGACAAAAAATAAGTCTCCTGTTTTTTTTTTTTTTTTCCTTCAACCGTTTAAAAGTTAAATAAAAATCAAACTTTTGTCTGCTCTTTCCCCTTAAACACTTAAAGTCTCCAGGCCAATGGACCTTTTCTTCTTTTCCTGTTGTACAGCATTTTCCTTAATAGGGCCTTCCAGTATGAATAACCTTTACTGTCAATCCCTGGGCTGATATCCAGAATTTGCTTCTCTGGCCTCCTGCAGAAAAACCTGTGTTTGTTTCTTTTCTGTTTCCAAATTTGCTGATAACAATAGTGACCGACTGCAAAGATAGACACGTGGGGAAGAAAGGGAGCCCATGTTACATATTCACTTTCAGCATATGATTGCTTTACTGGCAAATCCTTGAAGCATGTCTGAACAAGTCAGAACTTTCATTGTTACTAGCATCCACCTACTTTTGCAATGATTACTTAAGAGAAGTCCATTTTATAGCTGGCCTTGCTTTTCAGTGTGTGCCATCATCACAAACCAAGTCAGAAAAAAACTCTCTAAAATATTTAAAAAGTCTTACATCTCAGTGTTTGGAAACCTGAAGGAACCCATTTGCTCCTGAAGGAACACATGAGGAAAGAAATCAGATTTCATTGTTTTGGTATTCGGGATTAGATCCAGCTGAGGCTTGCATATTCAGCGTAGCAGTATCTGTATAGAGTATATAAGGAGAATCACTTGCATCAAGACACAAAGTAAAATGGGAATGAAAAATGTAAGAGTAACAGGTGTGCAGAAGTACAAAAGTAAGGAGAATTTTTCCCTTCCCTCACCTCTTCACAGTGTACCAATTCTGGAGATTGTGGTGGGGGGTGAGTGTCCAAATCACGTCCAGAAAAGAGAGAATCTGAGCAGATGTTTCCTGCATCCCAGGTGTTCCAGTCATGAGGCTATGGGGAAAAGGGGAGCCATTGCCATGGGATTAAGTGCGCCTTGACTTTGCTAACTGGATCAGGCACGGAAAGCAAACTATGCAACAACAACTAATTTGTGACTCTGTAAGATCACCACAGTGACAATTAGAGTTGGATGGAAATGTTCTGAAAAAAACCCAGATTTGAATAAAAAAGTGTTAATTTATTCAAGCCAGAATGGCTGGACTGTAATGTTAAATCTTCAACTAACTTCTGCTATCTCAGGCAAGTTTAGGAGCAAAAGCTTCTGATCTCTGGGAACGTCAGGCACTGTTCTGGGAACTTTTCAAGCTTTAGGTCTCCAGCCCTAACAAATGTGGTAAGGAGTCTCTGGGACGTCATTAGCTGCTTATATTAGCAGTGAAGGCTAAGAGTCAGTTCCTTTGAGTAGCTATCCAGAATAAGATTACAGTTCAGAAACATCAGACAAAATTGTTGTGATGCAATGTGGTTCAAAATGAAAAGAAACAAAAAGACATGGAGAGGAAAGAGAGAGAGGAGAGGAGAGGAGAGGAGAGGAGAGGAGAGGAGAGGAGAGGATTTCCTGCAAACTGGAAAACCTGCTTTTAACTCAAAATTTAGTTAAAATACCCTGCTGCTTTCTTTCTTCAGGATGTAGTTTTACACCAGTGTTAAAAACCCAAATACTGTTATTAGTTTATTTTGATGGAAACTAGAAAAAAAAAAAAAAAGAAAAGGAAAAAAAAAAAGAAAAGGAAAAAAAAAAAGAAAAGGAAAAAAAAAAAGAAAAGGAAAAAAAAAAAGAAAAGGAAAAAAAAAAAGAAACAGAGCCAATCCTATGTGACTATCCATATTTTTGTGACCACCAGAAATTTCTGTATAAGCAGAGTGACTTACCGACCTAACACATATTTGATGTAGACATAGTTGGCATTAAGTTCTCCGAGAGTTCTGTGATGGGTAAATGCCTTTCAATCAACCAACCAACTGACAGAGCTCTGAACTTCCTTCTGTGCCAGTATCAGTCATTCAAACTGGGTAGCTGCCTGGGCACAGCTGACAGCATCTCTCAACAGAAAATCAAGCTTGGAGCTTGGGCCTCTGTCCTTGCTAAGCAGCTAATTTTTT
>VXBH01007324.1:48170-84459 GCA_013400035.1 Rynchops niger | reverse complement strand
TTTTTTTTTTTTAGTTCTTTGGTTATTTTCACTGTGGAAATGGTTTACTTTTTGCTGTTAAGTCTGGTTTACTGCCATCCTAGGAGGATGTATGGAAAATTCCTATGTATCCCCTATGGAAATATATTACCAGTTTATTATAGCATTTCCTCACACACATTTTATTTTCTTAGACCCTCAGGGGGAGAATTGCCTTACACTGTTCTCAGGAATTTAAAAACTCAATTGGATCTGGACGTATTGTGTTCTAACACTGAGTTGATCTTTCATTTGATTGTCATTTGCTTTTGGAAGTGATACATGGTCTCTGTTCTTATTCCCTGCTAAAATTTGGTGAATAAAACTAATGAAAAGTAACATAAGGATACTGACTGCAGATTTATGCAGCCCTTGATGAGAAATGTCAGACAATCTGGAAAGTAAATCTGTATTTGACATAGCCAAATCTGGATATTTTTCAAGGTAATGTGCTTAGGGCAAAGCAATACACAAAAATCAAAATAACTGAAAATTGTTAATATGGTAAAGTGTGATATCTCTCTTTTTGTCATAGAAAAACTATTTCCATCTTGTACGTCAAAAACTACTGTGCAATGTAAGGCCACTGTAAAAGACTTCTCAGAAGAATGGGCACAATTTTTTTTAAAGAAACTCTTTCTGCAGGACACATTTCATTGCATATTGCTTTTTATGACAGTTTCCACATTTAGAGAAAATAAATCATAAAGTCTGTGGGTGAGTAGCATCCTGCAACATGGTGGGCAATTGTCTAGACTGCTTAAATAATCAGTTTAAGTCCTTTACTCAGACATTTCTAAATATATGCAAAATTCACCATGTCGCTTGGGGTAGGAATTCATCCTAACAGTACTGCCAGCTGGCAAAACTCAACTCCCACTGGCCCAGAACATGTTCCCAGTGATATAACTGCAATTCTGATCTGACTTCATTTCAGTGCATTGCTCCAGATTTGTAAGAGTTTAAATGAGAATAACTAAAAAAGAAAAAAAAAAAAAAAAAAGAAAAAAANAAAAAAAAAAAAAAAAAAAAAAAAAAAAAAAAAAGAAAAAAGAAAAAAAGAAAAAAAAAGAGCCACTCAAAGGCTTGATTGATTTATGTGTACCTTGAGGATCATCAGAAAATGAAAAATCTAACAGATGTCACATCCTTGGCGGGCATCATTACTGTGCTTTTTTAGTACTTTGTTCAGCAGTTGTTTCAGTGGTCAACTTGCATAGGGGTCAACGGTATAAAATGGTTGAACATGTTCAGTCTATACATTGAACTAAATTGTATGCAGATGGGACAAAGTCTTCAGACAAATTTCTGTAAGTATTTTTTATTGCCTGAGATGAAAAAAGGGCTTTATAATGCAAAATGTCAGGCAACCTTAAGATCAGGCAATAGTCTGCCAACTGTAATATTTTCAGATGAGCAGGCTTCGTTAATTCCCAGTAGGCTTCACTAAGGAGATGATTTGGGGGATTCATTAAATTCTACTATCTTTCCAAAGTGAAACTGAAGGTTAATTAATTCTCCAAAAGAGGTTCATGATTATATCTTACAGAATATGAATAATTACCATACTAGTCTGTTTTTCTTGATTTGCACCAAGTGAATAAAATGATCTTCTACAAAAAAATAAGGTAAATTATTTTTCTAGTGATAGAGTAGTATCCTTTAATAGTATTTATTTAGTGGATTTGGCTTATAAAATTTGGGAAGCATTGAGATGCTAGAGTTAGACTGTTCATGTGTTTGTTGATCCAATGTCTCAGTCTGAAATATATTTGATCTTATATCTATGAAACTTATTTCTCTAGATAGTTTATGTGATGACTGTCAGTCATAGATTGGTGAACTAGGTTGCATATGTCAGGTTTTGTCTGGGTGTTCATTGTTGTTTCTGATCACAAAGGGAGCATCAAGGTTACAAATCTGAAAAACAGGTGGGCACCCATCAATTTCAACAACTTTATAGTTAAGCCAAAGTGTATTCTAAATATCTAACCTGGTAATTGTGGTTCTTTTTAGAGGAAGCTTTTCTACCTGTGAAGGGTGCTTTAAACCTAAGGTAATACCCTCTGATGTCGGTGGAATTGTACCATGTGCTTTTAGTGCTATGCTGAATTAAGGTGAACCCATGGATAGCCTCTTACCCTGTCTTCAGCTTGGGTCTTTGCAGGTAGTCTCTATCGCAAAGTTCCACATGAATTTGCAGAACTGAGCTTCAGCATATTTTGAAGAAGTCTGCAAAGGTTCATCAGGTAGAACCTGATTACCTCTAAAACATGAGATTTCCTAGAACTGCAAGTTTTCCAGCATCTGCTTGTCTGATATCTGAGATATGAGGATGAGAAAGTGAACAGACAGTCCTTAGATTTGCAGTGCTAATTTGTATATGACAAGATAAGACTAGCTGGTAAGCACTTAGTATCTGCTGAGTCAAAGGGAAACGCAATAATTTTGCTTTATTCCTCAGAGAAAGCAGGGGAATATGTTTTCAATGTATTTTCAAGGAGCTTCAAGTTAGCAAATAATCATCATTACGGAACATTGTTCTGCAATATTACGATAGGCAAAGCACTGAAGAATGTAGTAATTGTTCCTATTTGTTGTGTTAATGGACATTTTTACCTTATGCTGGACTTCCAAGTTTTAGATCTTTCTCTCAGTTACACTAATATCAAATGGCAAGTGATTGCTCTGGTATCAAAAGTGTTTACACAGTAAATTTTGTGGTGCAATACTTCTTACACTCAGGCTTGTAGCATTCACATATCATTTTCAGAGCAACCGGGTGCATATGCTTTACAATTTATTTAAACCGCCTTTTTAAGAGACAATTTTCCAGGATAATAAGGTAAGACCATCCCACGGCGTTTGTGTCATTTTCAATTCCTTGAGTGCTTTAGGAATATACCCTTAACAGGAGCCATCTTTTATAGTTTTCAATGATGACTGTGACAAATGCTGAGAGGGAACCCTTTAATCACAAAAGAAATTGACTGTGCTCAGTAAGTCCATTAAGATATTTTTTGCATTCCCACATGGCCTCTTGGAATAACTGATCTTAATTACAGCCTTTTTAGAAGTAATAGTTGTGTGTTACTTTTCAAAGTACCCTGGCAGATCGAGATTAGCTATTTTGGGGTGTAGATAATTCACCCTTTAGTTCTGAGAGAACAAAAATTTTTGTGTATAGGTTTAAGAGCCCCAGAATCTACAGCCTAAAATTGAGTTTTAAGGTTCAGAGTAGCCACTTACTAGTAGCAAAAACTACAGTACATCTTAGAGATAAAAGAACATGGTGCTGCCTTCAGCAGCGTATGAGCTTGCAGGATTGGGGCAAGGAAACCCACTGGCATTACTCTAAATTTCTCCTGTGATCTCACTGACCTTTCATACCAGCATGAAGGCCCCAATCCTAAAGACATTTACAATTACACTTCATTTTAAATGGATGAGCCCCGTGCACATCCACTGCAAACATACAGCTTGTCTGCTCAGAGAAAACTTCTTTATTAAACTGCCTATTGTACTTCAGTCTCCATACAAGTTTTAGCCCACTGTAACAGTATTGGAAACCCTGTTCTCTGTCGCCTGCCCCTGTTCCCAATCTCCATTCTTGATGTTTCTTTAGTGCAAGAGCTTCCTGGAAATAAGCTTGAGTTCCCCATGGCAGTGGACTTTTGCATGTTTTCTGTTAACACTGCTATGAGCAAATACTCTCTTTTTCTTTGGCTTTACCTGACCACGATTTTAGTGTTCATGATTTGCAGTGTCAGCTTGTAAAATTCACAGATAGAAGTTATCTGCCTCCTTCCTTCTCTACAATAAAATTCCACAATTGATTGGAACCAATTTTGCTCTTGTAAGTGTTTTTATGGCTGATTGCAGGACAAAGAGGAAACATGTGACTTGCCTGCTTGTGGTATCTTGAGAGAAAGGTAGCTACTCCTTTTGTTGTCCTTTTTTTGCACATCACTGACTGTTCTTAAGCGAGCTATAAAATGATGATACAATTATGCACAACAGGAAGACAATCAAGCTGAAAGGTTTCTCAAGGGCGGCTCTGCATTAAAGGTGGGCTCCCCGCTGTTTGAAGCCCTGTAAAGGGTCTGCTCCACTTTGGGCAATTATTGTTAGAAATGTTAGCTGAGATTTTGCTGCAGCCGAAAAATGCTGCGTAGGCAGATCTGCCGTAGGAGTGTGAGCCTGGGCCTTCCTTTATAGTTGAAAACAGATTGGAAGAGGAAAGGAACATTTCTTCCTGTGGACCCACTCTGCCCTCCTGGCAGGAAGCTCTTTGCAGCTGCGCTGCTGGCCACCTGTGACAGCAGCGCTCAATAGCTGGATATCCTGTTGTACGGCTCGGCTTCTCAGCTGTCCAGGGCGGCTATGTGGAAAGTAAATTGTGACTTTCCAGGGTTTNAAAAAAAAAAAAAAGACACGGGAACTCGCCAGATCCCAAATCTTTTTGGCACACTGCAATTAACGCACTTGGTTTCTGAGACATTCTCATGTGTAATGCTTCCATGTGTGTAAGAGCAAGAGACAAAGATGTTTTATCACGGCTACAGATTTATATCCTCATCAAGCTATAAAGGAGCTAACAGCTAAGGGAGAGCAACTGAAATGAGTAAACATCAAAACTAGCCACAAAATTCCAATGTTCAGATGGAAAATCCAAACTGGTTTGAATGAGGATGTCTATGAAGGGACCTCAGTTTTGGCTCTTTTCCACTCCTTTGTGCAAGGAAAGTTAAATTGGAGCATGTGATTTCCTCTCCCAGAGATGTGGGACAGAAGGAGAAGGGGGATTTTAAAACGAAGTCTGGAAAACCTTTCTAAGCATGAATCACAGTTTTAGATCTTGGTAGATTTTATTTTTTTAAGGACTTTAAACAGGTGAAGACATTCTCCGTATCCCAGGGCCTAAACTTTTTGCCTGGAAGGAAGAGGGGGAGCAGATTTACTTCATGATATTGTACTTTTGGATAAATATTTTATAGTGGTTTGCTTTAAAGCACTGAGTCTTGCCTTGCAAGCAAGAGACAGGCTGCCTTGCTTTTGTCTTTTGTAGTCTAATAACTCTTATACTTTTATGGTAAGTTAAATAAACCATAGGATTCCTGGGAATTGAATGGATGTGCAGACTGTCACTTACCCTTACACTTAATTTCATCTGACAACTGAACAGACATGAACTAGTAATACACCACTGTACCAAAGATGCGGTCATGTTTTTTACAGGAAGTTCCTTGACTCTGGATTTTTGTGAATCTTACTATGTTACTCTTTTAGATGTTTTAGAAAACCCATCCAGAATGAAATTTATTTAAAAGAATTCTCTAAACATCAAATCTAAATGTAAAGCTAGGAGAGAAACACATTTGTATGATCACTTACAAGCCTATGTTTTGAGGTGTTTGCTTTACAACTTTAGACATACAAATTTAGCTCTCTTAAATGCATTTATTGTTATATACTGATGAAACTTCAACAAATGTACACATACAGTTTTTCCATGTTTCTGTACATGTGAAATATTAACTATAAGGTTGCTGGGTGTCACTGAGGCTGGCAGGCTGTCATCAAGGACTTAACGTGAATTTAAGAAAAAACCCCACACAGCTTTCCAGAACTAATAGCTCTAATAACAGGGGCCACAACTCACAATGCAGAAACGTAATGAGATATGCCATTGTACCAGAGGTTTCCTTCAAGGCTGGTGTAACATTTGTAGGTGCTTAGTCACCAGTTACCATGTCTGAGTGTGAGAAATAAGTGACAAAAAAACATGTTTATTCAAGCAGATTGAAAAGAAGATCACACGTCGTAGGTGCACTCAGAGATCAAGGCACCCAGAAAATTGTAGGCTCAGTGTCCTCCTACAACAGATTCACAGCAGAGAGCACAGAAATCAGCTGTTCTTTGAGCCCACCTTTGTCAATGACTAAGACTAGGTATATTCTTTGTGAATAATGGAAGGGCATTGCTCTGCTGCTGCTCACTCTCCAATTTGTCTCTCTAAGGGAGAGAATCTCTAAGATCCACCAAACCAGCCAAGTGATTGAATCTGAACGAACAAGGAATAACATATCTGAATAATTTGCTATCAAAGGAAATCTTGAACCTAACTGCTAATTCAGGAAATTTAACACTGAGTGGTCAATCCTTTGCCTTGTCCCTCTTTCATAATCCTCAAATTAACCAAAAGTAGACCATCCAATCCTAGTGGAACACCTCTGAATCAACTGGACTTATGCTAGGTTTGCATTTGTCCACCAAGTGACAGCTAAAACAGAAGGGCTAACAGATATCTCTAACACTGTTTTAAAAAAGTCAGATGAACTGTCATGGAAAATGTTGTATGGTATTCCCAGAGTCCCATTTGGCCTGCTTCACTTAGTGCAGTAAAGTAAAACTAAATCTTGTTTTAAGAAACCACTGTCTTCTCCTATAATATGAGAAATATTAATTTGTCTAATGTATATTAAAGAATACTATTAATCAAAGAAATCCAATGTCTAGATTTTTTCCAGATGAGCAAACACTAGACTGGGATTTCTCAGCATTGACGGTCTCCCCTGTTAATTTCATTCAGAATGCCTTTGTTTTGTTTGCAGGAACTCATCTTTCTCCCTCTGAGTATGTAAAAGGTCATATGTTTCCACGGTGTTTCTGCCAAACGCACTCTAAAGAAAAGGTCTTTTGAATCATGACATGCTTACATTCAAGCCCTCTGGTGCTTCAGAAGACTGTTTATTTTGTTGTTCCTTTTCTCTTTTCTTATTTGTTATTAAAGTTCAATTAAAAATTATAATTACACCTGTTGATTCACTCGTCCTTTTCTTGAGAAAAACTATTTTCTTCTTTGAAAAGAGAGCCCTGAGTGCTAAGTCTTCCCTGGTAATATGTGTACAAGCCCAGTGTTGCTGTAAACTTTACCTAGGTGTTAGGACTGTCTCTTTTACAAGTGTAACAGCTGATAAGAATAACTGCTGCCCCTATGTATGATTACAGTACATACAAGAAAACAGGAGATCAGTCCATGATAATGATAAAGTGCTTAGGGACAACCACAGGTTAAATGTAGAGATATTATTATTGTACATTCACTGGTAATTAGGAACCACAATGCAAGGAACCCCTGGGGAATATGATAACCTTTCACTGTTTATCAATTCATTTGCTACTGTTATTATTTTGTTTTACTTAGCTAATTGTGTGTCGAAACGTTTCAGAAGTGTATCCTATTGGCTAGATTGAATCTTTGTCCTTCACACAAAGATACATCGATACTCCAAAGTTTCCTTCAATGCCAAAGTAGCACTCATTATCACTTTTTTTCCCCAAATTGATCAGACAGCTGGCTCATTCACTGCATTTTTTTTCCCTGCGTATTAAGGTTGATGAGGTCCAGGCATAATGCTATTTCTATTTGGAAGAAACTTGGTTCTTAAACTACCATAAAGCTTTTATTCTAAGACAAATGTTCTGTAGAAAAATTCACAGGTTGAGAAAAAAATAGGTCAGACTTCTTTCTTTGAACATAAATAAGATGCTGCAGTTCTTCCAGACACACACGCACACACAAAGATAAAATACATCACATAAAGATCATGGTTTTCAAAGTCACTGAGATGCATAAAAACAGATTTCCCTTCTCAATAACTAGAGGCTCCAGTCTTGCTGTAAAAATTGCCATGTGGTATTCCTGTTAAGCAAGAGGGCAGAGAACTATCACACAGTCCATTATAGCTCTGACAATTCCACCCCCATGAATTTCAGTGAGGAAAAAAAGGGGCAGACTGAGGTTAGGCTATAAGAAAGGAACACTTACTGCACGGTGGCTGCAGCAGAGCAAAGGATAATTCAAAATCTTAATGCAAGACCTGCTCATTGCATGAGCATGTGAGCAAAGCCTGGTAGCAGTAGAGCCCACAGAATGATTCAACATGCACCTGCAGTGTAGGTCTGAAGGAGTTATCCCTTTCTGGTGAATGCATGGCTTTTTGTTTTAGTTTCATGAAGCTTTCTCCCCTAGTCTGAGCATGCCTTCCGAGGGATCATTTTCCAATGATGCTCTTGGAATTTAAGTAGTCACTTTGTTCCTCGCAAACTGGCATGCAAGTTTTAAGTAACCAGAATAATAGCAAAAAGAATTGAAACTTGACTGTCTTGGACATCAGTTAATATAATATACTCTACAGCCTTTTCTAATCTATACTGGGACTGGAACTGAAATAAATCACCCTAACATCACAAAATTTCTACTTTAAGTAATATGTAGTTCTATCAACGTCCAGCAAAACATTTAAAACACACATGTTTCTTATACCTCCTGACATGTCTATTCAAGGACTGTCCACTGAGTCTGTTAGTTTTTCCTTGCCTTTCTCTAGAATAAATCTTAGGTCTCTACGACTTGGGAGAGGTAGAAAATACTTGCAGAACAGAAAAATATATGTAAAAATCTCAGGTTTAATTAGAATGCAGTTTTCTAGGCTTTTTCTGGTATTTGTGTCACTATTAATGGGAAAAGATAAGTATAGCTTTCTCATTGGGATTGGAAGAAAGGAGGGGGCTGAAAACAAGATATTTATTTCCTGGAAATTTTTAAGGTTTCAAAATTCATTTTAATTCCTCTGCATTCCTCTGTGGGATGAAAATGATCCATGTTCCTACTTACATAGAAGGGAAAAAAAAAAAAAAAAAAAAAAAAAAAAAAAAAAAAAAAAAAAAAAAATACCAAACAGATAAAGTGCAAGAAGAGTCAAAGAAAAGTTGATAAAAACATACATGTGGTCCTGCTGTGACTGGAACAATCATCTTAACCACCAGATTGCCAGTTATTTTATTCATTTCTTGACTGAGACTTTTTTCCTTCATGGGAATAATCTATTGTTTTTTGCCCTATGGCACAGAACAGTTCTAGTACCAGAACCACCCCATTCCAAAGGACATAAATAAAAAAAAAAACCCCAAACACTTGTAAACCTCATGAAAACATTTGTGTTAGTCACGTTAAGGCAATGAAATGGTAGTACTGTGCAGGAATATGGTTGATGTTCAAGATGTCTGACATTCGAACAGCTAAGTCGAACAGCTAAACTCTGATGGTTTAGTCAAGGCAGACCGGAGAGCATTCAACCCAAGTACTTTAGCCTTCTTCTGTTTCTGCATTTTATCTTATTAATATAATCTTTCCAGTTCAGCACATTCTCCTTTAGGGCATGTCTACACTAAAGGAGAGAAGTCACATCTCACTTAAGGAGCTTTCTGAATTGATTGGGCTCACACCAGCTCTCTGCCAGAAGACACGTGTTCATATGGCACTGTGTAGGTTCAAGCATCCCTAAAAAGTCTGTGAAAATGGGCTTTTTTTGTGCAGGGTGCTGTTTTCAAAGAACCTCTCAGGTGTAAACCTTGTTTTCATCAGTATTGCAACATGGTGCCAGGAAATCACAGAAGGACACTGTTACATAAACCTTTTCTGCCCCTTGCTAGCTCTTCCCGCCTTCTTAGTTTAGTAACATATTTACCTGGCTTTCCCAAGCACTGTCAGTGAGAAGCCCACAGAGTATTTTATGCCAGATCTGCCAAAACCAGACTGGAAGCTGCACTCTCTTTGAGCTCAGAAGCTGAAGCAGTACTGCTCTGTAGGTAATGAGGGCTTGGGATAGAAAGAGAAAACAGATTTATTTTCCCATTCTTCCTTGTAAGCAGGCTTGATGAATTATCTATTAAGTGCAGGCCAAAAAATCTTTGATTTTAGATTTCATGGCTATTTAGTTTCAGGGGGAAAGGCCCCCAACTTCAATAAATTATGATATTTCTTCATCATTTTACTAACAAATAATAATCATAAAACCCCACAAAAGAACAACTTATTTGGCTGAAGCTATGCGTCAAAAATTTAAATATACCTGTCACGAGACTTCACATCTGCCAAAGAAACCTAGCAGCAAAGCTCTACCCTACTTTATGTCTCAGACGTATAAATGCAGTTATGAGACTTTCACCCAATACAAAATCCATAATTTATACAAGAAATCTTGCATGTGTCTCTCCTAACTACCAAATAATAGATGAAAACTGACAGATAAAAGCCCCACTTCAACAACATCTCAGAGAAAGATACCATGTACATGCAGGGCATCAGTTAAATCTGTTCTCCTGAGTATGTACTATGCAAAGATTGGAGCTGGAAGAAAAAATGCAGCTGAGAAAAAAAAGAAAAAATCTTTAGCTTTGGGTAGTAGCAATAAATTAGGTTAATTGGACTCCAGATAACAAGACAAGAAGGTCACAGGACGATTTAAGAGGCATTCATGCTTCTTTCTTCCAACTTCAGTTAAGATCACTTTGGAAACCTACAGGGGATGTTACCAATAAAATGTCTGGACCACTCTGCAGTCTGAAATGTGAGATTCATGGTGTTATGAAGAGAACTAGCAAGCAAGCAAGAGCCTGTTTCCTGCTGCCTGGTGTAAAGGGCACTCTCCTGGGACTGCGTCCTGATCCCCGTTCCCAAGGATTTTTCATTAAGCAGTCTTTGGTTAAAAGGCATAAGCAATGTTTGGAGCAGAATCTAAATGCCAAGCTCGCCATTTTGAAACATACCTCCTTAACCAGAGGCTGCAGTGTCGTGCGTTCAGCTTCGGTCTCGCACAACTCTTTCATTACTGGCTGCACATTGTCCTGCCTTCAGCAGCAAGGGTGGAGACCCCCACTTTCTCACCTCTTCCATCACCTGGGACACGGTGTATCCTCCTGAGAAATATGAATGTGGACCTCTTCAGTCTCTGAAGAAAGCTGAATTCCCACTTGTTGCATTAGTACTCTAACCACTGAGTGACTATGAAAATGTAGGCATTTCTCTGCCAGCTGTGTTTTCACATGAAAGAGAACATAGCTCTTGTACTTGATGCTGAATTGTGCTGGCATTGTGTATCAGAACATTTTTCCAGATAGGGTGCCTCAGAGATGCTGAAGCATGCAGCCAGAATGAAGGATGAACCAGGAATACATGCACCTACTATGCTCCCAAACCAAGCTATACTAGTCTTGCCCCTTGTGGCCCCTGAAGTGTTGTTTCTGAGAGCCATTCCTCCTAGATCCTGCCAATAGGGCTGCATGGCTTTTTAATGGTCCTATTCAAACCTAGGCATCTGACCTAAAACTGGAGCTGTAAAATCAACAGTCTGTCTGGTCTACTTCTAGGGGGCCTGAGTAGCCAGGTGATTCTCTTTCGGGAATTAGAAAACAAATTTTCCTTAGAGTGATATTTACCGCACTAACTTAGGAGACTGGAAGCCCACAGGCAGCGGTTTATTATATGAAACAAAGGAAGATAAAAAACATTTCAGAAACTTATTTTAGTTTGCACCCTTCTATGGAATTCCCTTTAACAATTGCAATTCAGAAAGAAATGCTTTCAAGCTCCTGAAGTACCTAAGCTTATGAGAATTTTCCCGTGCCTCCTGAATTTGATATTCTATTTAGATCGTGCTGGCATCACCTTTTCAAACAGCTTGTGTTTTGTTTGTCAAGTTTAATTTTTAGCAGACAAAGAAGCAATCAGTAAGCTTCTCTGTCAGGGCACCCCTTGCTCTCTGTCTGCTGTCCATGGAAAGAGTTCCCCACATCTTCCCAGCCCTTTGCCTTCTGACCTCTCCATCTCAATGTGTACAAAGCAAAACAAGCTCTTAGACCAATGCACAGATCTTTTTTTCACAGATAGTGAAGCTCAGTTAATGATTTATGCTAACATTTTCTTAGAAGATGTGTGATTTTGTTCTGTTTTCCTAATCAGACTATATTAATACTTTACCTCTGCATATCCCTATTTTTCAATGTTTCCCTTGAATTGATCTGAATTCCTGGGAACACGATTACCCAGAGCAATTGAAGAGAATTGTTGTGTGTCTCCTAAGCCTACGTCAGACTTCATTAGTACTCAGTGGCTCTGATACCCCTCTCGCTTCTAACTGAGGGTTAGGAATTGACACAAAAGGAGTGGGCTCTCCAGTGTTTGATATTTCCCAATAAAAAGCTAGATTTCATGGCTTCTTGTGACCATTTGCTTTGGAAAATATCAGTATCTTAAATGAAATTGTACCTAAAGGACAGAGGAAGCCTGTTCACTTAGAACAGAGGGTATTTTTTTTTTTAATTTTTCAATGTTGAAAACCCATAATGTATGAAAAGTTTTGGAAAACCAAGGCCTGAATGATACAGTTGTGCACTACTCTCCTATAGTTGATAACAGAATAGAAAAGTAAATAATAAAAATATTTCTCTTCTCCACTCATCATACTTCTGAGGCAGCCAACACCAACTACTAATAAGAAAGCTCTGCAATCCTGCAGTTTACTACAACACAATTAACTGCATTAAGCCTGCCAGAAACCTCTTATTTCTATCAAGATCTCTAATAACAAAATTCATACCCACTGTGCTGGAATCTGGCATGGAGGTTGTGTTTCATTTTCTTTTGGTACAAGTTTTTAGATTCTACTTCTTGTATTACTCAGGACCTTTAACATTAATCTAGATATCATATTTTTTTTGTGAGAGTAGATCAATTGTGAGGACCAGTTTCTTCTCTGTGTGACTTTTGAAGCAAATAGCAAAACCTGGTTATCAATTTCAAAAAGATAAGCTAAAAATCAAACTACAAAGTTCACACCTTCAGAAATAAATAAATTCAGCTCATGATTAGGAAAGAAAAGACTATTCCACACTCAGTGCCTTCTGTTGGAAACCAGACCACTTATTTGAATTTAGGAATGCAACTTTAGGAATGCTATCTTTTTTAAGTATTTGCTGGTGTGTTTTGCAGAGCAGTTCATCTGTTTCGTTTCTGTGAGTAATGAGCTCATCTGTTCAGAGCCTTTATATAAACATGTGGGTTTAGAAATAAACAAATGCTATTCACTAAAAGGATACACATCAACACAAGCACCTTCTTCTATATCAGCCATATCTCTTCTGATTGTATGGAATTAAGTTACTTGAAGTATATTTAACTGAACTATATTTAAGATTTACAAGGAACTGCATAGAGATAGTAATTGTATGAGTAATAGGACCTACTGAGATCACAGTTTAATTGTTTCAAGCCTCTCAAACATAGGGGGCACCACGGGGAAACACGTTTTTATTTGCCTTTGCTTCAGAGAGGATGAACAGCTGAACTGTGTTACCCCAGAGGTAGAATACTAGCAATATTTCACAGTGGCTTTATCTGCTTTGTAGACTTTTAGCAATAAATTCAAGACCATTGAAAGATACACAAGGTTATGTATCCATGAATTACAGGGTTTTTTTTTTTCAAAATTGCTTACATTAAGGCACCTATTCTTGAGATAGAAAGGGGTTTTTTGCTGTTTTTTGAGTCTGTAATATATTCAAGTAATGTTGTTCTAAAGATGCTAAGCTGTGCTTCTATTAGATGTATCCTGCCTTTTCAGAGCTATATGTAAACTCAATTTAGCTAACTTACTTATCTTTAAAACGTATCTTTTACCTGATTTCAGATAGATGTGCCATTCCTGTTGACAACAGCCTTAGAGGTTTTCACTCCATGGCAGAAAGGGCAGAGTAAGGACTGCCCATCCATTCCTCTTCCCTTCTGCCTCACCTACGATTCCTATCATCTTCTTCATTTCCTCCTCAGTAGCACAGGTATAAAATCAGTGAGGTCACCTGGGCTAAAAAAAGTTTTGCTTTCAACTTATTCTTGATAGTTATTATTGCATTATGGGACAGAAATGAAACTGAGGAGCAGAGTGTCCTTAAGGTAGCATTGCCACTAAAATCCTTCACACCGTGGGACCAGAGCTCAGTAGTTCCATGTAGATTTTGTCTGGCAATAAAGCCATCTGAAGAAGATATTTTCCCCTTGACCTTACTTCTCTACTTCTGCCCTCTGCCACAAATTAATGTCCCTCCTTTACACTGAGGCAGTCTCCTCTCCTCTACTCTTTTTTTTCCTTGGACACTTTTCTTGAAATACGTCATCAACACAACAAAGAAGGTAGAAAACTAGATGAGGAGAAAAATAACACATAGTTGGGCAGATAGGAAGTATTTCGCTGCATACAGGTAGTAAGAGCACACAGTGCTTTAGTCCTTTCACAATACTCTTCCTATTCCCTGGGCTTTGACACTGATGGTGTTACCCCAACAAGTCAGTGACTGCATTAGAGGCAGAAATCTAATCCTTGTCCTGATCTGATATGCTGATTTCCCTATCTGTCTTGTCTACTCCACAGGGGTTTGGCAACAGCTGTTGGAATAGCACCTGAATTTTCAGAGGATCATTTCTAATAACAGCCTGTGTACTTGAACTGTACAACCAGTCTTTGGGCAATAAAGGTACTGGTGAACATTTATCATACTTTCTTTTTGCTGTGAACTTGACTTGGATTCAGTTCACTCAGGCAATTTACAAGCAGACTGTTGAAATTACTTGCTATGACAAAAAGATTATTCTGCTTTTTCAATGTGGTTGTTTTAGCAAAGTCCATTTAAGTGAAAACAAAACAAAGCAAAACAAAACAAAATAAAAATGGTGGGGTTTGTTGAAACATACAGGGTCTAAGACCTTCTATGCTTAATTGAAGCTAGATGTGTCAAAAAAGAATTAATCCACCAAACACCTTATGCAAATGTTATTTAACCATGTAACCTTTGCGCTTTTTTCTTTTAAATTTAGACTGAAGTTTTTAAATACTTTTTTATCAGATATTGATATATCTGTAAAATTTCCTTTGCTTCTGAAATATTCTTTTTGAAAAGGTAAGATGATTTCTAATGGAAAACTGGGGTGGAAAACTTGAGAATTTTTTTTTACCTATATTTTATAGGGAAAATACCTTTCTGACTAGCTGGAGCTTCTGTGATAACTTCCTAATTATATCTTATTTTGTTGCATGAGGCGCTTTAATAAAATTTTACTTTTTTAACTGCTATAAAAAATGAGCAATTTAAAAAATGTATTTTTATCAGTCACCACAGCCAATCAGTCTCTTTCAGAGAAATAAAGACATCACACTGCCTTTAAAAATTGGCTGTAAAAGTGGTGTCTTCTAATTTAAGAGCTCTATCCTTTGCATATAATAAAACTGTGTATTTAGAATTGTATCTGCTTAGGATTATTAGCTGACAGAAATGAATTTAGTGTCTTGTTAAAACCTTTTAGCACAGCAGAAAAAGCATAACAGAGCTGCAGTCTTTTCCATCTTGTATAGCAACAACTGGCTTGTTTACAAAATTTTGAGCAATTACGTGCTGAGGAAGTCCACTTAAGACAACTGCATTTACTTTGCTGTTGGAGAGATGAAGTGGTTTTTTTTTCTTTCAACTCTAAGTGGATGATTAAGCATTAGAAAACACGAGTTCAACTTGACTTTCAGATTCTCAGATTTGTTTGCAGCACTAGCATTATCTTGTAGCTTGTCCTGTTTGAAGGAAAATAGCCACAGGCAGGTCTGTGTTATAAAATGTTGCTGGTATAAATTTTTGCCTTGCATTTGTGACCAAAATTTCACTAAAGTTTTTTTTTTTTTTTTTTAAGAACAAATTTGCACTGGAAATGCAGTTCATTTCACAGTATGACCGGGGTCATTTAGGAAAATGTCTTAACACTACTATCCAAAAGAAACCCTTTACAGGATTTTGTTGGTATGACTTGGCAGAAAAGTCGCAGTGGTATAGGCAAAGCACAAGAGCCAATAAACAAGAACTTCCCAAGGGCAGATCTTCCATGGGCACTTCCTATAGTACTGTGATACTGTAAAGTGAAGCACTTTACTTTGGGCAATGAAGACTTATATGGTGTGTGATATGCAGTTCAAGCAAAGATGGTCAACAGAAAACTTCCTTATTAGTCTTGAGACCTGGTAGGTGTACAATGCGAAAACAATGGTTCAAAACTTCATCTTGTCAAAACTGGGATGCAAATACTCCCTGGTTCTTCCAGTTACTTTAAACCTTCATGAAGTAAACAAACAAAAAATCACTGACTCCAGGCAAGTCAACAAAATATGGAGGTAGTACCAGCTTCCTCTGGATGTTAACCTCTGTCAAGTGATATCCCTTTCTCTCTCTTTTTGCAGTCAAAAAAGCCCTATTCTCTCATTTGCCTGTGAATAAACTCAGCACAGCTGTACCAGCCATGCTCCAGCGCACGTCTCAGCAGTGAGGGCCAGGCAGCTGTGGTCTCTCCCTGAAGAAGGCTGGCCATTTGGCTAGGAGCATTGGAAGGGGGTATATAGAACACATCATGGAGAAAAATGCCAGCCACATGTGATGGCTGGGAAAATCAGTCTGGAAAGAGTATTAAGAGTACACAACCTAACAATGATTCCTTTAATGCTCTGTGGATTGGTAATGTTTTTGAACAAAGTAGAAGAGAATAGCCTAGAGTGCCTGTGGAGGGGGAGGAGGACGAGACAATACCCTTATTGTCTTTTAACAAAAACAATTCTGAAGTGTACCTTAGCAAAACTCATGGCTTGAAATCTTTTTTCTTTCCAGTTCAGGCCTGATGCGCAGCATGTTCCCCTATCCTTAATTGCATGTACACCCAAAGACTATTGTGCTGAGCACATTTTACTACTGAAAGGAGAAAAAAATCATTGAATGGTTGAAAAGCTGATTGACAAGGATTTTTTTTTCCCCTGAACTTTTAAATACTTTCAGCAGTGTTTCCTTATAGTCTTAGACAATGCCACTGACCCTTTTACAAATCACTGTACACACTGAAGAGTGAAATTTTATACACAGTTAAAATGAAGCTTTTTGGCCAGGTTTTGACAGCTGTTATTCTAAAACAATGTTTTGGCTCTGATCAAAAATATGACTTTATTTCCTTTTGGGTTTCTACCAGAAGCCATATGACTATGTTTGATAGATGTGGAGGAGGGGTGGAAGCAAGAGAGCAAGGAGCTCTTTCAGCTGCTTTCCCAGTAGAGCTCAAACTGGAAAAGGAAATGACGAAGGAATCTCATTTATCGAGGGTGTTTGGTGTATGGTGGGTGGTCCCTCAGATAGTATTTGAAGAGAGGTGAAAATCATGCATCACATTTGTTATCCAAGGTGAGGACCTGCACTGCAAGATCTGGAGATGAGACTGCACTTTCATTTTTTGCTGTTCTCTGTGAAAAATAAAAAGGTATTTATGCACAGGGTAGTATTGATAGTGATTTAAGAGTCAGAAGTTGAACCACCGTTAAGTTCATAAAAGCGCCAGGTGGAGCTAAGGTAGGTGGGGGGCAACCTGTACCCTCACACGCACATTATTTTACTTGCTCAAGTACCTAACTTACCTTCGTAGGGCCTCAGCTTGGCTTTTGACCACAGGCAATTGCTGTGGTTGCTTTTGCCAAAACCTATTCTGGTTAGAGATCGTATCAGTGTAAGAGGTGGTCTGAGCACGTCTGCGCTGGGCAGGCTGAGCCAACACTGCCTGAGTTTGTAAGAGCTCTGAAACGCAGGAGTGTCCGAAAGGTGATGTGAGCTGAGGGGGCCTCTGAAAGCCTGCCAGGTTTCACCAGAAAACCATTACCGGCTGCAGCAGGTGGTAACTTAGAAGCATAGAAACTGTTTCTGTGGGGATTAAAATAGGATGTTTAAGTACTAGTGTTGGTTTTGATTTACAGAGGTGCAAGGAAACCAAGTCTAGTGCCTATTATGGTATTACCTGCACTAAACAGAACAGGTTTGAAATTCCCTCTTAAAGGCCACTTTTAAATATTGAGCAAAAAGCTTTCGGTTGAAGCTTTCAGCTGAACCTTTTTGAGACTAAACCCCACTAAACTTTGCCAAGTTTGTCGCAGCGGCACGAGCAATCAGACTAGCTAGCTGAATTCTCTCCGTCTCCCCCAGATAGTGCAGAGGGGAATATTGCTGCAGCAGCATTGATTCAGGTGTTCTCCACTGCCCTTTCACTAAAACATGTCTGTGCTGAAATTTTCTACATCAAGGATAAACAAATAAATTCTGGAGGTAGGACTTGGAATGTGTGTAAACACACGTTCTTAAAAATGTAGTGGGAAAAGGAAATAATCTGTTAGTTTCTCTGCAGCAGGATGCCAGCAAGGAAAGACTCCTTTAAAAAGCAGTGTATTTTTATGGTGTTTTGTGTATGTGTATATGTCAATATATGGATTTCTAGCTTGAAAACTGGATTTTAGGAGTTGTTATCTTTTGCAAGTCATAATAAATGTAAAGAGTTGAAAACTGTGGACAGAGGGAATATGTGTGACAGCTGTCAAAGACACATTCACCCATATGGAATATGTGAACTATTTAAGTTTGACAAGGTCACTATGATTGCTTGAATAACTGTTAATCCTGCAAGGTACTTTGCATGACCGAGCAGATGTGCATGATATGCAAAAGGAAACCGATTTTATAAATTTTTAAAGAGGAAAATAGCAATATGTTTTCATTAAAATTAAAGAATAATTCAAAATCCATGAAGCAGTGAACAATTTTTAATAGATCATCTCAGTGGATCCTATTAATATTCTGGGGAAAAAAATACCCTTCTGAACTGGAAACTAAAATATTTCTCAGTATTTCTCGATTGCCTCATTTGCAATGCCTAATGTAAAATTTACCAGCTATTACATCATAGCAGTTACCAAAATGAAGAAAAGAGCAATATTCTAATGGACTGCCTCTATTATTGTCAAAGATATATACTTTGATATCAGCTCTCCTCACTCCCCCATTTTTGGTAGAGACAAGACAGAAAAGAATTTACCCCTAGCAGACAGACAAGGACCGGACACAATGAACAGTGAAGATAAAATGTATGTCTGCTCTTATTAATGAGAAACCCATTAGGACATTCTCTATTTAGTTCCTTACCTCTTAAACTTACAGTACAATAAATAGATAAATTAAAACAATAGCAATAAGTCCAATTTATCCACCAAATATATTCAAAAGCAATTTCTTTCTTGAAATTAAGGTGAATAGAATGTAGCTGAAGGGATTCAAGGAATGCAGCAATTTATTTCAACTTTCTAGGAAGAGGACACACTATTATCTGCACGCAAGTTCAACATTTTTTTGAAAGGATTAAGGAGCTTTTTAAAAAGTGTCTTCCTTCCTTCATTTGTTTTCCTTTATAATTCTTGCATATTCTTTTCAGCTTGGTAAGTATCAGCACTTTTTTGTTTGTTTGTTTTCTACTTTTTGAGAGAAAGACATCCCAGAGTGTCATAAGTGATAGTATTCCATATGCAACACATTTTGACTGGATTTTTTTAGGACTGCAAAACCTGAAAATTACTAAACTGGCCAGGCCCAAGGTCTGTCTAATCTGATATTTTATGTGAGAGGGTAGCCACTTCATAGTGCTTGTGAGAAAGAGGTATTGAAACTTCACTACAAGTTATTACACTGGAAGAATGGAATAATCTTCCCTTCAGGTAAGTCTGGCCTTTTCCTGTATTAACTATTGCAATAATTAAACACAAAAGCACAAAGTGTAGATTTTCTTCTAAATATAATGTAACGTTGGCTTTTCCTGCTAGCCTTGTAAACTTCCAGATACTGTATTCAGGAATTCCCGTGCCAATGAAATGTAGACCTGAGTTTTTCCTCTGTTGTTTAAGACTGTATTCATTATTTTCACTAAAATAATACAGCAATCTAAACCAGATGCTATGTTCTTCAGCTATTTTGCTTTAGAAAGAAGAGAAAACTAGGGAAGCATGTGCTGTAGTTCTCCCTTGCTCTGTTTTCTTCAAGCTATTTTGCAACTACTGTGATGACAGGGATCATAGTCTAAATGCACTTCCCATTAACGATGTAATTAGAATACCATGCCTTTTATTTTTAAAGGTACTGGGAATATTTTGTAAAATTCTCGGAAAAGAACTGATGGAATAGTCCTTTAAAAAGAAGTGTTGAAAATCTTACAGCTGAAAAAGCTTTGTAGCTGCATTTCTCTTCCTGAAAAGATTTTATGGATTATTGTGGATTTCTTCAAAATGTCTAGTCACCAAAATAATAGGAGACTGTGACACTGGTTGAATGGTACAGGTAAAACTCCAAACTGTGCAAAGAAGTACTGGAATAATTGCTTTTTCCTTTAGCTTGTGAATCGGTATGTCTTAGGGTAAATGCCTGAAACTTAGGACAAGTTAGCTTTTCTTGTCTCTTATTCCATCAAGTCAGTTCTGAGTTTTTAATTCAGTACAGACATTTTTTTCATTGAGACTTTGAGGAATAAAACCAAATGTTAATGTATTAAAGTTGCAGATTCTTGCTGTAAATTTTCATTCCGCTCCCATTTTTGTTTGACTCCTAGGATGCAGAGGACAAGAAACTCTGCAAAGTTGACGAGAGTCATTCAACCTTTTATCATAAGTCTACCGTTTATCCATACAACATGTGGGAATCAGGGAATTAGTGGCACAGATCTATGACTTGTCTACATATTTAGAGCACACTTTTTACCCTGGGGAAAAACTAACAAAAAACCAGACACACACACCCCCCAAAACAAAACAAACTAAAACAAAACAAAACAATTGAACCCCAAATCAAAAAAACAGTGACTGGGCTTTGGATAATGTATTGTATTCTTTACAAAGCTTGAAATGAGAAACACCATTTAAAGGTAAGATACAATTGTATTTTGCTTCCTTGGTAAAGCTGTCTGATAACACTGTTTGTAAACAGGCCTTGAGTGGACTTCAGGGTAAAGTCTAGTCCTTCTGAACAGACACTGACAAATATGGTGCCATTCTTGACATTTATCAAAACTTTCCTTAAATACCTATGTTAGGTGGTGTGATTAAAGGCTGACAGCAGTGAACACAGACTCAGAGAGGATTGGGGGAGCAACAACAGACAGGACATGGGGAGACCACTAGCCTCTTCAGGGCAAAGAGGGCACCTGGACTTGGCTACTCCTAGGACAACAAAAGGAAAGAGATAAGATTGTTCTGGTGGGAAAACCACTGAGAGGAACACCATCAGACTAAAGGGGGGGTCATTGCCTCCAGGAGGTTGGGGATTATTGTGGAGTGCTAGGACAGAAGAATTTTGGAATTGGGTAAAATTTACGGAATGTTTAAAGGGGATGGAGGAAATGTGAAAGAGTTATGGGATGTTTAGGGGGAAAAGTGGGGAAGGAGGGGGATGAGGGTGCATCAAGAGGGAAAAAGTATAGGACAATAAAGCCAAAAGGGAATAAGAGGGATCAGTGAAGTGTAAACAGGCTGTATACTTCTGTATACAGAAGTAAACAGGTCAGTATACTTCTCTGACTGAGCCTACATATGATCTCTGCATTAAATCCTTTTTATAAGTGTTTTTCATGTGCATGCACTTTCTGTTCTGTGCATGTGAGAACATTAGTGAACTACATGGTAAGCAGGACACAAAATCTGAGTGCCAGTGGCTGGAGTGGGCCCTCAAGGAGTCGTAGACCCATGGGCCAGCAACAGGAGGAGACCAGGGTCTGAGGGCCAGCAACCAGATAGACTGAGCATCTAAGGCCACCTGATGAAGAGATGCATATTGTTCATGTATATATTCCGTTATTGCGAGTTTCAGTCCTCTCCTGTCAGGAAGGGAGGAGCAGAATGGGGCCATCTGCACTCCTCATATTTGTGTGAGTGCTGCTGGTGCCTGCGTGGGTTATTTGTATATGTGTGTGTGTACCTACTGGGAACACAAGCCAAGCCACACTGCTAGATACAACCTGCTAGCACGGACCTGTAGCATTCTCACCTCTGTGGGGCCAGGACAGGAGGAATCAGCCAGTACCAAAGATGCAAGCTCTAGTCAGTCTGCTCCAGACCTTTAGTGTCCCTAATCCTAGAGGGTTTTCCCGACATCTGTCTGCAATTTAAGATTACTGTCTCCTGTTCCATCCACTATGGACATGAATATAGATTGTTCCATCTTTGCTTTTTGCTTCTTTGACAGAGAACATCAAGGGAGGGCAGACCATGTTTGGAGGCCAATGCAACTTAGGTAAGCACAAAAGACTGTGGTGGTTAACTGTAGTGATCCTGTTCTCTCCAGAGTGCTCTTGCCAGTTCGGTGATATTTAATGTTTCCCAGTACACTCCCAGCTTCACATTCTGTAAACTTAATAGACTTGGCACACGTTATATCACCTATTACTTAATACATTGAGCAGGCCTGGACTGAGGCCCAAGTGAAACCTTAGTGAACTCCACCTGTTACATCCCTCCAACCTGGCAGCGAGTCATTCCCAGCTACTCTTGGGGTACACTTATCCAGCAAGATCATATACAACAGTAGTTTCATCAAGACCATAGCTCCCTGGTGTGGCTATGAGAATGACACCTAAGAGAGTATCAAAAACCCCATTAAAGTCAGGATGTATGACACTACTGCTTCTCGTCTGTTGCCTGTCCTGCTATCCTGTCATGGAAAGGAATTAGATTAATTTGACAAAATCTGTTCTTGACAAATCTGTGTTGGCTGCTACACAACTCCTTTTGTTATGCTAAGAGCTGTTGCACTAGAGGTGACGCCAAGTCAGGGAGTGCTTCATAAGCAAATCAGCCAAACAGGACTGGGAGGACGTGCTCAATGATTCAACCTGCATCTTGACAAGCACTTTCAGACACTTTGTCAAAATGGTCTCTGGCATAGCACACAATTCACTCCATAATTGAAGCGTTAGTAAAATATTTCACATGTGTTACAACTGCAGGACAATAGCACTTTGGTTAAGAAGCGGACATGACTTGTACAAAAAAGAACATACATAGTACTTTTGCATCACTCCTAAAGCAATCCAAAGAATCCCATTTAAGAGTATAACTGTCCCAGCAGCAGTAGTTATTGATGATTAGTATCATTAGGTTTTAATCAGATTTCTGATTGAGTATATTTTTTAATTAAGTATATTCTAGTTAAGAATTTTTTTTTATTGAAAATTTTAACAGCATCTCTTAATAACTCACTTATTGCTATAATTTTTAAATCTCTCCAAGTAATTGTGTAATTTAATTTTGTAAAATTATTCTAGCATGCGAATTGTTAGAAAGATGTAAAAATAAATTACAGCTGAACTGCATTACTTTAGAAAAAAGAAGGTTTCTGTAATTTCTTTGCTAAATGAGGCCTAGGAAACCTGGGTTTATTTCTTCCCTCCACTACCAACTTCCTCTTATAAGTAATGCAAATAAATGGACAGGACCTCATGTTATGATTTGCTATATTCAGAAAGTTTCATGCTAATAAAAGGTTAGACCCATATGCTTACCAAGACGTGACCAAGACAGGTACAGTGGCACATGTGGCACATTTGCTTTTGATCAAGGTTATAGAAGCATATCCTCAAACCTCTGTATTCATAGGATGAATGGATGTGGCCCTGATATGTGGCTCTGTCTAAAGAAGTTACCACAAAAGACAGAGCCAAAGATGTGCTGACAAATGTGAACGTTATGTTTGCTACTCACTTTCCCAAAACAGCCTGACTGGCTCAATGTGAATTCTGTTTCTTGGGGGTGGTAACTTCATTTTTGTGAATGGTTTTGAGGTTTCTCGTGCTTGGTTGTCATCATTCTTCTCGGGATTTTTGCAGTAGGACTGCGGTATAGCACAACCACTGGCAAGCAGTGTCCCAGATTCATCTAGCATCATTAACTTTGTGTGAAGTGGCAGTAGAAGATGTTGTTGCACTCAGCTCTAGCATTCAGAGGCACACGTACTGGCACCCTAGTTAGAGAAATCCACATGCAAAATTATTTCTGCAACTTGATCACTCTCAAATGTGAAAAGAAAAAATAGGAAAGGTTAATGAAGAGGAGCTCATGTTTAAGCATTTCCTATAACCTGTCAGTAACAACTGTATGTCTTAGAAACTGCAGTCTTGCAGTTGTGACTAAAGCTATAGCTGCATTGCATAGTAATATTTTAAATGTTTAACAAAAAATTCTGTGTCAAAATGTGTTCTGTGAAGAACAACAGAAACTAAGATTTAACCCAAAAGTTTAAACTAATTGCAAATTTTGAAAACCCCTAACTCACTAGTTTCTGTGCTATCCTGGAAGATACTACTAAGAGAATAGGCACATCATTGGCTGGCTAAGGGACTGCAAGGGAGTACTAAATATTTTTTTTTCTCAATTTCTAATAAAAACGGTATTTTTTTATTTATTTTTCAATAACAAATATTTTCCACAAAGTTCAGATTTCAATGTGAAAGCAGAAATCATCTCTCCAAATAACTCAATTTTCCAGATGTGAGGCTAATATTTCCACAATGAAGAGAGTGTTATTAGAGTTGTGGGACACAGCGAAATAATAATAAAAACAATTACATACATGAAGATGAACTTTAAGGTCCCTTGCAACCCAAACCATTCTCTGAATCTATGATTCTATGAATATGTTCAATAGACACATCCAAAATTTTCCTCTTGTACAGGTTCATTGTAAATGGTATTGACCAGATCTGAAAGCACTCGGACATATGAACAAGTATCAAAAGAAGCAGAGGAGCACAGGTCATGAAGGATATGCAGCGTGAAGAATTTGATCATCAGAGTATTACAATACTTAAATCTGCTTAAGTTTGAGAAAACTAGAAATAATTATTTATCTGATGAACTGTTTATTGTGAAATACTTTTGTACTTGAAACACATTTCCAGATCTCATCATCTGCTAATACTTCAGCTGTTTGTCTTTCTTCTTTTATTGTTTGTCTCTCTAAGTCAACTCAACATGTTGTTTATAATTGCTGACAGTCTCTCTGTCAGATGTACACTACATCCCTCCCAAATCTGCTTTTATCTTCTACAGAAAATAAAGCTGCTCTTATTACAGCCTCTAATGGCTGTTAGCCAGATCTTAGAGTCAGTACTTCTCGCGCATCTTCTTTGACCTGCTTCTCTGTTCATCCTCCCCCGTGACTCATTTCACTGTAACCTCATCACAAAACCAAATACAATGATTTTCTTAATATCGATGACTCCCAGATGTGTACTCTAGACTAATCTGCTTCTCTCTAGACCAAGAGCCACTCAAGAAGATAGCTAAAATAATTTCATTATCTCCCTTCCCACACCTTCCTTTGATAATATTTCCACTCCTTTTTTTTTTCCTGATCCATAGCCTATTAGTCCCCTCCACCTCAGAGACTTCTGTAAGTCTTTCTGCCTAGGCTTTGCCCAAATATTAGTCTCTATCAGACAAAATATGCCTAAGAACTTTCCTGTCTAAACCTCCAACTAAAGTATGCAACTCCTTCAAGCTCAAACCATCTTGCATCTTTTCTTCTCGTCCTTGATATTATCATGTAAGATCCATTCTTAATGATGCAATAAAAGACATTTTCTGCTATGATCATGTTGCATATCACTACACATTCTTCCACTTGCTTACCCTTCTCCCTTATCAAACTCAAGCTCCTTGCCTTTGCTGCAGACGTCACTACCAGCATCTCCACAGAAACCTTATTTTTCTTTTAAGACTCTGGGTGCAGATTCTGTCTCTGTCTAGTCCTTCCAAAGAAGCTGTTGCTTGGAGACTGGCTGGGCATCAGTCTGCTGGTGGGAGGTGTTGAGTGATTGCCTTTGCATCACTTGTTTTTTTCCTCCTTTTATTCCCTCATGTATTAAAGAGTCTTCACCTTGACCCATCATTTTTTCTCTCTTTTGCTCTTCTCATTCTCCCCCACATCCCACCATCGGGGAGAAAGAGCAACTGGAGAGTGCTTCATTTCTGGCCAAGGTCAACACATCACATGTAATAAAAATAGGTTGGGGTTTGGGTTTTTTTTTTGTTTTTTTTTTTTGTTTTTTTTTGAGAACTCCCCTGATATGACACTATTAGGAATCCTGCAACTTACAGCCATTTGATGGCAATTGTGTAATTCCAACTGTAGGAAATTCTGACATAATTTGAACAACCTTGTAGTGAAAGCTTGGGTACTGCACACCAGAGTCATGGAAACCTTTTCTCACTTTTATTTTCAAACTCTTGGGTTTTAGAGCTTCAAATTTCATTCCTTGTTATTTCAGACTCTGAGAATGAACCTGTGTCCTGCTTGAAATGCATTGGTGGGCTGGGCATAGTCCTGCTTCATTACTTTTTCTTTTTTTTCCTTTACTTTTTGAGAATTTCCTTTGCTGGTAGAAACAGATAGTATAAAGTAAATAAATGTTGTAAATTATAGCGTTCTTTTCCCATCCTCATATCCTAAATGTTAATGCCATGGAAGCACTAAAGAAGATACTTCCAAAAGTATGCACATTTGCCCAACTTTAAATTTAAACGAAAACGTCTCTATTTGGGAAAGTTCAAGCACATTCAGTTTCATCCTGAATGATTAATTTTCCTACATTCCTGTTTTTCAAAATTAAGAGATCTACTTGCCATAAATCACAGAAATAATAGAAATAACAGAATAAGGAAGTAACTTGCAGCATGTTACTGTCTGGACTATCAAGCTGGTTAACCCCCTGAAGGGTTTAACTTACATTTTCTATACACCGTTATCAAGACAAAATCAGAGTGAAAATGAATTGAGGTTGAACCAATTGGTAAAATAATATTTCACCACTTGCATAGCAAACAATTTCTGGCAGGTGGCAGGTACTAGAGAATAAGTATGAAACTTTTTGGCAAACTGAGCTTGTGAAGTAATTGCCAGACTGTGTGGCCTCAGACTCCTGGAATAGCTTTTCAAGAGATAAAGCACACCAAAATAAAAATTAAATAACAAAACAAAATGAATCCTTGCTTTATTGAAGAAATATCACTTGCAACTTGAAAGAGAAAATATGTCCAAAAGTCAATTCCAGCAGTAGAATCATTAGCATTAACATAGCTCCACACCGCACAAACGAGTCCTGTCAAAAGCTGCTTTCCTTCTCCATGCAATACAGAATACTGCATTTTTTATATCACCTTGTGAATGAACTGGTACAATAAGAATAAATAGATACAATACATTTTAAACAGTGCTAATGGATTGTTTAATTTTGTACGACTGTAATCATGACATTCTGATATCTTAAACTACTGGTCATACAAATATAAGCCTAATACACTGCATGATGCATGTAAGTAAGTGTATTTTATTTCAAAAATATTGATACATGTAATTTTAGGTGTTGATGTATATAAAGTCTTAGCAAAATCAGATCTTAAGTGTTTAGGGAATTATCTTTTCTATTCATAAAGATCTTGGCTTTGAAATTGCACATAAGTTCTCAAAGCCCATTCTTTTTTGTTGTTGACAATTGTAATATTTTCTTTGAAGACACTTCCAGAAAAGAAGCTGTGGACTTTGTGCCTTGAACGCAAAGACAATTTCTCGGCCAATTTTTCAAGCAAGGTCTGTATGTATAAACAATTTGATTCATGTTGTAAGTGCTGACTTTAGGATGAGAAACTGAAATAAATGTGGAAGAAAAAAGAAGTGTATCTTGATCGGTTTTAACACAGAAGAATTTCTGATTTGTTTGCTGACTTAATAACATTGGAAGAAATGTCGTGAATGTAAAAAATATATATGTTTATATCACAAAGAAGTCCAAAAGGGTCCAAGATCTTTTTGCCAACTGTTTTACCATACAGACAAAATAGAAGATACAACGACAAATCTTCTCATGATATCAACGAAGTAGCAGGGAGAAAACTGATGGATTGTATCAAGGTCATGGTTGCTATATTCTCTACTTTGGGGGTTGTTTAGATTTTCTGAATTAAAAAGTCTGTCATAAACTGCATTGACAAGTGAAACTGAAATCCAGGTCTGCCCTTTCCAGGAGAATGTGTTCTTTACCAGACCCCATATGCAGGGTCTTTTTTCTCTGTTAGACACCCAAAATCTGTCCATCCATTAGCAAGAGAGATAGAAAGTAAATGCAATCCAGTGGTGCAGTGCATGCACTTCTGAGCTCAGAAAAGAAGGACCAAGAACCCTAGTCACCCACTGTCTAACTGATAAGCTGTAATGAAAATTATGTGTCTTTTCCCTGCTTTTTTTCAGGTACCTAAACATATAAAAGGGTTTCTGTCTAACAGTTCCGGTCCTAAAGAATCACCAATGCCAGAGGCCAACGCTTCAGTCTAAGGAAGCAACCCAGAACATCCTTCCTTGTGGTGTTCCTGTTGGCTGGCATAGGGTTTCCTCTCTTGCTATTCTGGACATCATGTATCCCATTGTAAAGTTCTTCTGTTTGTGTAGCTGCCTTGCTCTGCTCTGGGAGTTACAGAAGGAGTGTGAGGTGCCCCAACATACTGACCATCAGACTGGGCATCAGGACACCCCTTTGTGAATTCAATGGATTCAAGCATAAGTTCTAAGTTTATTGCAAGGGGGCTTTTTCCACCTTAAAACCTTTGGAGAAATTCCAGCCAAAGTTGATGTCTTGTGGGAAAATTAGACTGAGCTTTGAACTTCATTGGCAGGGATCTTTAGTGATGACAGTGACGGTCACAGAGCTCGAATCAGCAGGTCCATTATTATGCAAGGTGACACACACAACCATAGGACAACTCAATATCTACGCCAAGGATCTATTATACTTGGAAGTGATGACAAGCAGTGCTGTCTATTGTGTCAAGCCATATCATATGATGTCTATTATGCTTTGGAAAAGTATGAACTTATTTCAAATTCAACCTTATAATTACAGTGGTTTCTTTCATGTCCTTGAGTTGAACTTCGCGTTTAATGTCTTTCCATGCTTTACGATTCAAGGGTTTTAGACAAAACATAATGGTTTTTTAAAATCTTTACTTTTAGAGCACAGACAAATAAGTGGACAGGGTTTAAAGGGAGCTCTTACAAAATAAGCCAAATTTAAAGCTGGTTGAAAGAAAAAGACAATATATTGTCAGATATATTTAATGGCCTGGAAGTCATTTGGCTCTTTCTGAATAGAAGTGTAACTGGCTGCATAGGATAACAGAATTGGTTTTGTCTAAGTTTCAGTATTTGCTTATTTCTACACATTTCTGATTGTCTGATTGAGTGAGTGGGTACTAATTTCATGGATAGCTAAAGCTCAATTTAACAAAGCACTTAAGTGTTCACTTAGCAGTAAGCATTTGGGTAGTGCCATTGATTATGTCAAAGGAATTATATGAATGTTTAAAGTTGAGATTATTTTCCGCTCAGCTTTGCTGAATGGTGCCAAATTTTCCATGATCAAGCTTCAATTCAGCAGAATCACTGTTATTCAACAAAACAGAGAGCAATGTGCATAATTTAAACCAAGTTCTGAATTTCCCTGACAGAAAAATAGCAGCCTTTATAAAATCAGGTTTCACTGATACACCTGAAAATAATTTTTAAGAAGAGTTACTTAAAAGGCTATGGATTTCTATATCCATATTCTGGAGCAGTTTAAATTTCCCTTATACTGACCAGCCTTACAGCAAAGTGTAGAGCATTTTCAATTTTTAATATTGGAATTGCGCAATGAGTATATGTAGTACAGATGTCAGAATCAAGATCTGATGAAGTATTACTGAGAACAGAAAAGTCTATTTACTGACAGGGAATCGTGAATTCTCAGCATTTTCAAAATCAGTACATTTTAAATATGAGACAGAGCCCAGCTGAATCAGTGGAAAATTTTATTTCAATGGCTATTGCCATTTAGGTGGATAAAAATTCATTTTAAAGGATTTTAAAATTTTTGTAACCCCTTTTATAACCAATTTTCTTTTAATAGATATTCTGTGTCTTCATGATGACAGTATAGTTAGTGTAATACCATGTAAATTTTGCTAACACCTAGTGCCGCTTTTATCCTTTCTGAAAGTTTGGTGCATTTTTCTTTCTTCTATACAGAATATTTCTGATTATTGAATCAAGCAGACCAGGAAGAATTTCCAGATTTCATTAAATCTGGAATTTTTAGACATTATTAGACATTATTTTTTAGTGGAACTCAATGTTAATTTTGTAACTTGTGACATCAGGAAGAGCTATAAAACACACCAAATGAGTCTGAGGCTTAGATATTAACTCAGTCAGAATGTAGTCTTCATTCCACACACCAAATTTGTGGGATTTTTTCAGGTTATGATAAAATAAGATGATTTCAATATTGCAACACTAGATGTCATCGCATCATGGTACAACATGGTGAATTGATATTTAAGCTCTTACCAGAACACGGATGAGTGAATAATTCAATATGAATAATTTATTTACTGGATTTTGCCGGTTTTTTGCACCATGAAATATTCAAAAGCAGATTACAAAGCTCTCTAAAGTACTCCTGATCAGAAATTATTTGCAAGTTTCTTCCCATTTTGTATCCTATCAAATGAATTTGAAGTGCTTATTGTGAACTTCAAAATTCACAGTTAGTCATTGATTAAAGACTATTACTTATGTGCCTGATTTATTTAACAACAGTATAAAATGATGGGTTGCAAAGACAAATGAAAATCAGAGATGACAAAAATGGAGGTCTGTTACTAAATCAAAATTTCCAGTAAAATGCCAGTTAAAACTTTAAAATCCTTAAAAGAATATTTCAAACAAAATTAAATATGGAAAAAATGTTCACTTATGCTAGTTATTTAACATTCTGTAAAATGCTAAACCAAACCAAACCAAACCAATTTTCCTTGAAATCACCTTCAAACAGTATAGTAAAAAGGAGACTTTGACCTATGAGTGGCTAATTCTTAAAAATTTTTATCCTTCAATTTTGCACTTTTCAGCACAATTGAATTCCATACATGTTTGTGTAACTTTGTTAGAAATGAACTTGCTGACACTGGGCCTTGTATTGAGCTGCAGCAAATTCAGATCTTTTCTTTTAAGTTTTATTTGTTGATAATGTAAAAGTGCAATATACTTTATAAAGTATTTCTTGCTATGAGCTCAAGTCATATCACAGACGTCCTCCAGTCCCTGAAACAGCTGCCACTGGGGCTAGCAACTACGTTCTTCTTGTCACGCACGTCATACGTATTGGTCTAGAAAACAGGAAATCCGGTCTGCTTACTAATACTAAAATAATTATTATTTTCAAATTCTTTGCTACTCATAGCCATACTTTCCTGTACTCTGAAAGCACAGTATATCTCCAGGGACTTTCAGCTACCTCTTGTCTTGTCTTGCTGTTCCTCACTTTAGTACCTCATGTTCTTGCGTAGCACACCAAAAGGGAAAACTCCATTACTCCATAAATTTGGGCAAATGCAAACATAAGAGCTGTTAATGCCCATAAGAAAAAAAAAAAATCAGAAGACAAATGTACAAAATTACTGCAACATCTACTTTAAAAGCTGCTATAGTTTCTTCCTTTCCGTTTTTAGATATTCAGGTAATTGGGACTTCTGAAATGAATTTGTTAATATTGAAATGGCCGTTGAATTCAGTACTTTATCCAGTGAATCTTTAACACAAAATGTAATGCCAGTATGAATAAAGGAAATCAAACCTTCAACTAACACCCCCAGGATTATAGAGCAAGGCTCACTTACATTTTTGTACTGATAGCACAATTCGCACCAAGTTTTGCTCTCCAAAACAAAAGGTTGAGAAATGACCACAGCCTAGAGCAGCCCATGAGGAGTAGGCTGCTTTCCAGTCAGGCCCCACATTTCCTGGATGACTGGTCTACCAACACTTCTGTTTTAAAAGAAGAAGCAAATTAACCTTCTCAAATCCAGTTACCTGAAGCTCAGGGAAAGATTTCAGGTCATGAATAGCAACCTCCAAGCATGCTGCTGTTACTGGCATTTCCTGTTGGTCATTTCATTCTCATGCATTCCAACGCTAAAGTGTAGCACCACATTTCAGATGCTCAGATAAAGGATGCATGGAAAAGATACAAAACACTTTCAATGGTTTGTTGTCATTTGGTATGCCTACTTCATGCATTTCCCTTACTAGACTGAGATTCCTTTCTTGCTCTCTGGCATTAAAAATTTATTCTAATTATTTTTTTATTGTCAATGACCAATACACTTCTAAACTTAAACCATATTTTAGATTAGTCTAAACGGTTTAGATAATCATAATTGTGAACATTCACATTTAATGTGGTTACTGTCTTCGTTATCTGGATTTTAAAATAAATGTTATTGGATATCTGGGTTTGATTTTTTTTAAATTATATTCTGAGGATTTATTTGTGTATGTTACATGTTTGCCGATGCACCATTATTTATCTGTTCCCTCTCTGGCATTTTTTGATATTTCACTAATATTCCTGGACAGTGGAACCTGAATTCATTTGATGGAGCCACAGATGCAGGGAGCTATTCCCCAGAGCTCTTAGCTCTCAAGGCCTGTTTGCATTAGCTTGTGGTCTTGCTACCAGCCAGCTCTTGGTCTGAAATCAGTGCAAGTGCAGGCCAGTCTTTATTGCTGTTGACTGCTTGCTCTGCTTTGGTGAATCCTTAACAGATATTTTCTGTTGGAGATGGCATGAGGAAGGCAGTCACTTTGGAGAAGACTCAAAAGGAGGAGGCAAGGTTTCTTGAAACAGATTTTGACATGTCTTTTTGTGACCTAGGGAAAGGTAATACAACAATGCACTGTGATTTGCTGAATAACCTAGAATAGTGTGCCAGCGAACAGTGAGAAAGTAAGAAAACAATACTGTTATATTACAAAGAAGTATTACAGCATTAAATCCAACTTACTGCTATTTTCATAAAAAAAACCCCCAACTTTCAAATTCTACTTTATAAATATTCAGAAGATCTTGCAACAGCAGCTAAGGTATGGTATCTATTTAATGCTATTATTCCAATATTAGCAACAGATAAATGGGAGTGAAGAAATGAGGAACTTCTCTGACTCTTTCTAACATCTCCTATCCAGTTAATAGACAAAATGAGAAAGAATCTGATTCTTTGTAGCAAACTATATATGCCTTTATATCTTGGTAACATTTAAATTAAAGAAGTAGATTTTTATTAATTCATCTGCTATTAGAAGTCACTTAATAAACATTTTATTCAAAGATGAATAGAGCGCAAGTATGCTAGCTGCTTAAAGTCTTGATGATTCAGCACCTGATTGCCTAAATCCTGTAGATTTGTTACCATTCCAGTAACTGTTCCTGAAGCTGCTAATAAATAATTAATTTAAAGTGTTTCAATTTCAGGGATGCTAAGTCATGCTATTTATTGATCTTTTAGACATAAACCTTTGATCCTAATCGTCACATAAGGGCACGATTGCCTTTAGGATGATCAGGTGTAGAAGCTAATTCCCTCACTACTACTATAAATAGAGAAGAAAACAGCCGTTTTATCAGTCTGAAAGTTACACTCTACTGCAATAACAATTTGTAACTATCTGCCATTAAACTCTCCTTCTGCCTTTGAGCTTTGACAGATTTTTGGAAAGCTGGATGACAGTCATATGAATTCTTAAAATAGTAGCTGAGGGATGAGAAAACACACAGAGCCCAATCCTGCCATGGAAACTGTGTGGGAGCAAGGATCTAGCAGGCTATTACAACCCACCTCTGTCTGCAAGAGGCATTAATGACACAAGCACTGACAGGGAAGAAAAGAATCAATTCATAGCAAGAATTTTTCACTCATGATAAAATTCAGAATGACACTCAGGTTTTGTAGGTACCTCATGTTTGAAATAGAAGGGAACATCTTTATAAGTGCTTCTACTCATGCTGGTATTGCATATACAGACCTAACCCTCCAGGAGTTTCCAGTCTGATTACATTTCATGCACTGTTTCAGCTTTACAGCTATCATTTTAGTCAAGCAGAAAAATCCTTTTATTCTGTATTTAACTATTTTCATATTGCAGGACTGAAATATCATAGAATATTTTCATAACAATGGTTTCATCTGCTTTCTTACAGGGCGTTTAGCAGATGACAAATTTATGGATGCAGTCGTGCTCAATTTAATACCATTATTTAATAAATGTCTGTGATTTCACCTATGAATCCTTTACCTTGAGAGAGCTGACATCATATATGCCTCCTGTCATTTGCCAGTGAAAGGAGTATGAAGAGAATTGTATTACTAAAGGCCACAAAACAGATTTCTGAGAGCCTGCCATTATTTACCTGCATATAAGGGATACTCTTTTTGTATTTCAGTATTGAATCAGATAACAGGTTAAAAGTATTGTGGAACTTCATTTTGAATACAGTGAGGAGGAGTTTACATCAATATTGGCATGTTTTTACTAAGTTTCTCTGACATAAATTTAACTGAATTATTTACTTGTTTATACAAGAAAGAAAGAAAAGATAATTTGATGCAGAATCTACAAGTTTTTCTCTTAGAGCTGGTCTATAAATGAAAACTATTTTTCTTGCAAAAAAAAATTTTGTAAAAAAAATCATTAGCCATTTTTAATCTTTTAGTTCAATTTTAAGTGCCTATGAAATGTGTCATCAACATTTCAAATATTTTCAGCTCACTCTTTTGTGAACAGGGTTCCTTATTAACGCACTATTGTACAATTACTGTTATTCTACTTGCTTTTTATTGTGTTCATTTTTGTCTTCATCTCAACAGTAAGGTATATAAAATTTTTGGGACTTTGTTTATATGAAACTTTCTCTTCAAGTCAAAAAGGGCTGTATTGATCACACATCATGTATACACACGTAAGGCATATATACGTAAGGTCAACAGTAGCAATTGTATTGCATGAAGTAATTTTATTTTTTATTGTGCATTTATGTACCTCTGTCAGTCCATCTTTTTCCAGGCAACAAACCAGTCAGTTGATCAAATGCAATGGAAAAAAAACAATATTACTGCATCACACTATTTAAATGTACAAGTGTTAAGAGAAATAGAGAATTCACCATGATATCATGAGTGTGGGTTATATGTAGACAGCACCATGTTTTTGGTCCCATTGGGCACCTCTATGGCATTTCTGGAGTGTCCTGGCAGAGCTCAGGCAGCAACCCAGCTTCAGTTAGCTAGGCCTCTGAGTTCAAGGCTGCTCATATATGTATATATGTATGTATGCACATCATATATGTATGTTCATGTGTGGAAACAGGGTGAAGCACACTATTAGACCTCTTGGAGAAAATAAATGCCTTATCTGGTGAGATTAGATCCACATCAAGGTATTGGAGAGACTATAGGTTTAGTACTTGCCTCAAAATCTGTGTGACTCCTGTTTTAGGTACCCATATCCTTTCTTTCATCTGTGCCCACTGTGGTAATGGAGTCTGGTCCATCTGTGGTAATGGAGTCTGGTCCATCCTAATTACAATAGTAGCAATAAATCTTCATAGTTTTCCTCACTTCATTAAGTTCTGTATATAACCTTTCATTACCTCCCTGAGAGTTACTATATAGATCTTTTCGTTGATAGATTTCCACATATTTTCTACCAATAAGGTGGGATGATACGCACTAGAACAAAAAAGATATTATTGGCCAAATTCCCATTTACTTAAAAGTGTTTGGTACAGTTTTTTTTTTACTTTTCCTTTTCCAGGTGAAAGTAAGTTTCATCCTTCTTTGCTACAAAGGGTCATCTATCACACAAGGAAAACAAGCACCAAGTGGAACAGGGCAGCCTTAAACTTTAACAATGTGGTGGAAATGTGCTGGGTCAATGAATACCTCAGCCTACAGTATTCCATCTTAGGTTGCTCATAGGATTTGAACACAAAAAAGACAAAGAAATAATATAAGAATTTATATAGAAATTTAAAAAACTGAGTACATAGAAAGAAGGAAAATAACAACAAGAAGTAACCTTATCAAAATAGCAGAAGCAACAGCTTCCCAAGACATATTTAGAACTGTATCAGACTGTTGAGTGTAGCATACAGAAAATCCAACAGAAAGACAAATTTATTAATAAATTTGATCATCCTAAATTCGAAGAGGAGATCTGATTTCTCACAGACCTTTCTCCAAGTGGAGCTAAAAACAAAGTTAAGATTTCTGCAACTGTCACATCAGAAATGTGTGAGAATACACTGTAGCAGTGAAGAATTTAGCCTACTGCTATAACTGTGCCCATGAACTGTAGTGTGGAACAGAATGAGTAAGCTGGCTAAATACACAAATATGATTTTAAAGGAAAGACTTAAGCTCTACCTTCTCAAAAGGACAAAACTGGACACTTCATACTATGTTACTTACTTTTTTTACTCTGTGCTTCTTTCCCTATTGCCTGTTTTCTTTTCACTGTGCGGCTGGGGGATATTTAAATGCTCTGAGATTGCAGGATGGAAGAAATCCTAATAATACAACTAATTCTAACACTGTCCTTTTACAGGATGATCTTCATCTTTACTTCCAGGAAAAAA
>VXBH01007324.1:18411-48129 GCA_013400035.1 Rynchops niger | reverse complement strand
AAAAAAAAAAAAAGAATTGTTCAGGCCTAATCATGCTTGATACAAGCAATATGTGTAGACTTACCAAGAATAAATGAGCCATAGAGAAGAACAGTAAAATGAGAATAGTTCTCTTGGAGAAAGTGTCTCACCACCTTTTGGATGCTATTTCTGACAAGTGGGTATATTTTTACTCACTGGGTGTAAGACGTGATAGCGTGTTTTAGTCAAATCCCATGTTCTGTGTCTCATTTTCTGTTTCTTGCTTCTTAGACTTTTTCCTTCTGGGTCTGCATCTCATGTTCAGGATTGATGCATGGCCAACAGAATAGATTCAGTAATCTCCAAGGCTCATACATCCATGCTGCACTGGTGCCATAGCTTCATGTTTACAACTAGGCCAACTGTCTGATGAAGTAGCAATAACGCCATCAGTTTACATTGAAAGTTCCTGCTACATTAATGAGACTAAAAAAGATATCAACTAACAGCAGTTTTGTCCTTTTGTTTGCCACATAATACTAAGGAGCAGTTTATGGACTCTGTGGGAGCTTACACTACAAAGCAGTGCCTTGCACAGCTCATACAGAGCCATGTTGTATGTTGATGTAATCACCATGCCAGAACTAATTAAGCTCAGAATGACATTTTCCAGATAAGGCTACTGCAAAGTTCCATAAAGAAGACCAAACTACAACAGATCAGAAAACCTCTTGGCCTAAATGTCTTTACATACACAAGGACAGATCCGTCCCACTTTTCTGAAGCATAGTAAGTGTATTTTTTCCTTCCAGCTCTGAAAAAAGAAATTGGAGCAATACAATCTGTGCAAGATGAATTATAATATGAAGACAACTATCATTTAGGAATGTCATATTCTTAGTTTACCCTTTGTCCTTACACGATGGCAGATTATGGCATGGGCATTTAAAATGCACAGGGCTGGTGGGAGATTTTAATATTTTAAGACATAAAATCATTAATTTTTCAAAAAGTCAAGGCTGAAGGGAAATTATCAGTCAAAAAAACCTTGTAGCAGTGTCTATGTGAAAAAACTACTGGGCATTTGCTCTTCCACCCTGTCAGTTTGATTGTTCATCAATTGTCTGGGAAGCTTGCACTGATATAAGAAAGGGACTTTGTAAGAGTCTAGAAAGGGAATGTGACTAAGCAACGATAGGATTATAGACTAGGCTGGTAATGCTAGTAAAGTCAAAACTGTGGTATTCATTATATGCATGTATACACATGTGTATATATAGAAGTCGGAAAAAAGCCCCACTCCACAGATGACTACCTAACAATGTGTTATTCTACAGTGGAAATGATAGAGTTTTAAAGTCTGAAAAATACCTTACAATTTTCATTTAAATACATTTTAGAGGAGACAGTAGGGAATTCAAGGACAGTATTTTTTTTTGTAGTGATATATAACTTACTTACACACAATATTAGCTTGAACTATAAGAACTTTTTCAATTAATTGTATTCCAAAACCATGCATATTTCAGGTATGCATTGTTCAGCATTCCAGATCAGATATTTCCCTCTTTAAATATCCTTTCATGGAATTTGGTTGTTATTCAGAAATAAAGATATTGTGACTTCCTGATTCACTTTTTGCAAATACTGTTACTCAGAAAACCTCTCTTTTTCTAGGTGTCAGACTATACATGACCCAGTCCTGATCATTTTAGTCAATAACTTTATTCACAATATTCAGACTAAAAATTGTTTGCAAATTGTTGGATGTAACAATTCACAATTCATGATGCTAGGTCATCTGAGTTACACTGTGTTCTTTCTCACTCCGAGCAACGTGATGGTATAATTAAGAAACAGAGTCAGCAATGTTTTAAAGGTGATGTGCCTGCCTCTAATTAGATGCTGAGTATTATGGGTTGCAGATCCTGCATATCAGTGATGTCTTATAAATGAGAGAAGGGCTCTCAGCCTCTACCTAATCTAACGTTCTATGGTCACTCATTTTATATCATCTGTCTAGGTGCCTTCTTACAGATTTCTGAGTTTGTATAAGCTTTTACTTCTACATAAATGAATGATAAAACTGCTTAAAATATATGAACTGAGGATTTACAAATACCTCTGGAGTTATGTAAATGTTAATTCATTTTTATAGATTATGTAATGAATTCTATGAATAATGACAAATTAAAATCTGTGTTTCTTTGTACAGATAGTAACAGAGAATTATTCTGGTTTTTTTTTCTATTCAGACAGTGGTTGTAATTGTTGGAGTTGTAAATCTTTGTGAACCAGCTTTATTGACCTTCAAAAGGATACGTTGATGTCAAAAGAGTTTGTATGTTTTTGTAACACAAGTTTATTGATAGTCATGAAAAGATGTGTTGAGAACTCATTCCCAGTTTTCCATAATATCAGTCAAGGGCTCTGCTCTTAGTTTTGGCTCAGGATTAAGTACACAGTAGAACAGAAATAGAGCTTGTTAGTGAGCTTTACTCAGGAACAGACATTCCTAACAGGAAAAAAAATCTACTTCTGTCATCCTGTCACCTAGACTGGCTGAATGTATTCATGAGAACTCTTTGACACAAAATTTGGTTTTTAACATGATGATATTTTCCTTCCACCTCACACCAAATTGCCTTCCTTCTGTGGCTGTTGTGTTTCTGTTATCAAAATAGAAAATGCCTGAAAATAACAATAAAAAAGATATTATTTTGAAAGAGCAATATCTTTGACTGACATTGGAAATATTGTATAGAGAAGTATCTCTATAAATACCAATAGATACAAGTCTTGAAAATTGTAGTTCAGCTGCCTCACTTTTCCGTGTCTCTGATGAAGAGATGAACCTAGGGACTTTATCCTCTGGAATGCAGTGCTGGGGAACATCAGGAACTATCAGCTTCCATCCTGGGGTCCAACAGATCTGTAACACCTGTTAAGCACAGAAGCAATAATCCTGAAGAAAAACCTGTATTCTGGTGGAAAAGTTATTTCGGTTAATTTTTTTCAAACACTCCTCACCCACCCCACATCTCAGTCTATTCCAAATCATAGAGACAAAGTTTTTGAGATTAAAATGTTTGGCATATTAAGGATCCCTGGCCAGGGGCTTGTTTCAGAGATTTTAATGTGCTAAGGAGTAAAAGATTCTATTGGCAATGGAAGGCAGAGCCGTCACTAGCTCTCTTTGCAATATCAGACCATTCTTTAGACATTTCTCAGTCCATATGTGGCCTGGACAAGCTTATCTTAGTTTGAAAATCTGAGAGAGATCAAAGAACAAAAATATTAGAGTCCAAGCTTAGATGACTCAACACTTCCAAAGACCAGTCAACTACTACTCTGTATACTGTATAAAGCTAAAGAAGTTAATAGTCATAGAACAGGATTGGGAAAAAAAGTGTTAATTAATTTTCAATGAATGGGGCTGATAACAGATTTTTAGAAATCCTAGCTGAAACAAGTACAGAAAACATTTCCTTGAAAAAGTTAACTGAAACTTTTCACTTGAATACGGATTTAATATTTCATGTGGTGTTAACTGTTGTCAATATTTTAGTATATATTTGGGCATGACCCAGTAAAGAGGTTCTGGGCATGTCCATCTGCTGTAGCCAAAGATATTATGCTCCTTAAAAGCCTTAGCAGCTACAGCATTTGTATCAATTCAGTACACATAACATTTAATTCTGCAAATATATAACATGAGAACAAAGTGGGAGAAATACTAAAAATTAATAGTCACTCAAAGATAAAGAATCCGAAGTTGTCCATGAATAATTAAAGTGGGAAATTGATGAAATTCTCATGATCATCAGAGGGTAAAGTTCTAAATAGTTTTACAAAGCCAGCAGTAGGTGAATAATGCAACCAGTTTTAAAATGTAAACTCACAAATTGCTGAACAGGGATGTTTGGAGTGATTGCTTAGATGAGATCAGTCTAGACAACCCTTTAATTACCTTAAGTAAAATTCCAAAATATTTTTTTCTCTTAATTTAAAGTCCTATAAAAAACAGGTAAACTGCCTACCCAGAACACCTCTAAGGTGAAATAAATGGACAAATTTTTTATATTGGACACTTTTTCTAGACAAAATGTGAACTCATGAACTGAACATTTGAGGAAGAAATGTCAAATTAACACTACTCTGCAGGTACAGCCACATGACAAATATATATATTTTTTAATATATTTAACCTTTTCATTATTAGTAAATACATTTCATACATATGTATAGTATAATGTGTTTTTTATATACTGTGTATATAATATATATTATGAAGCATGAATGTGTATGTAGACAGAAACGTAGCTGAGCAGTACAGATGCAGGTGACACAAGAGAAAACTTACCTTACTCGTAATCTCTTTGCTCACAGTATTTTGCCATCTTTCAGTCCTCATAGCCAACTGTCTCCAACCTAACAGCTCCCTCAACCTCTGGGTCTACAGGTTATGCGATAGGGCAGGATATCCACAGCTTTACTTCAGTGACTGGTACTTTTAAGGGAGTGTCAATAACTGGAGATGTGAGTTATGCATGCGGAAATACAAAGCAGAGAGAATTTTGTGCATAGTCTGTTTTAGTCTGTTGACACATTATTTTTATTTTATCCTTTTGTGTGTGTGTTCATATAAGATCACTGACGGGATCGTAGCCTATGATTGTCAGAAAAAATTCTCCTTCAAGGGAGGATGCTACATATAAGAAATAACATCAAAACAGACTTATTTGCAAAGAACCAACCTAAGCTGTCAAATTATGGCCTTCATTGAATCATCTGTGAACCATGCCCTTTGAGTTCACTATGGAATGAAATGACTGTTAAAGAGATGTTAAAGAGATTGTGATTTATCCAAGGATGTGCTGCCCTGCTGGTGACTAACATCTGATAAGCAGTAAAGCCACACTACACTTCATGGGGTGGGTTCTTACTTTCAATCTGATGAGGTCATGCCATCTTTAATATTTCTCTTCTCTCATACTCTTAGACCCTTCACTGAAAAGCCACTAGATTTGTTCTTCCTTTCTTAATCTTAGAAATGAAATTTTTGGGGAGGACATGTAGGTGCAACACATAAGAAAAAATTTTAATTTCATGTAGTTTCTTGCATATGCACTATTTTAAAAGATGGTTGAAGATCTGTCTTGCAACTACTCTTGACAGGGGCTGATAACAAAAGTTTTCACCTGATTTACCTGGAGAGGAAATAACTAAACTGAAAGTGTTTAAGTTCTTGTAAACACTTGAAAAAATATTACCTGGAATACAGTGATTTTCTGGCTTTTTTTCAAGGTGAGGAAAAAATGGTTTATATGTTTACATTACAATCAAGAACATTTTCATCACTCGTGTTATCTTGATAAAATATTACAGGAACCTAGCAGAAAAGCACACCCTTTAGTGAAAAATTTAGTATCTTTAACCAAGATGTCAGTTGACGTGTCAAAGAGAAAGTCAGGCTGTCTCTCCTTTAAAATAATGTAGATTTAACTTGTCTGTGAAGTTTATTGGAAAAATGTATGATTCAGAATAAAAGGGGCTTAAATTTTATCAATCAAGAGTCTAAAACCATAATCGGACCCAATTTTGGCTTTGTAATTAGGAAATCAGAATCAAATTGAGCTTTGCTCCAACCAAAACATGACACCCTAAGTTTTGTGTCTGAAGAGACTCAAGTCAGCTTTTATGATGGTCCTTTAAAGCCAGCCTTGCTGGAGATTTACACAGTGCTTGTATCGATGCAGAGGCTTTTTCTTCTTTTCTGAAGTAATAGAGGGATCAAATATTATATGATTAAAAGTCATAAGACTTTCTGATTTTCTGCTGTTGTAAGACATTCGAAACCAGGTCATGTCAAACTACAGAGAAAATAAGTTTTCTTGTGCGTAGATTGGTAAAATGGTTTAGGTGTATTCAGTTCTTGAATAAAGGGGATACTTTGGCCAAAAAAATCTTTTCATACAGAAATCACAGATAGAGAAAATCTCCATACGACAAAATATCTGCAGTCTCCTCAGATCTCATTCTCAGGATGAGAATTTTCTCATTCTATGTTATTTGTATAATAAAACAAATGATGCATTTCAGGAGTCACAGAACATTTCCTGGGAGATAGGTTATTACATAAGATGAGCTCTTGAACACTTTTTATGCAATAATTTCCATACATTTTAAGTAGGTTAAGCTTTTCCGTCCTCCACTTATCTTCCTCTCAAACACATACCTTAGTTCATTAGTCTTCATTACAAGACATTTTGGAAAGAAATTTTTCATCTTTTTGTAGGAAAAATGGGAAGAAAATGTATCTCCATTAGTGAAACCTGGTCATAGACTTATATAGCTTTCAAATAAATTGCTAATATTGGTGTAACCAACTATCTATGTGATGCATCTTTTTCATTTACCAGCCTGCCTCATTGACACAATTTCTTAGTGACATAGTCTGAAAAGAGCTTTCTGAGAAAGACTTTTTTTTCTGATTATACACACTAATATAACATGGTCTATGTTATTGATAAATGTTTCAGCTTTTATGTGAAGAAATATTAGAGTTTTTGCAGAAAAAGCTCGTACAGTTTTAGAGAAAAGGAAATGATGGAAAAATCTCACTGTCATACCTGTATAGCAAAATAATTCCCGACTGACTGAAGTAGAAATATGCTATTAACTCACTATGATGAAAAGATAGTTGACTGATAGTGGACATATTGCAATTATTTTTCAAAACTTTTTGCTTCTCCTGACCCACATCTCCATGCTAAATTTCTGTGTGAGATAAAAGGTAGTTTAAATTATTTGTTGCTAACTTCCTGCAAATCATATAAGACCTAACAGAAACTCTCAGAGAAGTTAGTGCTGACCTTTACATTGACATACACATACATTGCTGTATCTTTTTCAATTTACACAGTGATCCAGTTGCCAATAAGATGTACAAGGAAGAAGAAGCTTTCAAGTAATGTATTTGGGAACAGACTGTACTGTATTATGCATAGCCGTACTGTGATTTGTTGATGAGACAATATTTTGCATAGGACAGATATTGATCACTACTTTCAAACTGTTTTCAATATCTTCACTTTCACATTCCACTGTGATGTAGCTCAATATATACCAATCTGTTAGTGCAGTTTTCTTTCTGCCTTTCTCTGGCTGTTTCTTCACCAGGCTTTGTTGGAATATCAGTAAATTGTAAGGGTCCCTGCGAGATCATTGTTATGATGTGGTCACAACATATTTTCTTATGAGCTATACTGTATTAATATTGCCTTGGCATGTCTTTATTTAGCATCTTAATATTGAGATATTTCATTCAGATAATTTTCGTGGAATTTTCCATTGCAAAATAAAGACCCTGCGTTTACTTACATTAGCTTGCAAGAATTCTGTGTCCAATCCACAAAGAACATCTCATCATGTAATCATTTTCTTGTTGCAATCTCATCTCCAGTTCTAGAATGCATGCTTGGAAGTTTAGGAATTACAATTTTTCATGAAGAACTATTTTTATGACCTTAAATAAAGTGACCATTCATAAAAATGTTTAAATGTTGTACTTTTGTACTTTTGTAAATTTTCCAAGTCCCAGACAGTTTTCTCTACTTCTGTATTATTAGCATTTGTCTGATAAGTTGCACAGTTCAGCTGGTTCCCTCTCATATATTCTGGTTTTAGGCATCTGACTTTGGATTGCTTTCTGCTTCTTTAACTGCCTTGATCACAGGCTGAAGGTCTTTTGCAGGTGACCTTAAGCATAACGCCAGCACTTTAAAAAAAAAAAATTATTATAGCCCTGCAGAAAAATAGTCTACTACAATAAATTTAATTTAAGAGAACAATCATATTTGCTTTAGTCCCTTCCATACTCTATCACTGGAGAGTGGTTGACAAGACATTTTTCCATACTTATTTTGTTTACTAAATTTTATTATCCATAGACACTTAAAGGTTGGAGGTACTGAGCTATTCTACACATGAAACATCAGCATTTCTTTATGGAGAAATATATGCTTATGCTAAGTAAAAAGATGGAACTGTCTGGTATATAAAAGAAAAATATATTGTAAAAAGACCTGTCAGTTTATTTCACGCTGCATTGTAGTGAAAGGAAAGTAAAGCAGGGAGGAAATAACATTTCCAAAAGGTGGACATTTTACTTTTGCAGACATGCAAAACAATTTCACTGGGAATAGTTTCTGTCATAGCACTTGATAGAATTTGTCTTTCACATGGTGAAAAGTAGGTCCTTAAGAGATGCAAAGTTTTGCCAAATACTGGCCTGTGCTTTTGTAAAAAAAAAAAACCAAACTGATTTTTTTGTTGGTTTGGGATTTTGTTTTGTTTTGTTCTGGTTTGGTTTTGATGTGGGCATTTTACAAACTATTAGGTGGTGTTTATCCAACCTGAATCCATCTGACCTAGGATTTTTATCTTCAGCTTTTAGACTCTGACCTCAAGATTGAAAGTAGTAGATTTTTGGTCTGAATTTTTCATCTCAGAGCACAGCTGATAACATCATGTTCTTTGTGCCCATTTTACATGAAAAATACCATCTATAATTTAACATATAGGTGATGTACAGCTTGCTCACTGGTTTCTTTGTGTTTCTGCTCTGAAAAAGCATCTTAACAAATAAATTAATTAATATAGATCACAGGAAGAATTATTTTTTAACATATCTGCAAATGTTTGAGTAATAAAATTATTCCTGAGCAAAAGGAAACAAACAAGTTGAATTTTAATAAATATGACAGTAGTTAATCTCTAAGTGTTTTCACAAATGGGTACAAACATTGGAAAGTGAGTAGAGGGAAGTACTTGGGCTATAGTTCATGTAGAAGCAATATGGAAAGTATCACACCTTCCATATCATCATTCCTTCTTTTAAACCTGATTTCCTGTTCCTAAGTAGTTGTTCAATAAGGCTTTCTGCAACAGGTCTCTCTTTTGAAGATTTAAAAATCTTTTAAACTTTACTGAGCAATGAAAATAAACAGCATCTACTAAAGACAAAGCAATATTTGCCAATGTAGGTAGTAAAACTTGAATTAATAGCACTCTACTATAATTTTTATAATTAAAAGCCAGAAGTGTTAGTTGAATCCCAGCTTAATCCTTATCTCACTGCTCCAGATTTCTCAGCTTTGAAGAGAATGTTTTATTATATCTACAATCAAACCATTATTTCTCCTCATTAAACTACTGTTGGATTAATCAGCAATCAAAATGTTTACAGTAACCAAAGGTATAAATAAAATCACCTCAAGAGTTCATCAGAAATACTTATTACTTGTTTTTATGGGACATTTTTAGATAACTTTTTTCTTTTTTCTTCCCTTTGTAAATTTTGTAGTTTACTGGACTTCAGGTTAGTGAATAAAAATTTTGAGAATATGAGGGACAAAGAGAAGACCTTGAAGAACTTCTTATCCAGATGATATTTTCTGCTTGGTATTACTGCAGGGTCTTGCATATTCCATTCAGACTCTGGCACATATCCCATGTTCACTTCAGCTAGACTTTGGGCTGCTTCTCTTAGAAGTTACATCTTCTAAGCTTATTAGACCAGTGCGAGTAACGAACAAGACATTGATAATGACGTATCACCTTAACTGTTAAGGATGATATTAAGGCCTGGAGGACCACCAGGAGGACGTTTCGTATGTCACTTTTTGGATTATTTCATCTCCAGAGGGTGCATAACATACCTCTCTATTGTTTTGGGATCTTGCACGAGGTGTGAAAAAAAGATATTCCTTTTGGTTTTAGCCGTTACTCCATGCACTCAGCACCTAAGAACCTCATTGGTAGCAGAAAATTGTCGAAATGTTAAAGCCCATTTGCAATCCCATTTTTTAAGCAGATCTTTATTTTAACAGTGCCTTCTCTGTTTATGTTAGTACTTATACTTAACATAGTATTTGTATTTACTGCTCAGTTGGAAGATCCCAGGAAAGTTTATGGGCTTCTTAACAAATATATTTAGTTCATGCTCTGCAGAACACCAAAGCACCTATTTAACACTAAGTAGAATTACCAACATGGCCGCAATTAAAGCCTGATAAAACTTAAGCATGTGTGTAACTGTTTTGTTGGATCAGCACCTTAATTCAGTTTGGAATGTGTATAACTATACTCCATAGCAATCTGTAGTTGACGACTAATACAGAAAGTCAGATCCTCAAATGAAACATATTCAAATGGTCCAACCTGTCAAACAGCATCAGTGAAATCAATGAAGCTACACAGACTGACACCAGCTGAGAATTTGATCTGGGAATAATAGACAATAAAACTACAAAATTATAACTCATAAGTAACACATTCTAGAAACTCAGGCACATAACAGTAATCACTGGTACACGCACATCTGGGAATGAATAGGAAAGAAATAACAAATCATCTGGAAACTTTTTGGTGGAAAGTGCTTACTAAGGAAAAATGAGGTTTACAGTAAGTCAAGCAAAAAAACTAATCCACATGAAAAGAGACATTGGGTAGGTAAGCAAAAAGCCTTTTTTTATTTTAGTTTTTCATAGTGACAACTTTAAACACAGTTTGAATTTTAAGGAGTATACCTTTTGATCTCAAGGAACAAGATGGGGCCTCCTGATTCTAGCCAAGAGGATGGTAGCATATCGGAGCAGAAAGCTCCTTAGAAGCCAGGCTGGAGTAGCCATGTGTATGTCATGAGGTGGTGTCCTTCCTCATGTTCTTGGGCCTGAATACTCTGCATGAAGAGCCAGTGATACGGAAAATTATTGATCCTTTGATTCAGATGCATGTTTTGTTCACTATTTCTTCATTGTGCTTTTGCTTTGCAGTTTAAAATGTATGTGTGCAGCAAGTTGGAAACAGGTATTCAAGCACATAAATCAAGTTATGAAATCTAGTTTCCTTTGCAGCTTCTGAAGTTATAGTGCCTCTTGCCTCTCCTGCCCTACCACAAAATTCATACCAGGACACTGAATTTTAGGAAAGCAAAATTCCAGTTCTTCTTGGAGTTAGTCAATAGGACCTCCCTGAGAAACTGCCCTCAGAGGCAAGGGAGCAGAACAGAGCTGGCAGATCTTTAAGGATGCTTTCCACAGATCATAAGAGGTCTCAGTCCCCAGGTGTAAGAAATCAGGAAAGGAAAGCAAGAGACTGGCATGGCTGAGTTGAGACCCGCTGGTCAGACAAAAGGGTAAGAAAGACATGCACAAGGCAGTGGAAGCAGTGACAGGTATCCTGGAAAGTGTATAGGGATGCTGCCTCATTGTGTAGGGATGGGGTCAGGAAGGCCAAGGCACAGCTGGAGCTAAACTTGTCAAGGGATGCAAAGAATAATAAAAAGAGCTTCTACAGGTATGTCAAACAGAAAGGGAAGGTCAAAGAAAACGTACCATCCCTGCGGAGCAAGACTGGCAAACTGGTAAAAACAGACGAGGAGAAATCTGAGGTACTCAACAATTTTTTTTGCTTCAGTCTTCTCTGACAACCCTTCTCCCCATACCTCTCAAGTTCATGGACCACAAGACAGGGAATGGGGGAGCAAAGTCCCTCCCACTGTAACAGAAGATCAAGTTTGTGACCACCTGAGGAACTTGAACGTACAGAAATCTATGGGACCTGGTGAGATGCATCCCAGAGTCCTGAGGGAATTCGCTGACATAGTTGCAAAGCCACTCTCCATGATATTTTAAAAGTCATGGCAGTCAGGTGAAATCCCCAGGGACTGGAAAAAGGGAAACATTGCACCCATCTTTAAAAAGGGTAGAAAGGAGGACCCTGGGAACTACCAACTTGTCAGCCTCACCTCTGTACCTGGGAAGATCATCGAAGAGAACCTCCTAGAAGCTATGCTCAGGCACATGGAGGACAGAGAGGTGATTTGAGACATCCAGCATGGCTTTACCTAGGGCAAGTCCTGCCTGACCAATGTAGTGGCCTTCTATGAAGGAGTGACTACATCAGTGGACAAGGGAAGAGCTACAGATGTCATCTAGTTGGACTTCTGCAAGGTCTTTGACACAGTCCCCCACAACATCCTTCTCTCTAAGTTGGAAATATATGGATTTGATGGGTGGACTGTTCAGCAAATGAGGAACTGGATGGATGATTGCATGCAGAGGGTAGTGGTCAATGGCTCCATATCCATATGGAGATTGGTGACAACTGGTGTCCCTCAGGGATCTGTATTGGGACCAGTACTGTTCAATATTTTCATCAATAACATAGACAGTGGGATCGAGTGCACCCTCAGCAAATTTGCCAATAACACCACGCAGAGTGGTGTGGTTGACATGCCTGAGGGCAAGGATGCCATCCAGAGGGACCTTCACAAGCTCAAGCAGTGGCCCTGTGTGAACTTCACGAGGTTCAACCAGGCCAAGTGCAAGATCCTGCACCTGGGGTGAGGCAACCCCTGGTATCAATACAAGCTGAGGATGAAGGGATTGAGAGTAGTCCCGAGGAAAAGGATTTGGGGGTATTGGTGAATGAAAAACTGGACATGACCAAGCAATGTGCGCTCACAGCCCAGAAAGCCAACCGCATCCTGGGCTGCATCAAAAGAAATATGGTCAGCAGGTCAAGTGAGGTGATTCTGCCCCTCTACTCCACTCTCGTGAGATCCCACCTGGAGTACTGCGTCCAGTTCTGGAGTCCCCAACATAAGAAAGACATGGACCTGTTGGACCAAGTCCAGAGAAGGGCCATGAAGATGATCAAAGGGCTGGAGCACCTCTCCTATGAAGGCAGGCTGAGAGAGTTGGGGTTGTTCAGCCTGGAGAAGGCTCTGGGGAGACCCTATAGCAGCATTCCATTACTTAAAGGGGGCCTACAGGAAAGATGGGGACAAACTTTTTTACCAGGGCCTGTTGCGATAGGACACGGGTTAATGGTTTTAAATTAAAAGAGGAAAGATTTAGACTATATATAAGGAAGACACTTTTTACAATGAGGGTGGTGAAACACTGGAACAGTTTGCCCGAGAGATGGTAGATGCTCCATCCCTGGGAACATTCAAGGTCAGTTTGGACGGGGCTCTGAGCAACCCGATCTAGTTGAAGGTGTCCCTGCTCATTGCAGGGGGCTTGGACTAGATGACCTTTGAAGGTTCCTTCCAACACAAACTATACTATGATTCTATATACAAAGTGTACAGTAAGGAAAACATCTCTACTGACCTAGTAAGAAGGACTGAATAATTTATTGTCTATGTCTTCCACAGGTGTGATGGATGTTTTTTATGTCAGAAGAAATTTAAACTTTCCAGACTGAATAATTAAAACAACAGAAGCTTTGACTGCAGAATCTTAATTTTCTGATACTCAACATCTTTTAACAGCAACGTATTTCAAAATCTAAAAGAAAGAGGTATTTCACCTTTGTCTTTTTTTATAAAAATACTGAAAGAAATAAGGGCAAAGAACAAAAGCAATCATAGTAAAGTTACTGAAGTTTTACCTCAGAATAGAAGGCAATTCTTATAGCAATGCTAAACTTGAAATATGCCAGTCACGCAATATGCAAAAGAAGGTTAGTAGCAAGATAAGGGGCACAACAGAACCCTTAAAACCGCTGATCAGCTCAGGGGTTATATACTCTAATACTTCTGTTTGAAGACACACTAACACCGTATTCCAGGAGTACAAAATGCAAGACCTGGAAATGGTGAATATAAAATAGAATATTATGTTATGGCACTAGTGTCTAAATTTAAATTAGTGGCAAAACAAAACTTATTCCCAAACTTGCTGTGTTTTTTTGTTGTACTGCATTTTGTTCTGGATAGAGCTGACCAAGCCACTCCACTGCAAGAAGACAAGATGATCAGTCTTCTGGAAGAAAGCTCAAGTCACTCAATTAAAATCATTCAGGTTCCTTCCTCAATAGTGAAATGAGGAAAATACCTCTAGAGGACAATTATTTCCATGTATCTTAAACACCCATTTTTATTTATCTTTAATGTGATAAATTGCTATCTAGACATGTCCGTCTCTCACCACTAACTTTAGAGAGAAGGTAGCATAGCAAGATGCCTCCCTGGGAATAGCTCAAGGTAAAAGAGGAGGAAGTCCTCTTTTACATTCCATACAGAAACTCACTCTGGTGCCCTCAGATTCCTGAAACTAGTCGTAAGATTCAATCCAGCCTTCACTCAAAAGTTATCTTGATTCATCAAAAGACAGTATTATTATTTCCATGACACTGTGTCAGTCTGACTCTGGCAGCCTAACACATTAATACCTTAAATAATTCCCTTAGTTCTCAGAACTCTTATTAGTTTTATTTGGTTTTACAGAATAATTAGGTGTGGGGCAAGTTGAAAAGAGAGATTTCCCTCTGCACTCAAAAATTTCTTTTATTGCCTTTAAGCTACTTTGCAAGGAGGCTATGTGAAAATGTAGACTAGTTTTTGCCATTTTTTCATAAAATATGAAGTGTTTTGAACTTGCAGGATTCTCTGATGTAAACTAGTTGAAACGTTTGGATGGCTCAGCAATGTTGCTTGCACAGTCAAAAGATGTTTGGATGTATTTACACTGAATAAATAAAGGAACTGATATTCTATGTAATTTAAAGTAGAGTGTGAAAATTTGGATCAACAAACTGAAACAAACTTTTTGAAAACAAAAGACTGAAATCTCCCCAAGAATGAAAAAGGAACATCTTGTGATATGGCAGGGTATATATATTTAGGATAAAAAAAAATTTAATAGTTATTGAGGTTGGCACAAGATAATATGTTTAATGTGTTTCAATAGTCAGATGCATCCATCCCATTACCAGAATGTATCAGCATCCTTTCAACAGTGGCACACAATTGTTGACTAAGAGAATACTGTGAAAGACCAGTGGAAGCTCAGCTCTTTCAATTCACCGTCAACAAGATCATAAAATCAACCATCATGGATATTTTGGTTTTCTAATTTACAAACCCAAACCAAGAGGAAAAAAGGTATCCAAACAAAACTTACCATGCACTGACCTATTGTTCATAGGTATCAAAAAGGAATATCCCACATATTCATCAAAGCTCAGTTCTATGGATGCACATCCCAAAACAATAATATGCTGCTGTGAAGTGGCAGCACCATTTTCATATGTGTGGACAGCAAACTCTATTTAAAAGACCAATTATTAGCCATATGCAGACAAACATTAGCAAGTTAAATGAGTCATTGTTCTGAGTACTACCAAGCGCTTACTAAATCTACCAGCCACCAAAATGACACTTGGGACAGCTGTCAGGAATGTGAGATACAGCAAACCTTTGCCTCTTCCATTGCCATGAACAAATAAATGGATGCCACACCTTGGTAAATTTAGTCCATATCCTTAATCACTGTTGAGCCTGATGGATGTTTGGCAGCCCTCCAAAAAGCCAGGAGAGCAAGTACACTTTATGCCATACTCTTATTTGCCCGAACTCCATTAAGGCAGTGAAACCACTTCACCCCAGATGCTGTGACACCACACAAAGTTTTTAAGGAGTCCATCCCCAATAAGGAACCTCTTTCCTGCCATCACTCCTGACTCAGTATGTTTTTGTAAGTAGTCACACAATAGTGAGAGCTACTAGAAATTGCCAGTGCAGATAAGGCAGTACTGGCAGTCAGAGCTTCCCACTATATTTTTAAAGTCCTTTGGACTCTTAAACATTGCTCAGAAAAACAGAAGCAGTTTCTTCTCAGCCTCTGGAATCATCCCATAGAGGAATCAAGAGGCAGTTTGGAAATCATGATCCTCCTCCCCAAGAGCAGCCCTGCACATATCAATGGCTAGCGTTGTTTACACATCCTCTTAGCTGGCACTTTTTACTGCTAGTACTTTAATGGAATAATTAGCAAGCAAAAATACTCTTACAGGGCAGATCTTCTTTACAGTATTTCCATTTAATAGATGCCCATCACATCTTCTAATAATCTGAACAGATTAAGTTTCCTCCCATTTTTTCCCCCTTCCTCTCCTTTCACACCGATGCAAGGTTTGGGTATGATGGAGTGGTATTGCTAGGCAGCATTTCTGGGGATGTCACTTATGAGACTATGCAGCCACTGCTCTCTGACAGCAATCACAATAAAAGTAGATTTCTGTTGGTGCACAATTCCGGCTATTGCCGCACCTGCAAAGCTAATCAGATATAACAGGAGGCCACCACGAAACACATCGGGTAAGCCTGCAAATGCAGTCAGCATTCAGATGAGAATATCCTCCACTCCTTGGTCTTTACAAGCTACATCTCTCATCATTTCAAAATGCTCCCAAGTGTTGGAAAAACAACAATAATTTAAAAGTGCCAAATTGCCATACAAATCTTACAATTTAGCTTCATAGCAAGTACTTGTCATATCTCAGAGATCCTCAGAAAAGAAAATAAGAGGCATCACGTGTCAGCGATCAGACATATTTTGCTGGCATGCAGATCAATGTCTGACATCTTTCTGTCACTCCTGACTCTCTGTCAATATTTCTGGGCTCTGTTTATCCGCTGTGATCCTGAGCTTCCTGCTCTGTGCAAGCCGGCATGGAAGATCAGAGATCCTGCTTCTGCTTGAGGCTGACCTACATTCCCCAAAAGATTAGGCAGCCCAAAATACAGTCTTTAACTTTCCAGGAAACGTCTGAACAACAATAAGCTTCATGAAGAGGAAAGCACTTTAACACAAGCTCCGATTCTCATCAGTCTTCTCTCCTGGCAGAGTCTCTGAAGTAGCAGTGTCACTGAGGGGCATGCATACCACTTTCTGATCTTCTGCTGAGCAGTGTTTGACTAGCGATCGCTTGCCTTTTAACAGCTTTAGAAAACAGCAGCAAAGCAATCCTGTCAAATGCTTTTTTATTTAACCCCACCCCGCCCCCAAAAAAAAAGGGCATGTGACCTGTTGGAAAAAAACAAGCAATCCTAATTAGATGATGATCAAAGACTAGAGGACAGATCAGCTCTTTTGTGCAACATAAACATTGGGAAACAAAAGATTCTTGCAATGTAGGCTCTGCTTGCTTCAATGCACGAAATACCACATTTGTGTACCTAATGCTCACTATCAGTGCAATTAAAGAAACATTTCAAGCTAAATTCTGGATGAGACTCCCCAAAATTCATTTATGGGAATATACTGTGTCCTTTCTAGGGAGTACTTACTGAGAGTAAGGCGTGAGGATTCAGTTCCAGACTCAGCCACCTACATGAGTTATATACAATGCAGGCCTACATATGTAATAGGTGTCTAAGTTCCTGGTATCATCATGGAAATCTAGACAATCTAGTTAAGGAAGCTACTAGGCCACCTAGGTCCAGTGAGCTGCACCAGAAGTAGACACCTGCATTTAGGTAGATAAACAGATCTCCATTAACCAATCATATTACAATCATACTTTACACCCATAATTTTTAAAATAAGTCTTTTTTCAAGCAACAAAACTTTACTTAACGTTGCAAGTTTTCAGGAGTTTTGATGATGAGATGCAGACATGATGATACAGGAAAGGAAAAAGAAGGGGAACTGTGGTTACATATGATTTTTGGCAAATTATTTTTGATCTGTACAAATTAAAGCGAACTGAGTGCAGCATGTGTTATAAGGAGACTGGTTTTGGTCTACCTGTATGACATTTCCAAGTCTGCTGTGTAACAAATTGTGACTGAAAGCAGAAAAAGATTGTGTTAATATGATTCACAACAATACTCCCTACTCCCACTTAAATTCTCAGGTTTGCAGAAGGTCTGCCTTTTCAATATCCATCTGTGCAGAAATACAAATGAAAGTGATAGTGGAGCATGGCATAGAAATGCTTCATAGCTGAGCACCAGCAGGTCACAGAGACGGGAATGCTGGAACTCCTTGACAGCTGAACAACTTGACAGCAGCTCTCCCTGCTCTCTTCATGAGCACCTACAACAGCAAGCCCCAACCAGGCAGCCAAAGCAAGCACACAATCAGGTCCTAATCAGTGCCAAAGCCTATAATGTGGTGCCAGCAGCAAAACTAGGCTGAGTGTAAATATTGATTGGTGCTATTCATCCATACTTCAGTGGTATCAGGTAGTAACGTCTACTTACTTTCCGTCCCAGTTTTATGCTGTTCGCTTGATTTATGAATCCCAGTCTTTGTACGCTGTTGTTTCATCACAAAACAGTCTGAAGTGAAAAGGAATTGCTCATAGAAATACCCAAATATTGCACAGCTACCAAAAAAGTTGCAGTCATAAGGGTCTAGAGTGGGGAAGGGCAGAGAGACGGCGTAAATAAAAGTCTGATGATCTTAGGTATTCTGGCAATGCTTTCGTGGCTTCTCAAAACCTTTAGACCATTACAATCTGAGCAGGCTAGAACAGCTTTTAGGCTTTTCTCCCCACCCTGGATCAAATAAGTTCTAAACCAGTACTGTTATATTCTCCAACATCTTTTTTTTTTTTTTTTTTACAGACCCAGAATGTGTCTGTCACAATGAAGAAAAATACTCAGTTCATATACCTTACCAAATCAAGATTGAAGAGGTTAACTGTTTATTAATGGCATACAATTACTGGCAGTCAGTAAACTATACATTTAAATTTCAATAGCAATAATTCAACAAGTAAACCATAGCATTAGATGCTTAGTAAATGTTAATTAACAGCTACAAATTTCTAACCACTTTCTTAAATTAACACCAAGACCCATATACACCCACCCACATGCTTACAGAATTACATGCCCTCCCCACAACCTTACCCATACCATTGTGGGTCCCCTTTTCTGAGACCATGGTGTCCCCTACTTGCACACTTCTCCTGCCGGAGACGTTGGTTATTCTTTTGATAAAATGTGTAAGCAAGCAATTCAAGGAACTGTGCAATATAGGTGTTACAGCAATGGCCCATCAGGATTTACAAAGAGCACTGACAGCAGGAGGTCTGATAAATCTGTTAGAAGAGATTGAACTTGATCAGAGCCTGGAATTGTAATGGTGGGGTGCGATACAGGAAAGGGGACTTCTAACTTGCTGAAGATGTGGGGTTTTTTCCTTAGAAGAAGTCAAACTCGTTATTAAAGAAGTTACTTAAAAACTCCTATGTTAAATCAAGTTGCTTCACAAAAAGATTCCTTTAGGAAAGGTGCATTTCTGTCTATGAAGCTCACTTTGGTAACTGATGTTCTGCTGATTTCAGAAAAGAAAAAGGGGTTGTTGTATTTTATTATTTTTCATGCAGCTCTTCTACTGGTACAGCGTCTTGCACACAATGACTGAAAACAGCTAATTGAACTCTGCTGTATAGTATGATGATGCCAGCAGCTGTATTATGCCAAGATTTTTTGTTCATTGCCAAGATTTATTTTTAAACTGCCTGAGTCTTGCAGTGTCTTGTTTTACACTGTATGTGCTTTGAAAAACTGTGTAAGGATCAACTGAAAAATCACAATACAACAAATATGACCTGACCACTATTAAACTCATCCAGTCCACCAGATGACCTTATAAAATCATGCTTCCACGCAAGCACTGCCTTGTAATCAGGAGACTACAATATTCACAGGTCTACCAAAGTTTTCACCTAATACTTCCCAAAACGGTTCCAAGCACCAGCCAGGATTTACAATGAACACTGAAGCACCAAGCAATAATACATGCAGTAATGACAGAGCTTGTTCTCTGTTGATATCTGGCATTTTTTCCTCCTTCCACAAAAGCAGAGGAGCCATAGAACCACTTCAACCAGCTGACAAGAAATTTACCCTGTAGCCAAATGCAGCCTGATATTTTCCTACATGCTTTCCCTGAGCCTGAGGGAGTAGCTGTGGAAGTGCAGGGTGTCCACCTTGCCACTGTGTTCTGACTGTCAGCGTCTGTTGGAGACGTGAGTAGCCAGGTTCATCTTTTAATTATATTATTCTTCGCTAGAGGTTCCAACCAGCCCTTTCTTGAGCTTCAGAAATAAATGAGACATAAAGCCATTCTTTGTTGCTCTTTCTTTTTCACATGAAAAAGAAAACAACAAACTGTCAAGAGATTAAGGTTCCTCAAGAGATTTCCAAAAGCCACCTCAGTGAGAGAAAAGGTAAAACCACCAGGCAAAAAACTGAGTCATTTCTTAAATTGTGATGCATATGTGTAAGTCTTCTTATGCATTTAAAGACATTGAGTGTTGTCAGAAAGGACATATTCCTGGTGCATTTAGTATGTCTTTTATTCTCTTTCTGTTCTGAAGATTCTTTGAAATAATGTTAAAGATACAGTTGGGCATAAGAATTGAAATAAAGTTGATGATGGTAAAAGTTTTATGTCACAGTCAATGCAAAGGCACTACTGGGTATCTCACCAGTAGAGAATAAATCTGCCTGTGTAAGACAAAACATGAAACACCGCAGGAAAATCCAGTAAGAAAAAGAATTCATTTCATGAAACTGGCAGTAAGGATCTGCCAGTTGTGTGTTTAGTGTCTTGTAACACCTAAAATCTGCACAACTATCAATATAAAGAGGCAGAGCAACAAGATAAGCAGCAGCCACAGGGGTAGGATATGTGCTTACAAAGCAAAGAAACCCTGTCTAACTGTGTCTTGGGCAGGCCGTAGAGACTTGCTGTAGCATAAAGCAATCTTTGGTTGTTTTTAATTTTGTAGGTAGGCCTTTGTATTTTCTGCTGTCTTGTGGAAAAACCCTCAAATATCGTGAACAGAGGGAGTGAAAAATAGATAAAGATCAAAATGAAACCCAAAGTAGATGACGGCCACAGGATTTCTGTTCTGAGAAAGAAAATATATAATAATAAAATAATCAAGAAGTATTGTACCCTATGGAAATTTCAACTCCGGTTTTCAGATGAAAGAGGACTACAGGTAGGTATACAAACAAAACAAATCTTTTAAAGTTCACTAAGTGTGATGAATGAGTTCATATTATTAGATTGTATGAGGACCTATTTTTAGGTTATATCAGTAAAACTAATTTTGCCCCTGTGTTTGAAGTACGTTTTTTTTAATCTAGACCCCAAAAAAGCGTGCTTTGCTAGCAAAACTTTAATGCACTAGGTACAGAGCATCTTCTGTACACACATTACCTGGCCCCTAAAAGAAATATAGTAAGGTGACCTCACATGGCTTTATGTCAAGCAATCAGGAAACACATAGAAAAATTAAAAGCAATACAGTTTCTCCAAAAAGTTCTTGAGGAAGGAATGTGTTTTTAAGTTCCCCATCTTTGGGCTCTGACTTGACATTTTACAGCTCTTTACACTCCAAAGGCTACAGGAAAACTCACAAGACCTCCTTGTTTACTTGGAAAGGAGAGTAGTATTGTACCTGCATAGAATAGCTATGCCTAAGGATAGCTTTCATTGAAAGATAGGAAGATAGGTATCAAAAAATATAAAATATATCTCACATATATACTAAAAATACTGAAAAATTTCAGGTTTTCATGGTTCCCCATGCAAGGGAAAAAAAAAAGAAAAATTCTTCTGAAGTTCTCGAAGTTTACTGAGTGAACAAAACCTCATATAAAATAGGTCAAGAAACATATACAACACTGGCCAAAATTAATATATCCCCAGGGTTTGTTTCCTTATAAGTTCACAGGGAATTTATAAGGTGCCTTTTCTTTGTGTATGGCACCTTATAAGTCGCTGGCCTTTTTCTAAAACTGATAGCTCATTCTTGAAAATAGAATCAGTGTGTTAACAAAGGTATCATAAATAAGGTTTCCTTCTAGCTCCCTAATGGGAATGATTTATCTTGCTTGTTTTATGGCAACATGCAGTATAATTAATACAGTATTGCTTAACAAATTAATCACAAAGCACTTCATAACACAAACATTCACAAGTGAAATATTTATGTTACAAAATACTTTACAGATAATCACCTATTTTATAACTACAAATATTTAACACTTACTCTTTACTTCCTCTCCTGGTGAATGTATGTATTTGTGAGAAGATACAACCTTTGTGATGACAAGAACAATATTCTACTCCCAGATGTACATAAAAAGATGAGTTGCTACCTGGATCCTCTATAAGAGTGTTCAGATTATTCCTATATGTCCTCCTCATAACATTGCTAGGGGGGTTAAAATCCTTATTGTGAAAAATGTAGGTGCAGTTGGGAGCACAAGACTTCTTCCTACTCACTTTTCTGGTTGTTTTTCATTCTGTTGTATAAATACTATTGTCTGAACCATAGACAATGGTATTGTCAATGAGTGAGTAAAGATCTATCCTTTATTTGGAAACAATTTTTGAGTTCTAAAATGATGGCACAATACCACCAATAAGCCATACAATAAACAAGGTGTCATCTACATTGTGAAATTCCATTGCTTATAGTATTTTAAAATAAACTGTAGTATTTAGTACACTCAAGATTGTGCGTTGTACTAAATTATACTAAAAATACTTCAGACTTAAATCTGAAGCTAAATATCCCTGTTGCTCATTAATGCACAATACAAATATTAAACCAGTCATGCCATATACGTCAGTTTCTACTAAGTATGAAGTTTTCTTTTTCTCTAATACACACCCTACCATCAATTACAATTTCTATAAGTTCTTTTTGTGATGAAACAACAATAAATCTCAATAATAGTATCTACCAATAATAAAAAAGAAACAAACCACAAAACAAATCAGTCACTAGCCAATTCAGACTTTTTTTTTTTTCTTATTTCTGCTGTCTCTGCTCTCCTTTCTCACTCTTTTTCCTCCATTGAAAGGACATTGTAAAGTTTAGCAGAGTATTTTGGACCAAACAGAAGTGATCACCAATGTCCTGGGATGCTTAGAAAAATGCTAGTAGTGACAAACTTTCACACACCCCAAGGAGATATCACTTTGCTTCTGTACCATCTATACCTTATAATCCCGTTGCTTTATGCCACATAAAAGCAGATTCACCCCTACCTTTCAGCATCCACATCAATCCATACCACTTGCAGAGTACAGGTTAGCACTCACTGGATCCAGGAAGGACACAAGAAGCAACTGGTGGAATTCAAAATGAGAGAAGCACCATTGCCACAGTGTCACCATCAACCCTGTGTCTGCGTCCACTTCAGATCCCCAGCCCTGTCTGGTACCAGAAGCAATCTTGCAGGACCCATGCAGGCAGCACAGCTAAGTTCCCATCAGGTGGGCCTGTCACCATGCCTCTTTCACAGGGTCAGTCCTCCCATCCTTTTCATTTCCAAGGTGTCCTTACTCCCTCTCTGCTGCTGCATACACACATTTTGCCATCTTTGCCCTATTCTTTTCCAGACAGAAACCCAAGGAGGTGAGGTAGATAACACGATAAGGAAAGATAAATAAATATCTTGTCATTGCACACAAAGACACTCTTATGTTGTCTGATGCAAGGAAACAACATTGGCCTCAGTTATCGAAACAACTGTCTAGGGTCAATTAAAAAGTCAATTAAAATACTCCAACAGAAATCAGAAGAGCCCTTTTTTCCAGAAAGCAAGGCACAAACCTTGTTAAAGTGCTTTCAGATATATACAACTGTGGCCAGCTCTTAGGTTGACATTATCTAGATGCCACGTTCGCACAGTTACACTGTGCTCTTTGAAGATGAAAAAAAAAATAAATATCCCCATTGTTGCACAGGTCAGTTCTGAGTTCCTAAACTTGCATTTTCCAAGGGCACCCCTGACACTACCAGCTAAGCTGTCACGGTCCCAGTGCTAGGCAGCCTGTATTGAAATTCCCATTTTGAAAACCTCATTGCCTTGCTGCTGCTATTTAATATACTTGCCTGACTCTGTCTCTGTGGTGTCTGACAGCAACAGTTACTGGCAGACAGCAACAATCTCTCACCCATTTTAGAAAGAAGCACAGATCTTTGGATCTATCTTTCTCTCTCACAAGACTTTTTCTTTTTATGTACTGTCATTCCTCCTCTCATTACTACCAGCTCTAACTAAATCTGGAGGTCATGAAGACACTTCTCCATTGAAGAGTGAGCTTTTTCTAACCAAAACACTTCCAGCTGTTCCTCAACTGCTATTCAAGGATGGCAATCTTAACCAGTGACATTCTCATCTTCTCCTAAAAGCCTCATTGCTCCTGCTCACAGGTGTCCTTAGGGAGCTGCTCAGAAGGCTGCTCCTCATCAGCATATTGAGGTCACCTCTGTGTTAGCACTTCAGATTCACTCTTCTGGAACCTCATCCAGCTGTGAAGTGCAGGGATAAATAGCAGTCCCCAAAAGCAAATCCTTGTCCACTTCATTGTACAGCCTTCAAAAAACTCACTGGTTGTCTTTGAGACACTCTGACTGGAAAAGGATGGGAAGCCTTAATTGTTCTACTGCTTTTATGTGGGGAGATACTCATGTGTTAGAGCATACACAGTTTGAAGGGTATGTAAGTTAATCCATAGCTGGAGGTAGCATACTCTCATTACTGCTTTCTGAGGCTTTTAGTTAGAGTTTTTAAAGTCACTGACTGAATTATGGTAACCGCTCTTTGGATTTGCTGTTCTTTATACGTTTGCCATTTGGGTAGTGGTTAGGCAAAATAAACAAATTAAAAATAAAATCCAAAGCCATTCTGTGTTGTCTCACATAGTAGTAATACCACACCACTTCCCTCATGCTATTCTTTCTGAAATAAATATGCTTATACCATTACAAAAGGAGTAAAGTATTCATTGCAAACAAACAAAATCAATCATTTGAAGTGGGTAATTCTTGTTTTGCGCTCAGAGAAGGGCACAGAGCATTAAGTCATTCTACAAATAAAAGTCAAAGATGGTAACAGAACGTTACCAATCAAAAGGGACAAGATCGTAATAACCACAAGGCTGAGAAATACTGAGTAGTGCCTCTGGTGTACTGTAGCACTACTATAATTTAATAAGTGAAACAAAACTGTTTAATTTTCCTATAGCAACAGTGTAGAATATTTGCCATGAGGGGATGCCCATCTTTGTTAGATATGACCTGTGAAATAGAAAGGCTGTAGCATATGTTTATATATATTATTGGAAGCCCAGATGCTGTTCTGAGAGGGATTGAGATGAGAGCAACGTGTTATGGACTGTGGCTGGAGGAGCTCCCCAACAAAAGAGAGAAATGAAGTCCTGAACAGAGAATGGCATGCAGTGAAAGTAAACAAGAAAGAAAAGTTGAGATTTTCTACCATGAGTTGTTTTCCTTTGAAAATCTTTATTTGTACACTTATTAGATTTGCATATGGTTGTGGAAGACACTGCTTTGATCCTGTGTTTTCCCTGGTTGAAAGGTTTAAAGGTCTGTCTCAGTTTGTAGCAGTATGGTTGGGAAGAGATAATAGGAAATATGAAACAAATAACTATCTTCCATGTAGCCTTGGTTGCAATAGTATCTGAACAGTTCATTATCTTAAATATATTTGTCAAAGAGCTTATCAATGACAGATCAAGGACTTCACCGTGAATTTTCAAGGCCCATGCTAGAGCTCTGTAGGCTTTGTGGCTGATAGTCCACACCACCAAGGAATAGGGCAGATGAGGTTATGCAAATGTCTGTCCTACATACTAAGGTAAAATAAACACGCTTTCCAGATCATAGATGTGTACTGGACCATGTGATAATTCTCCTCTGACCTTGGAGAGGTGGGGCTGGCTATCTACAATATACGGTGAAGTTTCAGAATGGGGCCTAAAGGAAAATGAATGATGAACAAGCACTGGTTGCGAACTTAAAACCAGAGCATCTGAAAAGCATCTGGTTTTAGGCTACAAAATCACATCCATCAACCAGCAGGGGTTTATTTAAGCCTCGCTTTAAAGGAAAATTCCAAAAGTTAGCAACTAGCAAAAAAACCTAACCTCTTTAGAAATATCATCTGCACAAAAAGAAGGTTAAATAATATCCACAAATTTACTATGTAGACACTGCAGATTACTGAATAGAAATTTTGATGATAACAAATGATTGTCCATTGCTAGGAAAACAATCTGGTAACCAGCCATGGTCTGTTTATATAGTAGGTATGCCAAGGTGTAATCTGAGCCCTGAAGCCATCCATATCCTCTCTCTAGACACAGACTGTCTAGCGATGATATTTCTGACTAAAATAGGGATTTGTGGATGAGTACATACAGAAGTATTGGCAACAGCTAATTCACACAGGGAAACAGAAAGTGGTAACTGAGTTTAAATTAAAAAATACCAAATTTGTGTATCCAAAATATATATACATAAAATAGAACTAAACAAGACCTTCCAGCTTGGATTAGAGCCTTTTGAATTGCTGTAGAACTTGCCTGTCAAATTTGTATCTGTATAAATAGATCATATTTGCATGAATATGAAGGTCTTGCTCCATCTCTGCCTGACTGCAGACTCATGCATTTATTCGGTACCTGTTGCCATTGCTCGTGTGAGGGAGCAGCAGGAGCTGCTCCATGAGGGGGATGAGTTAGGAGCCGAGGGTGGCCGCAGGGCAGGCTGTGTCCTCTCCAAAGGGGCAACAGCACACAAGCAGGGCCAGGGCAGTGGTAGGCACAGCCTCCGTCAGCGGTCCTAGGAAGGGCGATGGATGAGCCAGGTCCCAGCAAGTAAGCCCAGGCAAGAATAAAAGGAGACAGGCCCGAAACAGGATTGAAGACAAGGTTGCCTAGACCCCAGGTCAGGATCAATCCCAGAAGAGTGACCAGTGAGTCAAGCCAGCAGAGACAGCACAAGTAACTCTAAAACACAGCTCAGGAAAGGTTGAGGTTCCCAGTCTGAACTAAAGCACAGACCCCAGACCAATGTGCAGAAACCTGTGGGGACTTCCCGGGTGATGCCAGGCAGGACCTACTGGTGTGCTCAGAGTTGTGACAGTCTGTGAGTTTTCCTATTCATCCAGTGTATTCCCATATTACTAATTGCACGGTAACAGCCAAATAAATTTATCCTGCACGCATAAAAATTGATGACTGGGGTAAGTGGAGCTGCTTGTTCAATTTCACCTGGACCTTCACCCAAGCATCACCTGTACATTGCTCCAGAGCTCCATTTACGTTCAAACCTGGGCACTTGGTGGGTTTCACTACTCTGGTCTTTCTTGGGCACTGCGCCCTGGTCAGGGTAGGCACTGTCCCTGCCTTGTTGCCAGCTCCAGGAGCAGCCCACTCTTGCTGCTCATGGACACAAAATCATAGTGATCTGCAGCATGACGTGACCAACTCAGAGTGCTCTGGATTTCTCGTTGCTGAGAAATGTAAGAGTAGACCTGATCTGGACACCAAGACCCCAGCTACCAGGGATGCTAAAGGTTAGAGAGACTTGTTACAGAATCCACACATATAATTTACATCTACAGTAATTAGCCCAGGAGGAGCAGATTCACCAGTTCCCGATAAGGCTCAAAACGAAAAAATCCTTACTGGCTACAGATTTCAACTATTCCCCAAAGTTTAAAATTTTTGTGGCCCTTAGTTTTGTCAATGAACTAATTATGGAGTTCACTGCATACTCCAGAGTTTTTCAGACAATGATTTACGTAATAATAAAATCTTTCATCAGTTTATATGTTTTTATAAAACAGAATCATTAAAAATTGAAAAAGATTAATTAGATTAGTTAAACAATATTCAGAGACATTGACTATGTATAATATGTATAATTTATATGTACAAATTGCTATTTTCAGATGTAGTTCACATATGCTACCCATGTAACATATTCGGTGTCTCTAGTTATGATCTCACTCTCTGAAGTATCCAGATATTTTCATTATCAGTCTTCAGCTGACCATAACATTTTCATGAATGATGAATTTTAGCAGATTATTTCCTTTGCCTCCTGAGAAGGTATCTGTGTTCTTAAACTCATCATGGATACTTAACTTCATAAAACTGTGAGAAAGGCTTGTTTTGTCTGTGATTCATGTGGAGAATGACTTGGTGAAGCACATTTATATTCACGTGCAGCACTGATTTTTATCATGTATTTTTATCTTAGAAAAATTAACTTTACATGGGAGTGTATTTGTTGTTCAGTGTTTATTTTGCTGTAAGGTATCCAAAATAATTATTAAAGGAAGAAAGATTGCTAGTATTGCACTTCATCACCAGCTTAGTTTCATGATCTCTGGAAAATATTAAACTGATACCATTAAAAAATGGACTTTAGGAAGGCAAAAAGTGCTAAAATAAGTATCAGGTACTTATCTCAATTCTATTTCTTTTGCACAGACATTAGCTGAATTAACTAGTTGCATTCTGATTCTTAAATAATACACAGCTGCTTTCTATATACCTATAGAACTACATTATTTCAGAGTACACCATTAATAAACTACTGATTACACAGGTACAACCATAATTCTTTTTTAGAATTACATTTTCACTGACACCATATTTCCATCATCCTTGGCAAAAAGTATACAGAGGGAGTTCAATATTCCTTCATTAAAGTTATTACAGTCTTACATTTTCCCTACATGCCCGCTATGAACTTCACTTATGCGTGCCTATCAATTCTGAATCTTTAGCAACTGTGCTAAAGAGGTAATTAAGGGTTGGCTTTACACAGTAAAGGAGATTAATGTGGTATATAATGCACATCCTTATCTGTTGGAAGCAGAATGAAGCTTTCTATGACATGGCAGGTTATGCCATTGTCAGTAGAAACATAACATTTACATATGAGAGAATAGGTAGGAAGTGTTCCCTAACTTCTGCACATTCCTGCACTTTGAGATTTGCACCATAGTTTCATGAGAGAGGTGGGGGAGAGCATCTGTCATTCTTTTCAGTGGGCAGTCTGGCCCAAACCATGACTCCACTGTAGTGTCTTTTAAGAAGAATTAGTTGTTTCTTAAATATGGGAAGACAGTTAATATGCTACACCTGAAGTGTAATGCTTTTTAATGTCCAGTATGAAAATACAAAATGAGAGCAGAACAGTACAGGTATCCTATATCACCCAATTTTTCTTTTGGCAAAAGGTACTTCTGCCAAATGTTCTCCTCCCACTGTAGAGTTAAACTAATAAAACTCTGAATTTAGGGATCAAAAAGTACTTCAGCAAAATTCTTTGTTTAACAGTTGACATAGTTGAACCTGAAGGAACCTATCTGAAAAATTGGAGGTCTAAAAGCTAGACTATGTCAGAACTAACTTCTGCTCCCTGGGCTGCCACAAGACTCCTATACAACACCCTAGCAGTTAAAGAAGCTAAACTCTCAGAAGTGGCAGCTTAATTTACTGCCACACTGTGTCCCATTTCAAGCCCCAAAGATGGATTTATCTAAACAAATGAGGTAGTTGTCCAGATCTCCTTTTTAGAGTAGTTCCACCCCTTCATCCCTCCAGGTGCACATCTAAAGTAACGTAACATAATTTCATCAATTTCATCAAAGTGCCTGATGTACCAAAAACATACCAAAACACATCTACATATACTTCAATAGAAGAAGCAATTTGTCTACACTCTAAGGGGACAAGTAAAGAGGCTGATTTCACAGCTTTAGTTGCCTGTGCTGCCAAGTGGTAAAAGTCCTAATTAACTTGGTATCTTTGAAGCCTTGCGATTTGTTTTGTTTTTTTTTTTTTCATTTACCTTGCTATAATGTAGAAACTCCATTATTGTCTGTACAGAGAACTGCTGCAGTGAAATTAGCTTTGATTGCATTCCCAGTTGTCTTCATCTAACAGTAGTTTTACTAGAGTGAGTACTTGAAGGGGAACTCCTTGTTTGACAGGTGCCAGCTTACAAGACAGGGAATAATGCTGCCAGGAAGAGGGGAAGAAAGTCATACTTTCCCAAACTAAGGAAAATGAAACTCTACTTTTTTTTTTT
>VXBH01007324.1:0-17148 GCA_013400035.1 Rynchops niger | reverse complement strand
AGACCTTTAATTAAAAAAAATATATATATATATATATATATATATACAATAAGCCATTTCTCTTACTCCTAAATCTGCTGTTGCAGGTCAGTAATATCTGTAAGTACTCACATTTTCAGGTTTTATATAAGGTTTTATTTCTACCTTTTTAGGATTTCTTTTAAAATCCTGTTTCTTTCCCTTGCAGAGACAATATTAACTGTGTAAGCAAACAAACTGATTGAGTTAGCAACTGGAAGGAGTGAAACACTGCGAGCACCTAGGGAGATGTGTTTCCACCAATTATCTTAATGAGATGACTTCTCTTTGAAGTCAGCCTGACCCATGAGTAATTTTTTTACACCACCCCCAACACCCGGAGCAGCTTGCCAATGTTCTTCTCCATTAAGACTAACTGTAACAGCCATGTTCTATGTTTTCAATTAAATGTATGTTCTACAGATATACAACTGTAATGCTTCTCAGTGAGAAGAAGATTCTTTTAATTTTTCTGACAATATAGGCAATTCCATCTTTATCTGGACATCAGTCATGAGCTCAGATACAGGCTGGGTGAAAAATGGGTTGAGAGCAACCCTGAGGAAAAGGACTTGGGGGTGTTGGTTGACAAGAAGCTCAACATGAGCCAGCAATGTGCGTTTATAGCCCAGAAAGCCAACCACATCCTGGGCTGCATAAAAAGAAGCATGGCCAGCAGATCGAGGTAAGTGATTCTGCCCCTCTACTCCACTCTGGTGAGACCCCACCTGGAGTACTGCACCCAGCTCTGGGGCCCCCAACAGAAGAAGGACATGGACCTGTTGGAGCGAGTCCAGACGAGGGCCACGAAGATGATCAGAGAGCTGGAGCACCTCTCCTATGAGGACAGGCTGAGAGAGTTGGGGTTGTTCAGCCTGGAGAAGAGAAGGCTCTGGGGAGACCTTATAGTGGCCCTCCAGTATTTAAAGGGGGCCTAAAGGAAAGATGGGGAGGGACTCTTTATCAGGGAGTGTAGTGATAGGATGAGGGGTAATGATTTTAAACTTAAAGAGTTGAGATTTTGATTAGATATTAGGAAGAAATTCTTTACTGTGAGGGTGGTGAGTCCCTGGAATAGGTTGCCCAGGGATGTTGTGGATGCCCCATCCCTGGAAGAGTTCAAGGCCAGGCTGGATGGGGCTTTGAGTAATATAGTGTAGTGTGAGGTGTCCCTGCCTATGTCAGAGGGCTTGGAACTAGGTGACCTTCAAGGTCCCTTCCAACCCAAACCATTCTGTAATTCTGTTTTTCTGTAAAAGAATGAGTAGAAAAGTAGCACACCAGAGGAAATGGTAGTCTTCACTCTGATTTATCAGTTCCCTTATAAATGTAAAGCTTTCCTCTCTCTAAACTGTCCCATTCTCTGACTAATTTGAAAATAATTTCTATCTATTCTACCATGCCCATAGCTATTCTCTATCTCATTTCTTTCTCTTGTATAAATAAATATCACATTTTTGGTTAGATGAACAAATATGATGTGACTGTTATAAAAACTGCTACACCAAGCCATTTACTACTCTGATGTTTAATGAGGTCTACCTCAGAGAAATATTTTTTGTGCAAGAAATGCATTTTTTTCATTTTGTAATTTTTATTTTCAACCATGAAAAATCTAAGTGAAACATTTCAAAACAAATCAGTGCAAATAAGAATACTGCAGTCTGATATTATGATTCAAACTTTGATTGAAGATGTAAACAAAAATTAAATATTGGAAATTCTGGCAAGATAAAAATGTTAGTGTTGGATCAAATACCTTCAAGCAGTAACAGTAATACTCCTGTAATTCTCACCCTTCTTCTCTCTCTTTCATTTGTACTTATTTTGCTAAGTTTGAAATGCAGTTCTGGACCCCGCAGACAGTAAGGCCTAAGTTAACATGTGGATGAGTCCGTATCAATCTAAACTCAGCTGAACTGCATATTTAGGAAGTTAACTATGCACGAGTGTGTGCTGGAGTGGGACCTTATAGGAAATCTTACTGAGACAGAAATATAAGCATCTTTTAAAAAAAAAAAAAAAGACAAACCAACTTCAAAAATTGCTTAGATGAGACTTAAACTCAGAAGTGATTAGGACCCTTTTGAACAGTACTTTTCAGTACTTTTGAAAATGTGTTCCCTTGAGATGCCAATCACAGCTTCTGAGCATTTAATTTTCTCAGCAGTTTTAGTGCCCCTGCTGCTAGCAGGGCTGCCTGGTGTGAGGTTATGGTTGAACTTCTCACTGCTGCTGTGACAGGCTTCAGGCAGAAGAAATGTGCCACCAGTTCTTTGCAGACCATGCTACACAGCAACAGTTGACCCAGCTGGAAAATAAGATGGGGAAAGGAAAAGGTGAATGGAGACATTTTAGAACTCAGTTATTAAGGAGAAAAAAATAAACTGCATTTCAAAGCATTGGCTGAGAGCTTTTTATTGAAAAATATATTTGGTAAGGAATAAAACACAAATAGGCACAATGGATGAAAAATCCCTTTTAATTATTGCTCATTGCTATTTTGTAGAAAAAATTTAAAAATAACTTTTAGCAAGAAAAGCATGTGACTCTTGAAGATACCTCCCTCTTTCTCATTTTCTTTTTTTGTTTTTGTTTCCCAGCGGTTACACTAATCTATTTGTAACAAAGGAGAACGGTTTTAAAAAATCACTGTCAGAAACTTGACTTTGCTTGAGTTTAGTTTAAGATGCAATGGTCAAAGTCACTAAATGTAACAGTCATTTCAAAATGTATCTAAAGAAGATGGATGATGAAATACTTTTAAACCATATCTTTATTATTCTGGTCACTTCCTATGAATCTTAGCTATGCGACTATGTGTCATCAGGCAATATGATGCCTAGGAAAAAGCTTAAAAACTTATGACCGCAGATACCTATATGCAGAGACAAAGTGCCAAGTAAAAAGAAAAAAACCAAGAAAATATGTTGACCCTTCGTGTAGAAGCCTAGATTGCTAAATCTGCTCAGTGCAAGACCACAGATGGGAATTATGGCCATTTTTTTTTTTCTCCAGAAGCTTTCACTTTTTTCTTTGAACATATAGAAAAGCAAATTAGACCAGATTAAATTTCCTAGTGCGTAAAAGAAGTGCTGGGACATCATCAGGTAACATTTTTTCATAGAAGAAATTAGAAATGTAATTTCCTTTTCTTTCATTAGATTTTGAATTTTTATAACACCGTTTCAACTAAATTTGTTGGAGAACTTCTAAAACCAGTAACTATACTTTCTCTTTTTATTATTCTTTTTTTTTTTTTATAATTTTCTTTTTGTGTTCTCTTGAACTAGTACAGAACTAGCTGTCATATATATGGTATCACATAGAAATAGTAATTGTTATCATTCATCAATCACCACATCAGCCTGTTGCTGCCTCTACAATAACAAACCACACCATGCAGAGGTCTGCCTCGCTCCTAGGTGACTATCTCTCAGTGAGAGAAATTTAGAGTTCCTGGGCTAATACATTTCAGTTCTTGCAGCATCCCACACCCTGGTGTCTTTGAAGAATGGATATATTATGAATATTTCAAGGACGTATATATACTTAATCAGATGTTAAACATCTCAGAAACATTTTAAGCAGAATGGGTCTTCTTATGAATTCCTGCTTCATTCAAACTTGTTGACGGTCACTAAGTAGTAAGAAGGCAATAGGATTCTGGTAAGCTCTACTGCGGGTGTGTTAAGGTGACTAATAAGCAGGCTCAGAAGCAAAATCTCCCATCATTTCAGCAGAAGATGCAGGTCCTGCATGTGAACACTTTATTTCTCTGCTCCATATATGCTATGGAAAACAAGCATAGTTGTTTCTAAAGATCTGTGTTACACCAAAATCGTGGGAAACAATATGAAGCAATTTAAAAACAGCTGAGGGGATTTTGGTTAAGTTTTCTAAAAAATAAGTCATCTCTCAGAAAGATATAGGTGCTGAAACTTTCAGTTAGAAGGGTGAAAGCTTTGGAAAACTAGTTAGGAAGTGAAGAGAGATTGCAGTGGTAAATGGTTTATAACATAGATGTTAAACTCTGCAAAGCTGTGAATAATCCTTACCTGCATAAGTCATCTCATTTATACAATGTAAAGAATGAAAGCCATCTGATATAATAAATATAATACTCTGTTCATACTCACTACATTATTTCAATGTGGGTTTTTAGAACAATTTAGCAAAAAGCACAGCAGCTGAAAACAAGTCAGCCTAAAAGTCATGTCAAGAAAAGAGGGTTTGGAAGTACCAACTTTGTAATCTATGCAAGAAAAAGTAGCTGAGGGTGAGAAATGCAGAGGTCAAAGACAGTCTGACCTTTGGGTCAGAGAAGATGAAAAAAGTAATTCAGAAATGCAATTTTTTTTTAAGGGAAAAAAAAAAAAGAGAGAGTCATTGAATGCAGAAAGCTGAAAGCAGCATCTTAAAACAGTAGATGGGAATAACTAACGAGAATTATAGAGATGGGGAAAATGTCATGCTCATGTATATATGCAGAAGTCAACAAGTAGATCAGCAAAAGTCTTTTTCAATTCCATATCCACAACCAAATCTTAAATATGTCACTGTTCTGCCTCTGGGTATTTACTTCTGTGGTTTCTGTTCTAGGGCTATCCTTGTGATTATTTCTTACTTCCTCTGAGTCAGCCTCTGGGCTCAGCTGTGGAGGCAATGATGAACCTGATGGTTTTGGTCAAATTAAAATTTGTTTAATGAACTAAATTTTGTATAAGATAAGCCATGATTACTTCAGGCAATGGGTTTGACTGATTTTAGTCTTCTAGTCTAGCCTGAGCTGTAATGTTTGTGAGATGCTATAGCAAGAATTCAATAGTAAAATACTTTTGTAATTTGCTTTCTTAATGTTACTGTAACCATGTCAGTTTGTGTTGATTTCTGCAGCTCTGACAAACTTTACAGTTCTACCTCCATGTGCACAGAGATATGACATTCCCTCTTGTCCTGTCACTGGGTGGAAAAGTCTGACTCCATCCTTTTTACTGTCCCCTGTAACAGGTGTTTATACGTATTGAAGATCCTTCTGAACTTTCTTTTCTCCAAGCTGAGCAAGTCGAGCTCTCGTAGCCTCTCCTCATACGACAGATGATCCAGTCCCTTAGCCACCCCCATGGCCCATTGCTGGACTTGATTATGAGGTCTCTCCTGTCCGCATCACCTTGCACACTATGCTTGCCAGTCTGATCTATCACTTTATCACTTTATAGGGGCTATTCATATCCCTCCCCCAATTGCTCCTGGTTTAAAGCTGTCCTCATCAGTTTGGCCAGCTTGTTGGCAAAGAAGCTTTTTCACCACTTTATTGGGTGGGTCTTTTCTCTTGATAGCAGTCCTTAATTCTCAACAAGTATCCCAGGGTCATAGAAACCAAAACTCTGCTGCTGACACCAGATGAACAACTCGTTGTTGACTTGCAGGATACACCCACTCCTTCTCAAGCCCTTCCCTTTCCCCTTCAGGACCAAGGAGACACCAGCTGGACCACCATGCTCTTGACTGTCATCTCCAGAGCCAGGTAGTCATGCTTGATATGCTCCAGGCCTTCTCTGGTACTAACATTGGTGCACACATGAAAAAGCTGCAGGGGTCTGCTGTTGTCTGAATGCTAGACAAATCTTGGCAGTCTTACCACAATGTCCCAAATCCACCCCCCAGCAAGAAGCAAATGTCCCCTAACAGCAGGTCAAGTCAGCAGCTGGGGGCCTCTCTCCCCTGCAGCCAAGACACTGCTGTCACTTGCCACTTCCTCCTGCTGCTACCATGTGTCTCAGTCTCAGCTGGCTCATATGATTCACTGGAGAGAGCTCCCAATACTTTATTCATCACTGCCAATCTGCAGGTGGTGCAGGAGTCATCCTCCCCTGGTGCAAGAAGTCACCAGCTCCCAGTCTTCATCATCATGTAAATCTCTATTTCTCAACCTGATAAGCACAGACTACCTCCTCCTCCTTCAGTACAGTTGGGGATCTAGGCCCTTGGAGAAGTTCCAGTCAAACTCATTCTCTTCATCCATACCATTTTCAATCTTTGGTCACAAATTTAAAACAAACCACCCTTGTGACAATATTTTTTTCACTTCGGTGGTGTCATGAAAGCAAATTCAATTAAATCACACTAACTCTGAGCAGACAGGATGAAATGAAGAAAAGGGACTGAAAGGGTAAAGAAGGGATTGATTCCTGGGCCAGCAGCATGCTATCATTTGGAGAGTTAGGATTAATCTGAGAGGATCAATCAAAGATAAAAAAGTCACAACTAGTTCATAGACAAAGCCCTGTGCAATGAAAAGCCAGTAATAACACTTCCTTGAGTCTGTAAAGTCATGTGCTGGGCCAGAGTGTATTCAGCGAGGGGGTCATGACCTCTCCAGAGGTCACCAAAAGTAATCATGGAGCTGTGAAGCACTGAAAATTTATTACAGTTATTGTAAAAAAATCTTGCCTTTCCACTCCCATTATATCCTTCACCTTCAAGGCCAAGTGTCAATCTATCATCAGTACCTCAAAACGTATGCGCAGATAATTCTGGCAGGCTTGTCACTGTTGCTATCCATATGTGTTTTCTTGATGGTTTATAGGAAATTCAAAGGTTTCCTGGCATCCTCCTTTCCTTTTAATTTGCAGAAGTTGCACTAAGATTCCAATAACACTGATAACAGGTCACAGAGACACTTCTGGGAGTTCAAGGTCACTGATGAAGCATGATCCCAAAAGAGAATAAACATGAAATAGTGAGACATGTGGACAGGCTACGGCAAATAATATAAGGTACATATACAAATTCATGAAGTCCTGGATTGAGGCAGGATGCAAAAATAGTTGCAGCCAGCAAGGGATGGCAAACTGTCTATTCTGAATATGCCTGAGGAAAGAAAAATCCAGGATGATCAGCAAATCTCGACCTCATCTTTGCAATTGGGTTCCTTTTGCTACTGCCAAAGACAGGAAGGAGGACCAGAAAGAGAGGAAGGAGGCATTTCCCAGCAACAATAGCTTTTCCTCTGAAACTCTTTCTGGCTGTCTTCCCTGGCGCAGGCCTGAGATTCACGGTCTTCCCCTCATTAGGAACAGGACCTCTTCCAGTTATCTGTCAATTCTTGGGAACTTGAGAAAAGAGTAGGGATACTTGGATGTGAAACGTTGGTGTTAAGGGTGGGCTATAACAGCAAAGGGAAGAGAGACTGGAGAACAGGGACTGAGATGGGAGCTTTGGACCCTGTACTCCTGAGGAAGAGATGAGGAGGTTCCAGGAGTGAGGAGTGGGAAAGAAAGAGGAGGCATGGCCTCACTCATCTTCCCTGACCTTTTGTCACCTTTCTCCACTCGTTCCCTATGCTTACTATTTCTCTGCTGACTGCATTCGGCCACACCTGCGTATATCTTTTCCGAGTTTATCTGTTCAGGCCCTTGGGTGGGGGAGGCTCACCTAAAGCCCATGCAGTTAGGTTCCCGTTCACATCGGTCCACATGGACCAAAACCTGCACTGGTTTTGCTTTCACCTGTCGCACTTTCCCACACGTTATATTTATTTCTGTGAAGGGCAACAACAGATTTTTGCCTCGTGGAAAGGGTATCTTGAGCAGGTACTATCTAGTTCCTAGAACACAATACTTCTTTGCCTTCCCATTTGCTTTTGCTGTCTATTTCCTGTCGCCTTCACCCAGTCTGTCACCACGTTGCTTTGTGGTTACCCAAAGTAAGAAACCTTGATGTTTAATCATTTGCTGCAGTGTACAATAGCTAATTGTCTCAGCAGAGCATGTCAGATACATGTTACCTTGCAAAACACTTCTCCAGCTACCTTATCACGGTTCTTGGGTGCGCTCCAAACAGCCCACTCCAGCAGAACGACAATGAGAGGGAAACAGGCATAGCCAGATAGTGCCACTCTGCAATGTCAGCACCAAAGGAACCAACGAGCTGAGAACACTACACAAATACACCAGTCTTGGTCTAAGAACCAAATTCCCTTACAAACCAATCACAAAAGGCAATGGTCCAAATGGCAGTGTAAAAGAAATTGTAATGAGTTGGCATCAGACTCTCAGCAGTTTTTGGGACTGAGATCGGAGACATTTATAGAGCACTGCATCTGAACAGACAAGGTTTGTACTCCGATAACTTTATATGGGCTGTTGTAAGAGAGTGGCGTGAAGAGGTATAAAGAAAAGCAGAGACTGGGCTGAGTAGCTCATTTGGTCCCTTGCAGCTCTAGAAGGGACCAGGAAGTTATATCAACAGAGTGAGGTCAGGAAGAGGATGGAAACAAGGCCTATAGCAACAAAACCAAATTAAACAGAATCAATGGAGAATTGATTAAGACAGGAGTAGCATAGCAGTCTATATGCAAACTACACTACATCTAGTAAATAGACGAATGTTTGCCCAAAGCTTATTGCCTCAAAGGTAACAGGAAGTGCTGGAGGTGGAATGAGGGTGTGCCTTGAATAGTAGCTGCAGCTTTATCACTCTGTAAATGTTTCTTTATCAAAAAAGTGACATATAATTTTTGAAGTTTGGAGCCATTTTACAGCTCCGTAGGCTGAATAGGCAAGACATGAAAATGTGGGTCTTGTGCAAATCTCTGTGTCTATGTTCAAACCTAAGTTATGCTCTTCTGTGTCAGAATTCAAATAAAGATAACTTTGGAGCTGATTCATATCTTGCACCAATACTTATCAATGACCAGTTTCTTTATTTCAGCTTTAGTTTCCGATGTGGACAACGTTCATATTGAATTAGGTGAAAATAAGGTGGAAATATCATTTGGTAATGTATAATATATAATACATGTTATATCATTGTAACTTATGTACAATATCATAAAAAAATAAGTCCTACTCTAGAACATATGCTCACTTTAGTGGATGTGAGGTAGTTGTAGATAATAGGAACCATAGGTAAGAAACTGTGTTGAGATGACCTCAAGTAGACATATCCATGGCATTTTAATTATAAAAATGCTTTTTAACAATGGTAATGGCTTCTTCAAACAAGAAACCCTATCTGGTTACAGAAGAACCTGCAATGCAAAATTCATATCTCAGGACATTTCAAATAAACATTGAAAACCAATAAAGTGCCTTTTTTTCAATTAGTTAAATTTTTAAGATTTGAAATCTTAATCTCAAAGTTAAATGTAAGGATAAGCAAAAACACACTTGAGGGGGGTTTCAAATGCTGGAATCACTGAAATACTTATTCCTGAATCGTTTAGGATCAAAAAATCTGTCACATTCACATGTGAGCATTGGTTGGTAATACATAGAATCTGTGATTTCAGTAATTAATATGGATTGATACAATATTAAGTGAATTTCCAAAGCACTAATTCTGAAACAAAGTTTCATACATTTTTATATTTATCAATAAATTTGCCATAAAGCAGGCTAAAATAAAAGATGAAGGAGGTCTTTTCAACTTGAGTGACCAAGATTAAAGAAAATTACAATATATAAATGCTTTCCCCCCAAATTAAGACTGACTATAAATTAGGGTCAGTCTTCTATGCAGCCAATTAAAGTGCTGCATAGATGTAACAGTGACCCATAGGTTCATAAGTTTTTAAGGCCAGAAAAATCATTGAAATGGTCTTGTCTGACATTTGCCATAACAATGACCATAAAACCTCATCCTGTTTCTTTCCTTCACGCTATTAACATGCCTTATTTAAAGCATTTCAAGAAATAGTAGAACATTTCCATAAAACTCTTCAACACCTTTCAAAATAATTATTTTTTTGCATGAAGAAGGCTGTGGTCTAAACATTAGATTGTGGGGAAAGTATGTGATATTTATAACCTTCACTGAAAGTGCTATAACTTTATCTCTCATTCCAGACCTTGCCTGCAGGTTTGATGCAATTGCCCAGGTTTTTCTGTAAGTAAACTAATGAGTTTGAGTTTGCAAAAGCATGTTTTATGACAGGCAGCGAGACAGCACACCTGATGAGGAGTTGGTTTCTTAATAAGGAAGGATTCTTTTTCTTCTTGTGATTGTAAATGGCATTAGGATTTCAACATTAGGGCCAAGCTTAACCATTGTGTGGCTTTACAGGACTCTGCAATTTGAGGAAAAGACACCTGCTTTCTAATGAAGACCATCACAACCTTTTTCACCAGCTGGACCCACAGGAACCATCCTCACAGACATGAAAAGGAAAGCTACAGCTCTACCAATACAAATCTTTCAAATATTTCTGAATCAGAACACCAAAACCTCATAAAAATCACGAGGTTTTAATATACAATAATTGTTGGGATATTTGTATTTGCTTTCTGGAAAATACTGACAGTCAAATTCGACAAGCTGCATGGGTGGAAATTGTTTATGAGTGGTGCTCTAAATAAACATTCCTACCTGATCTAGAGAGAGTGCTCAGGTACTACTAGGTTTAATTGTTATTTTTATGCTTTCTAGATCTGTTTATACAGTGGTTTTTAAGTCGAACATGGGGGCCTTCTTTTAAGATGTTTACATACAGTAATCTTAGTGACAGTCTCTGTTCAAAGATGCTCAGTGCTCTTCTGCTTCTCTGCATTTTGTAAATGTAAAAAAACTTATATCTGTCAGTCCTGTCATGATGTCACATCAGAAAATACCCATGGATTGAGAATAAGTCAAAGGAAAGAAATTGAATCAGGTTTTCCTAAACTGACTTTTTGGTTTTCCCCAGTGAAACAATTTTAAATATTTTAAAACCTTTAAAACATCGTAAACATTTGAAAATGTTTAAAAAATATTCTCTCACTGAATAAGAAATTGGAATCCAAGGAACACCAGACAAAAAAATCTGCAAGTCTAGAACACAAAAAAATTTGCTCAGGTAATACTGGCAACTTCATCAATAATATGGTATTTGTTTCCGAGACTTTTGCTAGAGGGATTTATCAGAAGCCTACTACAGCAGAGCAGCTCTTCAAACAGCCTGCAGCTCTTTAAAGCTGACACTTGCTGTAGCTGACACTACTGCTAACAGTCAGCTTGAAAAGGTCAAGATAAATTATCTCTTCAGATAAGTACCCACACATTAGGTGTGTATCGATATGAATGCTACAGTTTACACATGCTAAGATATAATATTATTTTTATCACCAAGGAAGGAGGAAAGGCAGTATAGGAAGCCAGACCCCATACTGACTTTGTTAGCCTTCTCAAAAGTCACAAAACCCTTCCATTCATTGCAAAACCTTTTTTTTTTCTTTTTTTTTTTTTTTATTCCACAGTTTCTGTCTACCTTGTCAAAGGACAAAAAGTTCCTCATGGAAATTAATTTATTTTCCCTGCTAGCTTTCTCGATTCAGCTTTTGCTACAAGGGCTCTCAATTTCTCTCCTAAGCAAGACTCTGACAGCTTTAGTAAAAACATTAAACACTGCTTTGCGCAGACGCAAATTTTAAAGAGCTGTTATCTCTAGTTTCTGTATAAGGAAGCATAACCAGACCCCTTCCTGATCCTATCAGCTCTATTTAGTAGGCCTTCATTCCTGTCAGGGTTGTATTTCTCTTTGGAAATTACAGTAAGAGCAAGTGAAGTGCCTATTCTAACAGTTATGTCCTGACAGCCACGCTATCTGTGGAGGGAACTCTTCTGAAATGTTGTCTGCTGTGCATCAAGATGCATATGAAATCCTTCTGTCTTTTGGGCTAATTTGGAAAGCAATGAGAAGCTTCAAATATTTGGATCCAGCTGTCACCACTCATGCAAAGTGACCTCACTGTTCTAGGCAGTTATATTAAGAGCTACTCTGAGCTAGCTCCAAATTAGACGATAGATCTACATGATACAAGTCAGAGTTCGTAGAAAGAAAAAAAAATCATTAGGATAACTAGTAGAGCTGGAAAAAATAGGTAAGCTTTCAAGCAATCAAAAACTTTCTGTTAATAGAGTCGGCATATACTTCAAAGCTAAATACAGGCTGAAAAAATTGCTCTCAGCTTAATAATATATGTTAATTGGTTAGACTGTGAGACAAGGTAGCTGGTACCTTGTAAAGCAGAAGACAGTTTCAAATGGAGAGAGACGTTAAACTGTTTATCTTGCTAATAGAAAGAGAATGGGGGAGAAGATTTATATTCTGTGAACTATAAGATACCAGCATGGAAGTGGAACAGAGAAGACAGTATGTTTAAAAAACACTACTTCTACTGAACCCATGATTATTATTTTTTTAATAGCCTGTTAACTACAGAGGCGAAATCATGCTTTAGCCAGGTCACAGTACGTTTGGTTTATGATACAGTAATCGATAGCCTGGAACATGCACATCTTAATGTGGCTTTAACTGGTAGAAATCCGTTGTTTTGACTTCGGTTGTATATTAAGATGTGATGTGGAATGGATGGGCTGCTTATCTTTGCAGACGTTGAACAGCATTGACATAAATTTGCTCTACTGTTGGCAAGTTATTCATTTTCACCACCACTAGAGCTTTTTCTTTTGATAGGAAGCCTTTACTGATCTAGTGTTCAAATATGCACACAAGACTGTATCTTTGTCAAGGCCGTTATCAATACACTGACTGAATAAACAGATTTGACCAGTAAATTACTTTCCTGAGTGGAGCTCAGTTTCTTGGACAAACGTACTCTTCAACAAATGGCAATTGTAAGAGGAGGCATTTGTTTAAGTCATGCAGACGACTGAATAAGGCATAGGCCTGAAATTCATCCACTCTAATCCATATTTACTTGCTAGCAGGAGCGCTCAGGGATTTTCTAAGTAGTTGAACGTACATTAGAGGAACAGTCCAATGATTTTTCAGTTCAGCTCAGGTGTTGTCAAGACCAATTTTTACTTTGCCATTCTTAAGGGAATTGGTTTTCAGAGTTAGTTGATCCACTGTACATGGCTCTCTGCAATGATGAATCTGCTGCTTTTCCTGACACTTATTGCTTGCTTGATGTTCTATAACTTTCATGGAGCTGATACATATACTCGTCTGACATGGCACTGAAGGATTACTCTCTCTCTGTTGGATCACTAGGAAGTTTTTTTTATGCTTATTCTATCTTTTCTGCAGTCATATCTATATTTCTTAGGAAGCTCTGCCACAATTTTCATCATTTCTTAACTCATAGAGAAGCCAATCCTTCACCAACTAGTAAGAGCATCACAGCTGGGGTCTTCAGTTAGAGGACACATCTGAGTCACCTGTATGTATTTTTCATCTTGATGAGCTATTTCTGCCTCCAGACACACAATTCATACTCTAGCTTCTTGAGATACACGCTGAGAGCATTGTGACAAAAAGGTCATTATGGTATTAAATTACTTATCATGATTTTTGCAGTTTACCTTTTTAAAATTTAAGCAGCTAGGAAAAATTACTATGCGTGGTGTTAGAGACGCTTTTATATTTTTAGTGACTGACCAGTACAAACTAAGACAAGAGATGATGATTAAACTAGGATTTTTTTTTTTGGTGCAGTCCAGCAGTGTCACTGCTGTGTTAAGCCCCGCACAAAATGCATTGGTATTCTCATTTCCATTTTCTTCTGTTGAAAGATTTGGTTTATGCTTAGATGTCAGACACCCGCCTGCATTTCAGCTAGTTACCATACTTTATTATTTGCTTTTAGCAACTGTTAATACTACAGCTGCTGAAATTACTAATGTTCAACCTTCCTTTGTTATTAAGACACAATGGTTTTTAACATTATATTTTTCAGGCATTCATGAGATACTGCTACCATCCTTTGACAGAATTTCACTAATTCCTCTGTGAGTTATGAAGGGTGCATTGACAACAAGATCAGATTTGACAAAGGTTATACTGCTATACTGCTTGTGAGTACTCCAATAACTAGCTTAATTTGTGATGTTAATTTTCCATTTGTGTGCTTCTTATTGACATAGCATCTGATTTCGTAATGAGGACAGCTTGAGGATGCTTTTTGTCACTAAAAGCAGATTCATCCTTTTAACTATTGCTTTATCAGTCTAAGCCTTCATGAAAGAGCTTTTATACATTATAGGCAACTTGATTAACTCGGTATAACTTTTGTTACAGTAGTAGGCATGTGTCAAAATTTCCAGATTTATTAAATTTGTCGTAAACTTCAGTTTCAAACTCTATAACAGTGACACCTCCATTAGCGCTAGTATAATAACACTAATAAAACCCAATTTTCCCTCCTAAGCAACACCAAGGGACAAACCACCAGTGATACTCATATTAGAGGCATCTGACTATACACCAATGAGAGCTTGTGTAGATGTGTGAGCCACTGTAGCCACCACTGCTTTCATCTCTTTCCTTCCTGGGCATAAATGTTCTTCCAGTTGATCGACTGTCCCATGAGTCACCACCATGCCTGCCTTAAAACTGCCTATACAATACTCTCCATGTTGTGATGATATTACGGCATCATTAGATGGAATTTTAAATTTAAAAGCCTTTGTGTGTTTTACCTCCTGAAAGTGGTAATACTTCTTTTTTGGCATGTTGATCTAGGACCTGATCTACAAGAGTGGGAAGAGTAATGAGACTTTCATGAGATAGCAAGTGAAGATGACTGCAAAATTGAATTGACAAGCTTTAAGGTGGTGATGTTCTTGTGTGCGCTGGTGACAGCTGATTGGAAGATTTGTGCTGAAAAGTGGTTCTGCAGCTGGAAAGCATTTGATAAAAGAGAAAAAAAATCCGGTTTTGGCATCTACCTTTGAAACTAATCACATTCTCCAAGAGAATAAAATAGATTGCTCTTTTCAATAAGAAGACATATTCCTGTGTTACTAAAAATGTAACTGTGTTACTAGGAACATGTAGTCTAAGTATTCTGAAAGCCCACTACATAGGGTGAAGAATTTGGAAAAGCCTCCTAAAAACGGTAGAGACAAACAGTAAATAAGCTAGTTACTAACTACATCAAGATATGTAAATAGGATTGACGGGAAGGTATCTAGAAGAAGAAATATCTACAAGGATTTCAGATTTCCAAGTATTTTCTAAATAGATGGCTGATATGGTCTTTGATTCACTATGTATATTTTTAATAAACATGGTTTATCTTCTCTATTTAGGTTTTTATTCTATCCAGGTCCTTTTGGTATCTAACTAAATAATATGGTTATCACAGACAATGCATATGCATAAAAAATATCATGTCTCCACGTTTATGGCTGCTGCCAGGGGGATTTTGAGGGCCAGATGCTGAATAAGGAAAGTTAATACAGTGACACATGAAAATGGAAGTCATCGAAGCTTACCTTTTCCACTTCCAGGAGGTCTAGAGACATCAAAATAAGAAAAAATCAATCAAATGAAAGGCTGTGCATTTTACCAAGGCAAATTTTACTCTACAATAAGTATGACCCTTTGATCAATGTTTTCAAATCTGAAACCATCAAGTCTATAGTCACAGTGAAAACAAACATAAACCAAAAAACACCTGAATTAAATTTGGGGAAATCTGAAAATTTCTATAAACATTTGTTATGCAACAATTAAAATTAAAATGACAAGTTATTCAAGATGAGCTTCATGTTTTTCTCTAATCTGAATATGAAGAAATCCTATGAAAATGTGCTAAAAGAATTTATTTCAACCTAATTTTATGAGAGACCTTCCTTCCTTCTCAGTGTACCCTTTATTTATCCAGTAGTATAGGATTATCTGCCTATTCTTCTACATCTTCATCACTCTATAGGTTAATACTGTATAAAAAAAATAACTCATTTACATGCTTCTGCATCTCATGTATATATTCTGGAGAAGAAAGATGCATACCCCAGATTTGAGTATATTCTTATACTGTAATTAACTTACATATTTATTAAAATTCTGTGTTCTCTGTAGGCCATCACACTTTAGAGGTGCATTGGAGGTCAAGATGCAGTATTGTCAAAGTGTAATCTTCTTTAAGTAGCAGAAATTAATCTTGGAGTATCACAGAAATTGTAACTGTGTTCTCCAAGGAGAAGATGGCATTTTTCATTCTACCCTGTTCTTACCTTGAGAGAGTCAAAAGAACTTCTTTTTTATTGCCTGAAAGGAGAATACACTGTTCACACATTATACATTAAAATGACTGAAAAGGAAGAGGAAAAAGACAAGTTGATAAAATGATCAGATCTGTTATTGAGGACTATTTGTGGATGACACTTTTAACTATGCATTCAAAAATAATTTAGATCAGAAGGATGAACATAACCAGTCATCTCAGGTTATTTCTGAACTGCTGCTTGCTTGGTATTTTTGGAAGACAGGCCCTTCGGGGCAGACTGTATTTCTCAATACATCTGAATACTGTGGAAATCAAAACATGCAACAAGCATAATAAGAATCCTAATTGATTAATAAGATTGAAGTGTCTAGAACAAGGTGAAGGAAAGACAGAAAAGTTCCCATGAATGTTCAGTTGCCAATCAACATACAGTTAAGAAATAAACATTTAAACATCTTCTTTAAGAATGGCAAATTATATAAATGTCTGTTAAATATCTGAGGCATTTTATGTAAGTGTTGATATGGGATTTTATTTTTCATTCTCGTCAAGCACAGACAGAATCAGAATGTGTCTAAATGTCCACTGTGTCTATTTTTTACACATTCCATAAGACTGATGCTCGCAATTACTGGGCATATCAAATTTCTCCAGGACATGCCTTCTATTATTAGAATTTGCAGTGAGCACAGAGATAAATGTTTTTAGCAATGAAGTTTGTGAGCTAAACTACTGTACATCAGATCAAACATTCCTCCACCATGATGGATGACTTCCCTTCAGCTCTAAACTCCTGAAGCTCTTCTGTTTATTTCATTTCAAGCTCACTTTAATCCACACTTGAAGGAGCCAAATCTATATTCAACATTGAGACTGCTCTGTATTCCTGCCAGATCTTTCCTTTTATTTTGTTACTGATGTTATTTAAAGGTTCTCCACTAGAAAGGCAAGGCAAATACGAGGGGCGCTGTTGTGGGTGTTTATTACAGGCCATCTGATCAGGACAGGGAAGCTGATGAGGCCTTCTACAGACAGCTGAAGGTAGCCTCGCAATCGCAGGCCTTGGTTCTAATGGGGGACTTCAATCACCCCGATATCTGCTGGAAAGACCACACAGTCAGGCATGCGCAGTCGAGGAGGTTCCTCTGGTGTATTGATGATAACTTTTTGA
>VXBH01007323.1:26947-45782 GCA_013400035.1 Rynchops niger | reverse complement strand
TCCCGTTTTTCCAAAGAAAAAAAAAAAAAAAAAAAAAAAAAAACAAAAAAAACAAACCAAACGAAAAATCCTAAACCCCATCTTTCCTCCTCCGCCCCATCGCTGGGAGGTCCCCATGCCCTGCGGTGCCCGCGCCACCCCTGGCTCTGCCCAGCCGGTTGAGTGAATCGCTGACTCTTTAACCGGTTCTGCGGCGAAGGACTTTAATCGAGTCACCGCGCCNACCCCACCCTCCCCCCCCAGCCGCCTGTCCTATTTTGAAGGGCTCATTTTCGCAGCGCTAATGAAAGCGACAGCCGTGCAGGGCTGGTGTTTGGGGTTATCAGTGAGAATATTAATGGCTGGTGCTCGGGCGTTAACTCTTTGCCAGGCCAGCCAGAGGCCGGAGCCGGGCTGCCGCCGCCGCCGCAGAGCCCACCCGCAGCAGAGCCTGGTCTCCCCGCAGAGCCGCGTCCAGGACTAGGGGTGGGATGGTGACCCCGCTTTCCATGAGGTTTTAATTGCCCGTTTTCAGCTGCCGGGGAGGCTATTGACCTGGCTGCCTTCTGGTGAGGAGGTTGGAGAAGCAGAGAGGCTTCAGGGATGGCGGTGGGTGCTGCTACCCGGTGCAGCAGCGAGACAAGGGCTTGGGGACCGAGGGACCTCCTCAGAGACCTGGGGGAACAGCAGGTGCCAGAGATGACTTGTCATAACCAGGATGTGGGCAAGGAGAAGGGATGGACTCACCTTGTAACCAGGAAGGCTCTGGCAGGCTGAGCGTGTTCATGTTTGGCTGGAGATGTTCATGGTTGATTGGGACGCAGAGTGCCCCACGAGGGCTTTGCAAAGACCTGCGAACAGCTGTTGAAGAACAAACACATCTCAGAGACGACCCTGTAACACTCATGGTTCTTACCTCCGTCACCCCACCATTGGCATCTCATTCGGTTTCAAGATAACTCAGGTCACGTCAATGCCAACGGAGTTGCCCACATGAAGTCAGCCAGCCACCGACTCTCAGTGGGACCTCAGGGCATCTTCTAGTTGTTGATTCTGCTGGGCAGGGGCTTGCTGCAGTGGTGAGGGGGTGCTTGTGGTGGACACCCCACAGTGCACAGCCTGTGTGATGGCTCCTTAGGAAGAAAGTATCTCCTTGGGCTGCATCTCAGCAACAGATGAGTGTGGTCCTGAAGAAACCAGCTGAGAAGTTGGCACATCAGCCTGTCGTCACATAGGCTAACCCTGCCAATGAAGAAGGGACAGGAGAGTTGTACCGTCTCCAGAGACACCAGGCAGCAGTTGCTCCAGTTCCTTTGGAGATCCAGGCCTGGTGTAAACGGGCCAGAGAAAACACAGACCGATTTTATATCAACACCTATCCAAGCTTTGACTACGCTAGGATTCGCTTGCAGGTTTCTTGGTTCTGCCATCAGTTGCGCTGGTGTAAAATCAGGAGCGACGCCGTGAGCGCCAGCAGAGCACCAGCAGTGACAGGTCACGCCGAAGGGAGGACCGTGTTTAACGGGGGGAAGAACAACCCACCATCAGCCTCCAGTTAGGACGTGAGGTTTTATGGCAGGGCCCCCTGCGCGTTCGGGAGCTGAGTGCTAAAGCCCCCTCTAATTGGATGCATTTAAAGATGCCTCCTGAGCTGTCTTTGTCTCCTTGCAGCCAGCAGGACACACGTCCCTAAAATGACACCAGCTAATTAAGGCCGTGGAAGCCCAAGAACTCTTCTGTGCCTTATTTGTTATCCGAGAGCCTGAGGCAACGCTGAGGCCAGTAGGACCCTGACAGGCAGCTGGGGAAACCTGGTAATGACAGGGCCACCAAACCAGTCAGGGAGAAAGAGGCAGAAGAGCACAGAAATCAGCACCGACAATAACAACCAGCCACTCTAATGGTGCCGAGGTGCCTCCTGTGCCTTGGAGAGATGGGATCAACGAACCAGAGAGCTTCCTCCCTGCTCCTCACCTTTTTCCAGGCACCTCCGGGCTAAACGGGATGGGAGGTGGGGGGGTGGCAGTGGGAGGGCACTGGGGATGGAGCCTGCTGCATGAAGGTCAAGGGATGAGTCTCTTCTCAGGCTGTTTTCGCGCTTGCTGGGAAAACATAGCAGCACCTCTCTGGTTTGGCTGGAGAACTGTCCCACTCACCAGCTGCCTGGGATGCGAATCTGGCAACCCTTCTCTATTTGCCTTCAGGAACAAGAAGCCAGGGCAGAAGGTACATGCTTAACATGCACATATGCAAGGCTGGACCTGGGAGAACAGTTCATGAGAGGACACCACCTTCCTGCCCTCCCTTGAGTACCTCCTCCTGGTGTTCTCCTCCCTCCGCTTCTGCCTTCTGAGAAGAAACACCTCCTGCAGCATCCCTGGGCCCATTCCCACCTCCCTCACCCTGCACTGTTTGCAAGTCCTCAAGAGCTGCCTCTGCACCTCTTCAGTGTGGTGGGACACGCACAAACGCAAGGATTAGCATCAGCTGCTCTTCACAAAGGCCACACTGCTGGGAGTCCCCTGTCCGTGGGGAAGAAAGACGGCAACTGATGCCCAGGGACATTGAAACTCATGCACTAATACCAGAACTGCTCCTCATCAAAGCCTGGGACAACAACTCTCACCTCCCCCAGGCCCTCAGTGCCCCCACCTGGACTGGCCTTCACTAACACCAGCCCCAGCAGCGCAGCCAGCGGAGCAGCCACCCATACCAGCACCCGTCAGAGAGCCAGCCACCTTGACCCCCCCTTCCCAGCGGTACCTGTCCACAGCCTGGTCCCCAAAAGCATGGTCCTGACCTGCTGCCAGCTCTTCAGCCTCCAGAGGAGAGAGAGGACCACCCCTATTGCTGAGTTTATACTGATTACCCCTCAAGTGGAAACACCTTGGAGTTCATGACTCACACCCTAGGAGGCATCCATTATTCCATCTCCATTGACTCACCGGGGACATGCTCCTGCTGGAGATCTCCTTTACAGCACGCGCATGCAGTCCGTCGTTCCATTTTCTCTGACGAACACCATATCAGAGAGAAAAAGAGACATTTCTTGTGTTTTCTGCCATGCCCGTACCATCTGAGCAAATACTAGTAGCGCAGTAACACGTCACGGTTAATGGCTCTCGTGGTCTGCTTGTCCCTTTGGCCACGCTCTGGTGACAAAGGGGCTGCTGGGGAGTTACTGGCTTTTGTTTTTAATTGCTCCGAAACAAAGCCAAGGAGAGGTGTCTGGAGGGGTGAGGGCATTCGGGCTTTCTAAAAAGGTTTCCCCAGCAGTACCTCATGGTCAAGAGAAGCTGGTGCTGCAGAAACGTATGGTTCTATGTCAACCCTCCACCGATCACTTGAGCTCCACATCTCATGTCTCGTTTGTGCAGAGGTTGGATGAGATGGTGGATGAGATGGTGGCCTGTTGCTAACACTGGTGGTTACTGGCTGGAATGAAGGTACCCGGTGAGCTCCTTGGGGGACAAGACAGCTTCGTGTCCGAAGGTGGAAGGAGGTGCAGAGATCTGTGTGTAGCCAGCATTCTCCCTGGTCTGTGGCCAGTGCGAGCAGCATCCCTGCACTCGAGGTCGCTTTCAAGAACTGTTTCCAATGCTGGTTGTCCGTCCCAGTTTCACTGGTGCGAATTGTTATTTGAACCCATTGGGGCAGCATTAAATTCAGTGCTGGCCAGAGCAAGATGATACTCAGATTGTACCTGGGTGGGGTAACCTTGAAATAAAGAAGATAAAGGGTGGGAGAGGGACAAACAAGGCTTTCACCAGCACATATGGGCATTTCCCCGTCATGTCCTCATTCTTCCAGCAGAGACCTCACCATGCCATCCTGCTGGTCCGTGTCATCCCATTTTACCATGCTTGGCAAAGGCACCACCAGTGCCAAACCCAGCGTAATGGGGACCTGACGGGGGCTCACGCCTTGGAAAAGGGACCAGTCCTGACTGCTGGGTGCGATCCCACCCTGGGCAGGGGCACGGTGCCAGGCTGACCCGGGTGGCCGGAGCAGACCAATGGACACCAGGGGATCAGGATCTGCAGAGACCTGTTTTGCCATGACATCCATCCATTTATTATAACTAAAAAAAAAAAAAAAAAATAATCAGTTTTGGCTGTTAATCATGACTTTTTTTCCCTAGCAATAAGCAGGATGGGGGAAATCGATGTGCTCTGGATCAGTGCTGCAGCAGAGTGGTTCTCAGCTCTACGCAGGAGTGCCGTGTGCCTGGAGATGCTCTGGGGAGCCTGCAGCTCTCCCAGGGACCACGTTACATTTTGCCTTTCTTCTGCCAGTTACTTCTGATTCTCTGAGCAGCCAAAGCCTGGAGTTTATATTATATGACAGAATAAAAATGTCCTATGGGCAAGGGTCTAGGAAATCACACAAATAGCAATTTACTAATTTCATGCTGCCCATATAAATCCTGAAGGCCTGGGGGTCTGGGGATGGGACGTGGAGCTTTTCTCTTTTGGGGCAATTAGTTTCAATCCAGCCTCTCTAATGACTGAAGGTTCTTGCTCACCTGAAGGCACTTCAGTGGCCTTCAAGAGAAGGGCCACGGTCTCTGCATCACTCAGGTCTTTGGATCATCAAACTCATCTCTCCAAGTTGAGCTGTCATGGGCCAGCTCAACAAGGTTTCAACCTTTAAGACAGTTCCTGTGTAACCTGCTCTGGGTGACCCTGCTCTGGCAGGGGGGTTGGACTAGATGATCTCCAGAGGTCCCTTCCAACCCTGTGATTCTATGATTCTATGAAAAGATTCATGACAAAGATGGAGCAGGTGAACAAAGGTATGGAGAAGCCTCAATGCCCAACCTTTCCATGGTAATTGTGGTCCCAAGTGAGCTTGTACAGGCTGCTCGTGGGCTTGGCTGCAGGGTCTCTACAAATAATTTTTATCCAGGCTTGGCCAGCCACAACGAGGACCCACAAGCCCATCCAGCAGCCACAGCAACAGTGGTTCACCCAAATAAATGAGGACATTTCTGTTCTGAGCTGGTGTCCCCAAGCTGCTGAGCTTCCCTGATAGGAGGCTCAGAGCTCAAGTCCTCAGACTGCTCCCCCTGCACGGAGCAGGACCTTGTTGCTTCCCTGGATTCCCAGGACTATTTTGCTGAGGAAGGGAAGCAGCAGGAGTCAGGCTGTCATTTATTTTGTTCTTATGGAGGTGACATTCATGGGGCATCGTTTAGAGTCTAAATTTCCTCCGGTGCCAGTCATGGTTGAACATTTGCCCAAGTGAAGACAGAATGAAGATGCTAGGGATCCTCAGAAAAGATTTGGGGGCTTTTTGGGGATTTCTCTGACGTGCGCGTGACCTTGGGCTTTTGACCAAGACCTGCCTGGAAACCATTCCCATGGGGAGCTGAGAACAGACCCTTGGGAGAGGCAATTGGGAGAGGTAAGCAGAGGTTTTTATGGAGAAGAGATGGGGTGGGATGGATGGACTTTCTTTCCCTTCACCCAATGCCTCCCTGAAGCTTTTGTTTCTCACTGCACAAGTCCCAGCAGAAAAAAACGTTTTCTGGGTGTCAAGTGGTACACGAACGAATGGCAGCGCCCCCGCACAGGACTTTTCCCCAGGGGAGCAGGAGTGACAACGGTCCTGCAGCAGAGCAACAGGACACTCCAACAGCCCATCGCTTACTCCCAGCTCCATGGCTGCACTTCCACTTGTGTTTCACTTCAGCTATTTTTCCTGCGGCTTTTGCCAGGGGGACCGTCATGCCGCAGGGATGCTCTGAGTGGCCCAGCTCAGCTCCAGTTGGAGAAAACCACCTCCAGCTCCATCTTGCAGCTGCAGACAGGCATTCCCACCTCTTGCTTTCTCCAGCTATTGAAACAAACTCTGCACTGTCATAAATCTGCCACTGAGCAAGAGGGCAAGATCTCACCCTTGTGTGATTTTTTTTTTTTTTTCTTCTTTTCTTCGCTTGCATTGCTAGGAGGCTGAGCCATGCCTTTGGCTAATTTGTTGACCAGCGTGCTTGTCTGCTAACAGCTGGAAGCATCTTCTCTTCTGGAGCACTTGCCCCATACAAAGCAGGTTGGTTGAATGAGAAGCAAAGAGAAATAGTGCGTTTGTGCCCCATCGCATTGGGACACCATGAGGGTTTTGTCCCAAAGATTTCCAAGACGTCCAGCTTCCTAGGAGAGGGCCAAGTCCTGTGCGTGGCAACAGGATGGGACCATCCAGCCAAGGCTGCTGAGCTCCCACACCTCCACGGTCATGGAGTGCCCTGGTAGACCCCACTGGCTTTGCTTCACCCTCCTCCTCCTCCTCCTCCCCAAGGCCACTCTCACCTTACCTCTTATGAGCTTCATTCGTCCAAGTGTGAGAACAGCCACCAGCATGGGATGCTGCGGGAAACGCAAACCCGGGGCACATCCCCCGCCCTCGGGGAACCTGCCCCACCCCACGTGCGACGAGGAGCCATGACCGTCCCCCTCCAGCCCTTCCTCCCACCACCACGCCGTGCACGGTCCCGCCATCCCAGCTCCCACCGCCGCCGCATCCCCCGTGGCCGTCAGCGCTGGGATGGCTGATGGACCCTGACAGCGCTGCTCTTTTTCTCACCACCCGTCGGCTGGCTGTGAGCGGGGGACCCAGCCCACGCGGATACGATGCCATGTCCCGTCCCCCCCCGCTGCCCCCCGTGGGCGGTTGCGTTGCACCGAGCAGCTGTTCCGCATCACATCGCGTCGTGCCGCCTGAGAGGATGGGCTGCTGCACTCGTGCCGCTGACGCCGCGCCGGGATCTGCGGAGCTTGGCGGGACGGGGATGTGCAGGCGCGGTGATGGATCCGGCTGCCGGAGACCCAGGGTGTGAAGGTGCTGCAGGAGGGGTGACAGGAGCGGGCAGGTCTCCGCACGGCACAGCAGCCCTCACCCAGCCGCTGTGTTGGCCCTCATCCCTGCCCTGCAAAACTCCCGCTTCCCTCCTCTTCATCCTCCGCCTCCACAGCTGCATCCAAGCACACTGTACCTTTCCTTTGCTATTCTTGGCTCATCCAGCCTACGGTCAGTTCTGGCCTGCAGCATCTTGCTGCTGAAGACGGAGGGTGTCCAGTGCTCCTCCATTTTGTGTCCAAGCCTACTCTTTTTGTTTTCGGATGCCAGGCCTCCCCTGCAGGGAGCAGGCAGCTTTGCAGAGCCGGCAGCAGGTCCACCTTGGACGCGGCAGTCCCTCAAGACGGGTGGGACATGAGCATGGTGTCAAGAGCTGCTCCAGCTCCTGGAGAAAGGAGCTGGAAGATGTTTTCCCTTTCAATTCGGGTCCTGAGAGGGGGTAAAGCAGTGCCACGGGGGCTGTGCATGTCCCGCAGCCCGCCGGGAGCTGCAGAGGAGTGAGGACACGATGCGGATGCTGCTCCTCCAAGCACAGGCTAGCTCGTCCTGGCCTTCCTTGGGCAGCAAAGCTGCCCGTCCCTGGCGCTTCCAGGAGTACTGCAGTCTCACTGCACAGCTTATCCATTTTTAAAGAGCACACCTCATAAATACTTTGTAAAGCACCTTCTAGCCAACGTGCTTTTTTTGATTATGTTTTTTTCCTCCCTGGCTGCTTGGAAGAGATGCTCACTCTCCCTTTCCTCTCTGGTCTGCGGCTCTTGCCGTTATCTTGTACACATTTGCTGCTTTGAAGTTACCAAGGCTCTGCCTTCAACACTCAAGGTGAGCTCTGTGAGGTGCAGCATGTTGTCCCCCGTGGTGGGTCCCAGTGAAGGATGGCAGCTCTCCCCTTCACTCCTGCACCCTTCCTAGTACCCTGCAGACACTGTCGGTGTCTCCATCGGCCCCGCTGGGCGCTTAGAGCAGCCCAGGTGAGCGGCTTTGGGCTCCTCTGGAACGTCACCCGGACTTTCCTCACCATTCCTCTCCCGGGGGCCTCCTTCCCTGCTCTCCATCTGGGGCACCTTGCAGTATTAGGAGAGCGGGACCTGCCCTCTTCCCTCACCGCTGCTCCCACTTCTTCACATTTGCCTCCAATTCTGCTGTTTTTCAGTTGGTTTCCACGTTCAGTTTAAAAAGCAGGTGAGTGGTGGAGCAGGAGAAGATGACAACCCAGGCACAACTTGCCAGAGCTGACTCCCTGCCTGGGAGATGTTCCCAAGCCAGGATTTGGCTTGTTCAACCTGCAGCAGGTTGTTCTTATCTTTCCCTCTTTTCTGAATCAATACGTTGCATGGTACCTGACCAGGCACTTCCAAAGCAGCTTGCCACGGAGCTATTCTCATCGTTAGCCAAATTTCATCCTCTCCAAAAATGTGTCAGATGAGCTGAAGGAAGCCTGTTCTCCCCAGATCTTGTCAACTGACACAGACTTTTCTCTAATTCCTCGCTGTACGGCTCCAGCAACCCTTGACTTGGCCAGGCGTTGATGTCCGATGAGCAACCAGGTGGCTTGTGCCAGTTCATCCCTGTTCCCTGCTCCCAGCAGCTGCTTTTCCACTGGCCCCTCTTCCAGTCTAAAAGTAGTGCCATGGTTTTACGTTGCTGCCATAAAAAGAGCAAGGTTCACGCAGTCACGCTGGCTCTCTCAGCCTGCAGCTTCCCAAGTGCTTGGCCCTGTTTCAACCAACTTGGAAAAAAGAGTCAAAATCTCAAAAGTGGTAAGAGGTTTCGTGACGCTTAGTCTGAGAGAAAGACCCAATGTTCTAAAAAAATGCTGCCGCGTGAAGACACCAGCATCTTCTGGAAACACTACCAGGTCAACCAGTGTGTGCACGGCAGGACAACTAGCACCAGTGTCCTAGGAGATGCTGCCTCAGGTCCCACGGGCAGACGATACAACAAGGGACAGGGACGGGAAGGTCCCGCTGAGGGCTGGGGGAGGTGGGATGAACGGGACTGGAGGACAGGAGTGTGTCCTGGGGACAGAGGCTGGGGAGCAAAAGTGAGGTGGGAAGAGAGTGGGGTGCGAATGCTGCAGAGCACCTGTGTGGCTGCAGCTGCTCACGCCATGGCTTCTTCTGTCCTTTATAACCACCTTTGATGGCTTCTGAGCCTGGTTTCTTCTTCTTCTTCTTACCTGGGTGATAAAACGGTCCCAGGTAGTTTGTAGAGGCTCCTGCCATTTTGCTGCTTCTGATTATTTTTGTGTGTGTGTGTGTTCTTATTTTTCAGCTGTGGTGGTCCCACTCTTGCCCAGAGCCTCACCTCTGCAGGCTTTGGCACCCCCAGCCCAGGAAGGACTTTCCCAGGTGTGAAAGGGATGGTTTCAGAGCCTTTTGTTGTTGCTTTCTCCTTGCCTTGGTGTTAATGGCTCTTGAAGGCAGCCTGACTCCATAAGGCAGCGCAGAGTAACCTGTGCATCAAGCGGACACCCTTGCCCCCGGGCAGGACCCGCCTGCGCGCAGGGTCAGCTTTGCCGCTGTCACTGCGAGACATCGCAAGGGTCCGTCCCCAAGACCGAGGCTGTCGGTGGCAGCAGGTAAGGTGGGGAGGATGGGGTCTGTGGTCAGCGCACAGGGCTCAGAGCTTTGTTTCCGCCTCGCTGTTGGCCAAGGACCCATCTGCTGTGCCTTCGGTTGGGTAGTTGAGTTTTGCCTGGAGATCCTGCCTCTGGCATGTGCTAGCCATCCCCAGAAGACTGGGTGTGGGCCAGAGGACAGGAGCAAGGGGCACACATTTGAGCCTGCAGCTGACAGGAGATGTTGCAGAGCTTCCTGACTAGGCTGGTGGGAAGCAGCCCTGGAAGGGGATGCAGAAGAGCAAGGCCTCATTTTTCTCCTTTTGTGGCTTTGGGATTGACAAGGAGACCCCTGGAAGAAGAGGCTGGAAATGAGCACGTGGAATAGGTCCCTGTTGTGCAACTCTAGGATCAGGGGTGTCCCTCAGCAAGGACACTTCTTTGCAAGGAAGGGAGGTGAGACCTCAGCTTGGTCCCTCATTAGAAAACCAAGCTGTGTGAGATACATACACCGAGAGGGAAGCCAGGGTGAAGGAGACCATGCCTTGCCTTGTGCTCAGTTTTGAAAGGAGTCTGGGTTTTACTGGGGTAGTGAAAAACACCTTCCCAAAAAAGCAAGTGTGGCAAGGTCCGGAAGGCAAAGGCATTCCTCTGAAGGCTGGGCTTCAATGCAAGTGGTGGGAGCATCCCAACGGGCAGACAGCAGGATCACCTCTGTCTGCAGCGAGAGTCCTGCAGACTGGTGGCTCCATCTCTCCCAGACACCAAGAAAATGGCCAGGCCACCAAACACAGACCAAAGCTCAGTCCCAGGAGAGTTTTGAGAAGAAAGGAAGAGCAAACAGTCAAAAGACCTGCCAAGAGGAGCACTATTGATATGCAAGTCACACGCCCCCATGAAACCCTGCCAACCAAAGACCTGTGGCAACAAGGACATCTGTGAAAGCATTTAACAGCGATGAAACAGAAGATTGGATGGGTAAAAATTCACAGATTTCACATATTTCACAGAATGGTAGGGGTTGGAAGGGACCTCTGGAGACCATCCAGTCCAACCCCCTGCCAGAGCAGGGTCACCCACAGCAGGTGGCACAGGAACGCGTCCAGGCGGGGTTGGGATGTCTCCAGAGACGGAGACTCCCCCACCTCTCTGGGCAGCCTGTGCCAGGGCTCTGCCACCCTCACCGCAAAGAAGTTCCTCCTCGTGTTGAGATGGAATTTCCTATGGTCAAGTTTGTGCCCGTTACCCCTTGTCCTGTCCCCGGGCACCACTGAGAAGAGCCTGGCCCCATCCTCCTGATGCCCACCCTGTCAGAGCTTCTGGTCTCTCTGTCCAATCTCATCTTTTGGAAGAGGTGGTACAAGTGATGGTGCAACCAGGTGAGCTGATCTGGGATGGCGCAGACTGGGTCTTGTGCCGAGCCTTTCACAGCTGCTGTGCTCCTGCGGGGATTTGAAGAGACCAACCCCTGACCAGAAAAGCAAAGCCAACAGTTCCTCTCCCCAAGTCAACAAGCACGTCTGCACCCACACTGTTAATGCACTTTCCGGGCAAGTACATATTCTCCAGTGGTCTTGGTTGCCCAGATTTTATTCTGAAATAACTCTGGCTGCATGTTTGATATATGTACAAGATAGAGCAGATAGATACATCATAATGATATATTGATATATGTACAAGACAAAGTAGCTTCACACAAACAGAATGAAGACTTCAGCTTTCAATTTTTTTTATTACTCAGATCATTAACTACGCTGCCTTTGCTCAATTTGCTGTCCCAGGCATCTTTGATTAGGGCAGTTCTTACTTTATTGAACTAATGGCTTACTTTCCTCTTGAATGCTGCTACGCTGTCCTCATTCTTCCACTCTGTTCTCCAGGTTTCCGTACCCTAATTAAGATGCCACTTGCTGCTGTTTTGGAAGTCCCTGGAAGATCTGCACGTCTATGCTTTGAAACATCTTTGGGAGCCGATGGAAGAGTGAGCAGCTTCCCCCTGATCCAATCCAGCCTGACTCTCCTGTGTTTTGTCCCTAACGCGATCATTTGTACATGTTCAAAACGAATACAGGATGGGGATGAAGCACTCCGGCATCTGAATGTCAGCAAGGCAATCAGAGAAGCTGCAATTTTAATGATACGGAAGAAGTCACTTGTTTAGAGCCTGATTCGTGATGCTCTATTACCCATGACAGCTTATGCTGGGACTATATTTACTTCTGCTCTCACCTTCCCACGTTTCCTTGGATAATTTTTATTCCACAGCTTTCTTTAACTCATCTGCCCTGATTTCCAACTGTCCTCAGTTAGCTAAGAAATGCAGAATTAACCCTTCTATAAACTGTTTTGCTTTTTCAATGCTTTTGTCCCCGCCATTCTTAAGTAGAGACTCAACTCCACCAGACAAAGGTGGCTTTTGGCAGTTCAGTCACTGAACGTAGGGATTTATCTCCCTCCAGCCACCCTGGGTGTTGGAAACCAGCTGGGAATTATCTGAGTGTCTTTGCCGTGTTTTCTCTATGGAAACACCTTTCCCTAGCTTTGTGGTTGACAGGTTCTTGTCTCCTAGGCAAGTGGTTATAACTACATTTACTGCTTGGTTTGGTGTTAAGCAATGTTATAAATAAGAACTACTAGAGGGATTATTGTTCAAATCCAACAGGAGGAGTGTTACGTTGCTAATTCTGCCATCTAAACTGAATGGTAGCTAGCTGTAATTAGTGCATTGAGTCTTTAGCATCTCGTACGACTTTTCATAAGCCATTGAGATCACCGATCTTCGTGGCGGCACTTCCTTTTCCCAGCTGGTGGGCTCCTCTCCCCGGGCAGCCCCGTGCCCTCCTCACTGCGCTCCTCCGCTCCCCTGAGCATCCCCAGCCTGCTCCATGGGGCTGCCAACATGGAAATGTCACTGCCTGCGCTTTGGGGGCTTCCTCACCAGCACTGTATTGGTGAGGGAGATGTCCAGCTTGTCCTAACAAGTGCCAGGGATTTCATGCCTCCTTTGCTGGAATATTTTCCTTGAAACTCCACTGAACTGGGAGGAAAAGGGAGCTTTGGCTTGCTGTAATTCCCAGTTCCTGATGTTGAGCATTTGAAAGGACTGCAGCTNTTCCCTTCCCTTCCCTTCCCTGGAAAATTAAGGCTGGAAAATTAATTGTTCCTGTGCTCCTGTCCATTACCAGAAACAACCCAGTTACCATGGTCATCTGAAGCTTGGAGTCCATAGCTGAGACCATAATGTAGAGCTATCTACAGAGAAAGACCCATTGCCTAATCTCCTGTGCACCCTTCTTCTAATTCTGTCCTCCTACCTCCACTGGAAAGAGGTAAGTCTTCTGCCCCCTTCTAAACACCCCTGAAGGTGCCTACACATAGTTTTTGTCCAAAAATGAAGACTGGGCTTTCAACTGCAGAAAGACTCAGGTTGTTGCTGATTTTCAAAGCCAAGCTGGTGGTGAGAGATACGTCTCTGCCTGGGTAGCTATGGCTGGTGGCCTGGGGTTTCCAATTCCTTGGTTTCTGGGATTACATGGGTAACACGCTGAGGAGCTTTCCATTAGGAAGACTCCAGTTCTTGCATAATTTAGTAGGTAGCTCCCCAAAGTTGATACAACAACCCCAAGGTTGTTTTGTGCCCACAGTAAATATGTGATAGAGGATCTCAAGAGGTATTACTGGAAAAGCAGCAAAAATGAATGCCAAGCGAGGTGAACTGACATTCTTAGTATCATCTAAAGAGTGAGTGAGTGGCCTATAAGTACCAAGTTTCCTCCAGCCCAAGAAACCACCTCTTCAAGCACAATTGAATGGGACGAGTGGAGAAAGTCAAGGGCAGTGACTTTTCTCTGTTAACCATACGGTACCTGTTTCAGAAGAACGGTAAAACAAGAGCAGTTCCCGTGGCTGTGATTTCCCATCAGCGCCGAATTCACCCACGATGAAGAACTCAGTGTGATGGAAATGTCAAGAGGGGAGAGGAGAAAAGGGGAAGATGATACCCACAGGAGGAGAAGAGGGAACTGCTACGCTGTCTCACAGAGTCCTCAATGCCTGACCCGTTCCTTGACCCTGAGCACCAGCAAGCAGCTGGGGTGGCATTGGGACCGCTACAACCTCTTCCCAGGTCTGCTGCACCTTCAGCTATGGTCTTGAACAGGTCCATTTGTCCTCCTCCCTCCACTGTGGTACCGTTACTGATAATGCCACCTTTCAGGACAGCTTTATGGCATCATTAATGTTTATTAAGAGCTTTGAGGTTCTTGGATTGGGAGGGCAAAGGGCTGTTACGTAGTGGGCATCTCCACGGAGCAGTGGAGGTGCCCACCACACAACAGCCCTTTGCCTCCTTCTTCCAAGACCATTTAGGACCCTTGGCCTTGCTGAGTTAATGTGTTGCTGGTCTTCACCCCTGTTGCTGCCGCTTTTTTCCCCCTCCCTCTCACTCTCACTCCCCCTTTCTCTCTCCTCCTCCTCTCCCGGCTCCGTAGCAGTTTCCTCGGGAGTGTTCAGCTAGCTGACACATTTGCCACAGATGGATGGTGCACACGGAGACAGCTGTCACTCCCGATTTGTGGTCCACTGCGTGACAGCGGGACTGATGCCTTCTGAAAGGCCGTCTCGCGGAGCACATGCACTCTGACATTCTTCGAGATGAGCCCTACAGACACCTCTCAGTGGACCTCAGGAGAAGCTGGCAAGCTAACCCTTCCCGCTCCCCCTCCCCGAAGCAGCCTGCAGGCTGGAAGAAAGCAAGCGCTCTGGTGTGCGCACACACACACGCGCACGGCCAACCTCCTTGGGTAGTTCTGTGCCACTACTGGTCTGCCAGGTCCCAGCCCGGCTGTTTGCTCCTGATGCTGGTGTATGAAGTGAGGCGGGTTGAGATTTGCAAGAGGGAAAGGTCACCAGCGAAGCTGCTCTTTTCCCCTTTTCCGCCTTTTTAATTGCAGGAGGGAGGGATACGGGCTCCAATTTTATTCTGTCAGAGCAGCTGCCTCCAGCCTCTTGAGTTCCTCCCTCACAGCAAAAGCTGATAGACTTTGCAGCACCGGTCCCTTCAGGCCTTTGTTTTCCCCATCACTTTTGGTGGTCTCCATCACCAATGATGGTGTCCATCACCTATGAGGCTCTCCATCATCTATGGAGATGCAATTGGAAATATGCAATATGGAAATTCCCCTTCTTGGCAGGGTTTTTCCCCTTACCCCTCCACCCCAGCACTGCACACTGCGGTGGGGCAGGCTGCCGTAACAGGACTCTGACATTTTCTATGGAGGTTCCTCTCCCCAGCTTGAGGCCAACTGCAAGGGCAAGGCTGACTTAGGCAAGACTGGCTCCTTTGAGAGCAAAGCCCTCTGACCTTGGCCATGCCGAGGCTCATAATTTCAGGTCCCAGCCACCCATCGATGTGTCCTACGCATTGACTACACCCGAGTATTCAACTCTGAGGCCTTCATCAAAACTCTTCTGGTGGGACTTTCAGTTGGACAGACAGAGCAAAAGAGAGGAAACAGTCTTTAGCTCTGGGCAGAAGAACAAAATCTTTCAGATGCTAGACTCCATGGGACTGGGAACTGGTCCTGCTTTTGGTCCTCAGAGAAAAAACTTCCTCCCAAAAAATAGATATGCACAGATGATAATTGTCCACCTGACTTGCGGAAGGTTGTGGTCAAGGGAATAAGTCTTCCCTAAAGGGAAACAGAAAGTTTGAACTAGACCTACAGAATATCATCTGGGCCCCACTGGAACTGACCTGACACTTCCCCATCTTGTTCAGTGTTTGAGTCTTACCCCATGTCACAGAGGAACCTGGTGACTGCACAAGGTCATGCCAAAAGTCCTTCTAATAAGGTCTCTGGGTGGTGGTCAACAGTAGAAACCCAGAGGAGAGGACAAAAGCAGAGCATGAGACTCCTCTTGGATACTCTCCAAGCCTATGACCAGTCACAGCCGAGGGACTTTATGAACCAAGCATAATTTTTCTGTATTTAGTTACTTCTGGTGGAGCTCCCATCCCAGCAGTACCTGGCTAGGTCTCCTCACCCATCGCCTTCCCAAGTCTTTATGAACCCTTTGTAAATACAGGAAGATTTACAAAACTGCCAAGGACATTAGTTACCCTCGTTGCTTTGATCCCTTGACTCCTGTTGCCTATCTCTTGGAGCAGGCTGAGGCTGTTGAGTCTTGCTCAGCAAGACACAGAGGAAGAATGAGTTTGCACCAGGACTCAGCTTTCCTGGGTCCTTCAGCAAGAAGAATGGTGTCTTCCATCACGCTAGTCATGAAGTCACAGCGGTTCAAAGTGGGCAGCAGGTTAAGGACACAGCGGGTTTGTGCTCCAAGTGTGTTGCCTTTGAGCTTTAAGGCTTGAGGGCAGCTCTGGTGTCTGGGCAAGGACACCTCCAGCTCAATGAGAGGTCATGCCCAGCTGGCATCAGCATGAGATGAAGGTTTCTATCCAGATGGGATGGTGAGCCTGGGAGGGAAGACGGGGGGGGCACTTACCCAGTGCAAAAGCTGGCAAAGCACCTCCTTGTGTGGCAAAATATTAGGAAAAGTAAGGATCCAGCAAGAAACTCCACCATCAGATCTGCAAGTTCAAGATTGCTGAAAGAGTCACTGAAGACCTTAAGAAGAGGCTGAAATGCACCCAAGTGCAATTGAAACTAAGGAGAAAAGAGCAGTGCTGTTTCCCTCGTGATGAGAGCACCCCAGAAAGACCAAGACCTACTGCCTCTCTGGAATCATTCACCTATACCTTTCCATCAAACCATCTCTAAATAAGGCTTTCTCACTCCAGAAGATGTGACCTCCCAGGTCGTAAGCTAGCAGCAGTGGCTGTGAGAAAGGGTCCTGAGAGGGGACTGTGCTCATCTGCTGGAGAGAAGGAACTATGGGCTCTTACAAAGTCTCAGGAGGTTCTGGTCTCAGCTGGTACCCTCAGCCTGCTCTGCCACACAGCAGCGAGTCCCTGGAGGCTGGTGGTCCAAGGTCACATCCTTTATTCTGACACAGTTAAACGAGGTTGGGAAGACCAGACACTTTGGCATTGCTGTGAGCCCCTCTACAGTGGCATCGCAAGGCTCCAGAACATGCAGGGACATGAGAAGCAATTATGTTGTGAGAACGTGGCTCTCTGGGGAAGTCATGGTCCATCTGGACAAAGCACGGTCAGACCAGGCACTGGCCTCTCCAGGACTCCTCCTGGGAGCCTCAGAAAGATGAGAACTGGTGAGGCCTAAGGAAGAGCTCTCTGAGCGTTAGCAGGATGGATGCAGGAGTTCAAAGGCAGGAGACCTCAACTCAGTCCAGCTCTGATGAACCAAAAGCAGTAGACACAACCCCTGCTAGATGCCATCTGCCCAGACAGACCCTTCTGTGCAGACGCGTTACCTGCCTGACCCTTGGCCCTTCAGCTCCTAAGATGGTTAGAAGGAAATCTTTGCTTACTGTCTGATGGGGCTCAGTTCCAGATGCTGCATAATTAGATGGTCTTATCAGATGCCACCTCAAAGTCAAATTCCCCATATTTGTGTCAGCTGGAGATGGAGGGTCGTTCTCCCATGTCCAGCTTGGAGCGTATCGAAGGTTCCAGAATGATTTCAATTAAGTAGTGTAGCACAATGCTATTTTTTTCCCAAATATTTTTGAAGGAGGTGGAAATGCAGGTCAGAAAAAGTTTGCGGGTTTCAAATCAGAAAGGTTTGCGGGCAGGGTCTTGGACCTGTGTGTCAGCCCAGCCAATCCAGGCTGAGATGTTTTGGGAAGGGAGGAAAAACAAGTTTTTAATGAAGAATTCTTAGCTTTTGAACCTTAAAAAAAATACAAATAAATATGTTTTCATACGAAAAACAGGAACCCATAATTATGGGCAGAGAAATTACTCATCTGTGCCGTACGTGACCAAGTCCACCAGAAGCTCCAAGGAAGACTCTGGGTTTGGGAGGGATGTCATTACCTCGGTGTCCCCTTTCAGAGGACAGGCTTGCCCAGCAGGGAGGCCAGGTCACCCCCATGGCTACTGGGAGCGCCAAGCCACTGTGCTGGGGGGGACGATTCCTGGGCTGGCCCGGAGACATCACTTGGGACGTGCTTTCCCGGAGGAGCTCCAGCTGGGAATGCCCTTCCCAAAACAGCAGACCCATGTGGCCCGTTTGCCTCCCAGCTGAGAGGCACAGACAGTGAGGAGAGAAGCGGGACCGGTGCTTTGCCACGGGGAGCTGGTGGGATGGCGGCAGCGGTACCAAGGGCTGAGAAGCCACCAGGCCAAATTCGGTGGGGAAGGTGGTGAAACGGGGATTTCGGCCCATAATCCGCAGTCCTTGCTCCCCACAACCACCCTGCTGGGTGCGGGGGCTGGAGATGGAGAAAAGCGGGGAAATGTCTCTGCTCCTGCTGGAGAAATGTCCTCAGACCTCAGGGGACATCCGGCAGCACAGTAGGTGCAGCAGCCTCCTGCCTGTCCTTACCGTCCCTGCTGTGGTGGTGGCTGGGACACCCGCACACGCCTGGCGATGTGCCAGCTGCTCCCCACCTGCACCCCTTTCCCTTGAATGGGTGACGGGTTCCCAGTCCCAAGCACCGCAGAGACCTCTTCCTGGCCAGCACCCCGCTCCAGGACATGCCATCTCAGCACCTTTGCACCAGCGTGGTGGCACTGCTGCCCTAGGACCTGTTCTCCGGGCAGGATGGTTGGATGGAGCACCCCCATCCCTTGCCCAGCCTGGCACCACGGGGGGCATTACCGGGGAGGGGGTAAACACTTTGCACTCCGAGAGCGGCAGGCGGCATTTGGAAGCGAAGCCGTAGCCCCTCACCTGCTCGGCGGCGAGGCAGGCGCGGGATCAAGGCGAAGGCGCCTTCACATCTCGCCGGCCTTGAACAGCAGATGAAAGGGGGCCGCTGGGAGCCAGGGATAACAAAAGGAGAGCGGGGAAAGTTCGGGTCAGGCAGGGATTTCTGGCTGGTGGGTTTTCCACCGAGAAATTCTCTCTGCCTCTTTCATGATGATGAAGATCCTTTTAATTTTTTTTATTTTTTTTTTTTCTTCCCCCTTTCTCCTCTCCTTCTTCTTTTCCCTTTTCGCCAGGCTGATAGCTGGGAGCCGCGGAGCATGTGATGCGTCTTCCATATAGGGGCAGGAGCAAAGCAAGACCAACTGATGGACGCCCTAGGGCCAGACTTGCAGACAATATATAACCTACTGCATGATCTAAAGCGCTTCCCACTTTCGCAGAGTGAACATCAGGCAGAGCGGAGCCGCGGCGAGGGGAGAGGAGTCCTGCGTGCAGGTAAGTCCTCCCGGGCTCCTTCCTTCCCCAGGAGGCTGTCCCGGGGAGGGGGAAGGTGCGTGGGACCCGCGAGCGGCGGCGCCCGGCTCTTGTGCAGGGAACAGTGCAGTTATTGGTGTTATTACCGGGGTGGTGTGTTTGGGGGCTT
>VXBH01007323.1:0-14424 GCA_013400035.1 Rynchops niger | reverse complement strand
GTTTTTACCTTAAATATACCCGGACCTCTGCAGACGGCAGCTCTTGGCGGCTGGTTAGACCTTGTCGTGATTTAAACACTTCCCTCTCTGGCTGCATCCTAAACTCGCTGGCTGGAGCCGGTGTCGGGAGCTGGCAGGAGGGAGCAGGGACGAGCCCACGTCCCCCCTGCTGTAGGCACGGCGTTGCGACAGCCCCCCTTTTCCAAGGGTGCTTGAAATCACTGCCCCATCTTGGCCGTGTTTTGGCTAACAAGAGACTTGGGGAGGGGGATTGCCCTGGGAGAGCCAGGATCCCAGCCGAGAAGAAGGAGGGGGTGTACTCTGTCTGTGCCTGCGGTCCCTTCTCTGGTCCACCGCTGCCCACCCGGGCTGGCAGGAGGGTCCCGCAGGAGGCAGGGAGTGAATGAGCATCCCTGCTGTTGGCTCTGTGTCATGAGGATCCACTGAGGAAGGCTCTTTGGCTGCATGGGGTGATCTGAAACGAATTGGGAAACTCCCAGGGACGCTGACCCATCTCAGAAAGTCCCAAGAGGGTCAGCTTGTGGGACAGCCAAGCAGTCCTCCAAGCAGTGCTTGCTCCATCCCACGCTCTGCTGAGATGCGCAGAGGTCCCTGGCCCTTAGGATGGCCCTGGACTCGAGATGTCCTGCAGTGCAGGAGGCTCAGACCCACCAGGGAGCGCCCAGGGCGAACCAACCTCATCTCGGGCTGTGGGAAGGCTGTGAAGCAAGGCCTCCTCAAAGTCTTTTCTAGACCCACGAATGACGAGAAGTTGCCTGGGTGAATTTACTGGGGGCAAATTGTGCTGGAGCGGCATGACAGCATTCTGCGAGGAGATGGCTGGCTGCCTGGGTAAGCGGAGAGAACGGGCAGTTGTTTGTGTGACCTTGGCAGGTCCCCTGACATGGTCTCCTGCAGTATCCTCATGGCCAAACGGGAGAAATAAGGACAAGGCGGGTCAAAAACTGGCTGGACTGCCAGGCTCAAGGGGTTGTGTTGAGCAACGCAAAGTGCAGGTCCTGGCTGGAGAAACGGGCTGGTGGTGACCCGTGGAGCTCAGAGATGGGAAGCGCAAAGTCCTGTGTCTGGGGTGGAGTAACCCCATGCAGCAGCTGGGCAGCTTTGCAGGAAAGGAGCCACATCCATCACACGAGCAGAGCCGGAACGTGGTCTGCCAGGAGCTGGACCAGGAGAGGAGAGGATGGAAAAGACCCTGAAGAAAGCAGGAAGCACTGAATGGGGACATGAAGAGGTGGACGGGGAAGGCTGAGGGAAGTGCTTGTGATGTCCATGTGTGCAGACCCTCTCCTGTTGCGACGACGACGAGGTAGGTGAGGATACAGCAATGGACACATAGAGGAGCAGAAGAGGGTTGGACTGCAAGGGAAGAGGTGGGCAGGCAGAGGAGGAGTGAAGGCTCTCTGCCCCTGTCCTCAAAGGAAATCAGGTGGATTCTAACTGGAACAAGGGGAATTTTCTGGTTGCAAGATGGAGAAAGATTTGGTGGAACAAGACACCTGAGCAGCTGGTACAAGCACAGCAGGTAGGTCACGGGAGAGAGCTCAGGATGCGAGAAAGGTTGTATCAAGGCAGGAACTTCTGGCCACCTTTGGGGTGTCTTAGGAGACATGATAAGAGCTGGGCTCTCCTAGGCCAGCAAAAGCAAAGCAGAGAGGAGATCTCCTCCCTTTCTTACCTTTCCCATCCCTGGCACATTTAATGAGTGTGAATTGTCCAAGGATAAATGGAAAGTGAAAAGGAGGAGAACGTTCCTAAGTGCTGAGGAACTTGACTGCAGTGGTCTGGGAAGGTCATGGAGCCTTCTGATGGGACAAGGAGTGACAAAATGCAACGTCATTGTGTGATGGAGCTCGTTGCTTTGCAGGGAAGGTGGCAGGGTGCGCCGTGTCCATACCCAGCCTGGGGACCCGTGCTCGCAAGGGGGCAGAAGAGACAATCTGATGTCTGTGTCCACACTGAGGACCCTCACGCGGTTTGGTCTGTGGTGGGAGGAAGAGATGGATTTTGGGAATCAGCACAGAGCTGAGCCCCACATTGCCCCACTCGGACTGCTGCCTGTGTGCCGTGGCACACGGGAGGGGACAGGACAGGTGACCAGGAGGAAGGGTCTTCTGGACATGAGCCACCCAAAGGTCTGCCGGGTGGAAAGCTGAGAGGGCATCTCCCAGGGCAGGTGGTGACAGGCAGTGGGACACCATCCTGGGCTGTCAGACCAGCAAGCGAAGGAGAAACCTGTAAGTGGGGAAAGAAACTTCAGAGGTCATAGGAACTGGAAGAAGTTAGGGAAATTTTTCCTATGCAGCATATCACGTCCAGCACAAAGGTGACTACATCAAGCACCCTTCCAGCTCCTGGGAACAGGAAAAATAGTGCTTTGGATCTCCAGGAGCCCTGCACATCACAGCTGTCACACAGACTTTACCACGTAGGAGAGCTGGATCGTATCTCCCTATTCCAACTGCATGCACTTCTCAAGCACCCCCCATTTCCATCCAGACATTCATCCTCTTCCCCTGCTCACCATGCCAGCCTTGGACACCTTCTGCCTTGGACACCATCTCCTCTGCATACCTTTGGGTGCCAGCCACACCACTGACCCTCCTGGCTCGCACACAGCCATTTTCCCCTCTATCCAGCTGCACATTTTCACTTGGAGACTGATGTTGTCTTCACTGATTTGGAGGTCTGTTTGCCATTGGGCCACTGACTCCGAGGTTGAGAGCCTGTGGTCTCCCGGGGCTCTGTTAGGAGGTAGAAGTGGAGGTGGAGGAAGATGTAGGAAACTCCTGCAGCAGGGCTCACACAAGCTTGTGCGGGTAGTTGATATAATGTGGAGAGACAGTCTTACATCTCCTCACCAGGTCCTGCCGCTTCACCCGAAGGGCTTGCGGCAGGAAAGGCTGTGGGAGGAAAAGCCTTTTGCAGTGGAGGACCCTCGCATCTCTGGAGAGTAGCCTGGAGGCTGTGACGGCCCAATCTCATCTCGCAAGGAGCCTGTGAGTTGTGTTGTGTGTGCCACAGGCAGAAGACAATGACTCCAACCCATTGCCACTTGGTTGAACGCTTGCCACCACGCGTGCTTTTCAGAGGATGCTGGGGTTGCCCCAGGGAGTCTTCAGGTCTTCAGGCTAACTGAGATTCCGAGAGAGACAGCTGCTTTTTGGGGATGGAGGGTAGAGGCAGAGGAGCTCAGGAGATGTCAGAGACACAGAAACACCTCTTGAACAAGTGCACAGAAGGGAGAAGATTTTGAGTCCAAATTAGGGGAGACTTGTATGCGTGAAGGTGCTGTGGCTCTGGCACACAGCAGGCAGTAAGTTCATCATCTGACCTGGAGGACAGCCCAAGGTTGGGCAGGTGATCCCAGGCAGCCCACATTTCGAAGGTAGCAGTGCTTACAAAGATGGAGCCACCTCGTGTCTGGGCTGGTGTTTGGGAAGGGCTACAGACTGGCTCTGGGCCTGCACCAAAAGCTGTCTGTGAAGGGAACATGAGTTTCCCAACCAGAAACTCCAGATCCTTCCAAAGGCTGGAAAACTAAAGGTTGAGAACCCAAATGCTATAAGAATTTTAGACCATGACGTCGGGTCTTGCCATGGCTTCTCCCCGGGATGTGAAGCACACGGTGTGGTGACCCCCAGACACGGAGATATGCAACTGGTGATGAAGAACCCTCCAGCAACGGAGCCATGCTGAGCTACGGGACTTGGGTCACAACCTCTGGGCCTCGCACGCAAAGACGTGGAGGGTGGGCAGAGGTGGAAGGACTGGCAGACTGGGGCAGATGGGAAACCCCAGGCCTTTCTGAAGACATTTTGTGGCCGCGGGAAGAGTAGAGATTTTGGTGCAACAACTGAGACCAAGCCAGAGGAAGGCACAACTCAAGGTGGGAAGAGTTTCGAAGCTGCTGATGGAGGAACCTCCAAAGGTGGCGGCAGCAGGATGGCCTCACACCGTCACTTTACAAGAGCGGTTCAGCCGCTGTTTGGGGTGAGCCTGGGGAGGTGCAGAGCCCCCAGCCCCACCAGCCAGGCTTCCCTCCTCTTGCCGACCTCCTGCTGCTTTGCCATGGCCGATTGCCCTCATCCCTGCCTCCGATAAATGCTTAAAAGCTCAAATCACACGACCCCAGGCTATGAAAACAAAAAGAGACCCGATATCCGCTAATAGCCGAGCAGCCCCTGCAGCAAAAGCATGTAGCGTAGGGAAAGCGGTTTGCATTGATCGGTGGCTCCCCGCTGCCACCCGCCCCCCTCCCCACCATGCCTGTCTGGCTGCTCCAGCCTCGGCGCTGGCAGAAAAGGGATAAAATCCCATCAGAAGGGGAGAGTCCAGGTAATGGCAGGAAAAGGGTGGTTTGTGGGGTTAGTGTGAGATCCCATAGAAAAGCCATCCTCCTCCTGCTCCCCACTGCTCCATCCTGGCCAGCACGGTCACTGACAAAGCAATGCTGGGACCACAGATATCAGCATGATGTTGAGGCCCCGGAGCACGAGCGACCTGGACAGCCCAGGAGGGAGCAGCTGGGTGGACGTAGGTGCAGGGAAAAGTTGTCCCTGCAGTTGGTGCCAGGCGTGCAGGGGACCGCAAATGAATTCCCACCTGTGCAGGGTAGGACCAGCTCCTGAGAGACCACGGGAGCCCGCAGCTGCTGGAAGAGGTGCAAGGCAGGAGGTTCAGCCCAGCATCACTGAGTGGAGAAGCACTTCAGTGCCTTTCCCGAGCCCTTTCCTCTACGCCATGTCCTATGGCCATCTGGGAAAGGTTGAGGGCAGCCAATTTCCATGGAGCGTTACGACTCCCTGGCAGCCTACACGCAGCATTGGAAGACTCGGAGAGCAGCGGCAAAGAAGGGAGGACACCAGTTTGAGAGATGGAGTCTTTGTTCCAGCCAGAAAAGCTCTTGAGGGTCTGCAACTCAGATCAGGGCAAGTTCATAGTAGCAGAGCTTCTCCAGAAGTATCCAGAGATGCACACTCTGCAGAAGACCTGTCTTGGAACCAGATTGCGGCACTTCAGCAGTGTCTTCTTGTCTCCTGAGCGGTGGGCGCAGGAATACCTACGCGTGGGTGGAGATGGCTGCAGTGTGGGTTTGTGTCCATAGAGGAAACAGGCTGGCCCAAGCCCCTGCCTGCAAACGGCTGCTGCAGAACCCGGAGGAGGCTCAGGGGAGGGCAAGGGGTCTGCAAGGGTTTGGCCCCATGTCCATCTCCAGCTTGGAAAGGAGATGGTGAAGCAGGGGTGTGATGGTGACCCGTGTGGCTGGAGGTGGACAGGGATGATGGTCGCTGCTTCCTCCAGCCAAAGAGCTGGGGGACATCAAAGAAACTTTTGGGGACCAGCAGGACTGGGAAGCCGAAGGAAGAAGCTCTGCACAGCGTGCCGGGAACTCCCCGCTGCAGGATGCTTTTGGGGGATCATCATTTCCACGGCTTCAAGGGAAGCCCAGGCAGATCCATGGCCGGGAGGGCCACCAACGTGTGCTGCACACAGCGGCACCCAGTCTGCTGTAGGGATGCGCGGTGATGGCTGGGGGTTTAGGAAAAGTGGAGCAGTACCACAGATGCTTCCCCTACATCCTGGGCATCTACTTTTGGCTGTTATCAGAGACGTGAGCTAGATGGACTTTTGATGTGACCCATTTCAGTTGCCCCAACTTCCCTGCATCCCTGTGTCTGGAACTCAGGCTGGGGCTGGGATTTTGTACGTACCGGACTGCAGATCTCATTCCTGGGCATCTCTCCCTTCTTCCATCCCTTTGTCTCTCCCTCTCTTTCTTCTCCCCTTGCCGGTCCGCTCCCTCCATCTGACCGTGCCCCCCCGCCCCCCTCCCCTCGGCGGTCCCGGGGAGGAGAGCAGGGATGCTGCAATTCCCAGGCACAGGTGCGCGGTCCCCGCCGCGCGCTGCCCCCAGGCACGGCCCCCACCGCCGCAGCTGACAGCCCACTGGAAATAATGTGTTGTGGCAGAGAGAGACTCAACAGACCACGAAGATCTGCTGGTGCGGGAACTGCTCAGCAACCAGGAGCCGCAACGCCTGTCTCCCGGCTCCGCAGGGCCTCATCCGGCTCTGGGGATCCCTCCGCTCCGACGGAGCCTGCCTGGCTCACACGCCGGGCGCTTTCCCACCCTCTCCCCTTCTTTTTTCTTTGCTCCTTCCTCTTCTCCTCCCTCGCCGTTCCTCTCTGCAGCGTTAGGGAGGTGGAAGCAGCCATGCTGCCTGTCCCCCCGTGGGACGGCTCGCTGCCTGTCCCCCCGCACCGCCGGGCACAGGAGGGGAATGAACGGCTTTCACGGCAGCGTTGGAGGAGGAGGACCAGGTGTGCAGGAATGGAACAACCAGTTCCAGTCTCCCAGCAAAGATTTAATCTGCCTCTGGCTTATAAACAGCAAATGTTTGTTCAACTGACCTGCAAACAGGCGGCGTGCATGGCAGCGGGGCCGAGGCACCCAGCTCCCCGCTCAGCCCTATAGCAGGGTAGGGGTACGGGAAGATGGGGTAAGGGACCAGGGCACAGTCGCGTCCGGGGTGCTGAGGACACACCAGGCTCGGTGGCCAGAGCCAAGGGAGAAGATGCTCAGAGGGACCCCATCCTGCACAGCCACCGCTGCATCCCTTCTGCTCCCCTGAGCATCCCAGCGGGCGTGCAGAGCTCTCGCGGCTCACAGCCGTGACGCACGCAGAAAGTGTCTGAGGGCTCAAGGACAAGCGCGTCCCTCCGGGCAGGCGGGCAGGCTATCGGTCGCTGCAGTGGACCTGCAGGCAGGAGGCCCTGAGCTCTGCCTCCACATCCCGCTGCGATGGCAGAAATCAGCCTCGGCGGCTGCAGGTCAGGTCTGCACCCCTGGAGCTCCCCCCAAAATCCCAGGGGACACGGGTTCATGACAAGGGGACGTTTTGGCCTATTTTCCGCAAGAGCAGATCTTAGTGGCAGGGTTGGCTTCCAGCTCAACCGACACGTGGGCAGGCAGAGGGCTGGCCACAAACCCTGCCTGCAGCTCAGCCTGCCCCGTGGGCTCCTGCGCCGCACTGGGGAAGCCACAGCCGGGCTTCCCATCGCAGGCGGGGGTTGCTCTCTGCTGCTTGAGGACAAAGCGCAGGAAGAAAGTAGAAAGGGTCCTACACAGGTAAATCCCCCTCCCACGATGCGAATGCTCTCACTGTTCTCCCAGGGGAAGGTGGTGCCCCTTGGTGCCGGTGGTGAGGAGAGAGCATGGAGCATCCTTCAGCCCAGCACAGCTGGTGGGACTGTCTCCAGGGCCACTGTCCCTGCAGGGCATGTGGTATTCCAGGCTGCGGCCAGAGCGGTGGTGTGTGGAGGAACTGGGGGGGAAGCACGGGGCCGTGGGATGAGCAGCCAGCCCCGAGGACGAGGGCTGGCCGAGGGGAGCCAGCAGCAGCAGCCATGCAACCCAGCCCCAGGAGGTGGGGAGCATCGCGGGGCCACATGGCCACCTGCCTCCTGGTGTGGTGACGCTGCCTCTCCTGCCCACCCTGCTCTTCGGCCCCGCTGTGCCCACCCCTGCCGGGACCTGCACTGCTCCCCCCTGGCCCCCGGGCCTTGCGCAGAAGGATGTGGGCTACAACCGGGCACGCTCCAGTCCGGTGGGCAGCAATGCCCGTTGCAGAGGGTGCCAGCTCCCGGAGCCACCACCTGGACCTGCCCCTCGGCAGCTCCTGGTCCTGGCTGCCCAAAGCCGCAGGGTGCCCCGCTGTGCAGAGACATGCTCTTTCCCTTCCTCTCCTGCAAAACTCGTCTCCATCTCCCCAAAAGCCTGGGAGCAGATTCTTTCTGTGAATGGCAGGGCTGCCATGTCTGCAGCAATCTGGAGACGCTTCTGCCCCCTTCTCCTTCCCCGGCTGCGGGGTCTCCTGGGGTTGAGCTCTGCCCTGGGACCTGCCAGGTGTGGGAAGGATTTGGCCCTTGAGGAATGAGCCCCATGCATGCAGAATGAGCCCTCAGCGTTGCTGCCCTCCCCAGGAGAGATGCAGGTTCTTCTGATGGGGAAGAAGCCGGTGAGTCCCTGCAGGGCAAAGCGGCGTCTTGGAGGGGTGACGCAGGCGTGGGCATCGTCTCGGGTGCCCTGCCACTGCAGGAGAATGCTGCTGGGCCGCCTGTGGAGGAGCTCAATTTTGTGAGCACGGAGCCTCTGCAGATCGNCCGTCCCCCCGCCCCGTCCCCAGGGAGGCTGCGGTGGGAAGCACACAAGGACCAACCCTGCTGGAAAAGCTGCGGGGGACATTTGCCAGACATTCCGATCTCGGGGAAGACACCTGGAAGCGGGGAGGTGTGTTTTAGCCCGGATTGGTTTGCCAGGCTGGGTTACCCCTGTCCTGGCACAGGAGGGGGACACAGGACAGGGTCAGCCCCCGCAGCCGGGAGGCAGGACCGCCTTTCCAGCAGCAACGCCGGGTTAAAGGCAGTCAGTCCGCAGCCTCTCCGCATCCAGTCCATCCATCCGACTGTCCTCTCTGCACCACGGTTGCACGTTCATGCGCAGGGTTGCAGGTATCTGCGTTTAGCCCAGCTCTGCACCGGCTTCAGTGTATTAGATTGGGAGCATCTCAGCCGTCTCCGGCACTGCGGCACCCAGGAGACGGCAGAGCCGCACAGATCCCTGCCCAGCTCAGCGTTCGGGGCTGTGGGTGGGTTTCTCCTCCTTCCCCTGCCCTCAGCAGGAGAATCGCCCCGAGGCTGGGCTGGGGCAGCCCCAGGGTGGCTCTGGCTGAGCAGGCAAGTCACCCGGGAGCTTCAACGTCAGCTCGAGGTGGTTTAGCTTCAACGCCTTTAATAGTGTTTGTTTTCTGGGGTGGTTTGACAGAAGAGGGTTAAAAATGGGGCCAGCATGTATGGGCACACCAATAGGGTTTGGGCAAAAATTCCATCGCTGGCCTGGGTTTAAATCCCAAACACGGGAGCTCCAGACTGAGGTCCCAGCAGCTCCGCTCCCTGGGGCCTGGAGGTGCCCATGGAGCAAAGCCATCTCCTCGGGGAGCCACAGGCACAGCTTACCAGCTCCATGCTTGTCCTTCTTCCAGGGCACACAGTGGTTCCTGGAGGGGTGTGGGAAGATTCACGCAGCGTGCCCTTCCGTTCCCACAGGGAGCCATCTCCAGGCACCTGCCACCATGTCCAAGGATGACGTGGGCTGCAAGCTGACCTCAGTCTACAAGCACAAGGAGAGGAAGCCGAAAAAGCCCCACTACATCCCGAGGCCATGGGGCAAGCCATACAACTACAAATGTTTCCAGTGCCCCTTCACCTGCATGGAGAAGTCCCACCTCTACAACCACATGAAGTACAGCCTGTGCAAGAACTCCCTCTCCCTCCTCATCGAGTCCGACTGGCCCTACAAGAAGGGCAATCTGCTCCACCCGGAGCTGCGGCTCCTGCACGCAACCGAGACCTCCCGCCTGCGCGGGCGGCGGGACGAGCAGGAGACCTGCGACTCCTCGGCCACCTCGGGAGGGTCAGTTAGGACCAAGCAGGCCTCCAGCAGGGACGGCCACGAGGACAAGCTGACCTCAGGGGTGGAGATCCTGCCTGCTGAAGGAGCTGGTGAAGAAGGTGGCCTGTTCCAAGAGGAGGAGGAGGATGTTGCTGGCCTGTTGAGGGAGATGGATGCGGGGGAGAAGAAAGAGAAAAACGAAGAGGCAGGTTGCCAAGGTGACCCAGCTGAACCAGAAGTGAATGCTTTGGTCTTTGGTTTCAAGAACAAGAGGGACAAGCCTTGCAAGGAGGTGGAGCCCGACTTCATCATCACGGATGTCTTCTCCCTCAAGAACCATGTCATGAAAAGCAGGGAAATGGCCTCCCCAGACCTAGATGCTAAGCCAAAGCATTGCAAAGTGCCAAAGAAATGCCTGGCCAGCAGCGGGATCCTCATGGAGCAGTGGAAGCTGGTGTCAAATGGGCAAAGGAGGAACACACCAGACGTCTCCCCACCTTGTACCGACAGCAACATCATCCCATGCTACCCCCCTCCAGCCTACAGTGACTACCACGAACCTCAGGGCCTCAACCTCTCACTGCTGGGTATTAACTACCCATTGAACCCCAGCCTATTCTCCTACCTGAGCCCCACCATGGCCAACAGTGCTACGACACACCCGCACTTGGCTCAGCTGCCCTTCCTGGCCTCCACGGCCCAGCTGATGCACCCACATGCCTCACACTTCCAGCCCCTGCAGAGCCCCGAGCGCTCAGCCTTCCTTCCCCGCTTCTACTACCCCTTGCTCTTTGAGCACACCTTTGGCTCCACTGAAAGCAAGATGTCCTCCAGCAAGCCAGAAGCCCAGCAGCTGGTGGGCTCCGTCATGCCCACACCGCCCCAAGCCAAGGCCCCCAGTGAGCCAACTAAACCAGGGCTGCTGAAGGTACCAGTTCTGAAGACAAGTTTTCCTTGGTCCAAAGGGGTCAGAGAGGAGCCAGCCTCTGAGCTCAGCCACCCCACTGTGCTGGGGCAGGACGAAGAGGAGAAATGGTTGTCTCAAGAGAAGGAGGGCAACCCAGCTTTGAGCCTCAACAACCTACGCAAAAAGCCAGGCACTGACATCTACCAAAATCTGGTGGAGACGAAGGACAGCACTTTTGCCCCCAGCAGCATCCAGAAGACAGAGTTACCTGTGGTGACCTGTCTGGAGACCAGCAGCCCTCCAGGCAACTCCCTGAAGAGGAAGCTCACTGCCAATGGGCTGGATTTGATAGGACCCGAAAGGCTGATGCCTGGAAAACTCAGCTACCAGAGCAGGTAAGGTGCTTGTGATCCCTCTGCCTCTTCCTCACATCTGGCTGGCCCTAAACATCATCTTCATACCCCGTTGGGTTATTGATCCACCCTATTTGCCTCTAAACTGTGAGATGAGTCTCCAAGGGCTGAGCACACTCCAGGCTGGTGGACCATACCAATGACCACTCAGAGCAGGGCTTTCTGCTCTGCAGGCACAAAGGACCTGGAGATAGCGATAGGACGAGGGGCAATGGTTTTAAACTAGAGCAGGGCAGATTAGGAAGAAGTTCTTTGCAACGAGGGTGGTGAGACACTGGCCCAGGTTGTCCAGAGAAGGGGTGGAGGCCCCATCCCTGGAGACATTCAAGGCCAGGCTGGATGAGGCTCTGAGCAACCTGACCTAGTTGAAGATGTCCCTGCTGACTGCAGGGGGTTGGACTAGATGGCCTTGAGAGGTCCCTTCCCACCCAACACATTCTATGATTCTATGACCTGAAAAGCCTTTAGGTGCGTCCAAGCGCCTGGGCTGTGTCACCACTTGCTGTCCCCTGTGTCCCTCGCTTTCCCCTGGTTTATACAGAGCCAGAAGTGATGCGGTGTCTGTGTGGCGTGGAGCTGCGCTGCCCAGGCACCAGGAAATCTCCTCTTGGGTCCCCAGATATCCCACAGCTGCTGGAACAATCATTGCCTATTTTTAAACATACACATTTGCATTCCTTTGATTTGCCTTCTGGTTTCAAAGCCCAGAAGGAGGGTCACGTTTCCAAACATTTCCTTTTACCTGGGGCTAGAAATGTGCACAGCTCCTTTTAACAAAATTTCAGTTCCTCCCCTGGTTGTGCAAGTCCAGCTGTGGCTCCAAGAAAAATGTCACTGTAAAACCCGCTGCTTTTGGCACCCAGAGGAGCTTTCTCTGGAGAAGATCTCCATGGTTTTCTATCTCCACCTGCCTCTTCCCTGCTCTCAGGCTGGCTGGAGAGGTCCCCTCCAATTGGGCCTTCAGGACTGTGGGATGGTCATTTCCATCAATGTTCTCCAGTGCTCCAAGAAGGAGAATCCAGGTCGGGATAGCTGAGGTGGGATTGCTTATCGGCACCATCTCCCCAGACTGGTCTCTCCCTTTGTTGGTGGGTGTCACAAAATAGCCTGTGTCAGGGTCCATGCTCCTCATGGAAGAAGGATGCCAGGAGCAGCTTCAGCAGGGCTCTGTACGCTCAGACCAGTGGAGGAGCCCTGGCTGAATCTGGCAATGCTGGCCCCAGACATGTGCCCAAGGACTTTCCTATCTCTTTCCCTACTGATTGTATCCACTTCTTCTCTGCAGTGCTTCAAGGGCCAACCCTGGCCACATCCCCAAGGCCCTGGACCACTGGCACATGGAGGTCCTCGCAGGCCAGCCTGAAGAACTGGACAGGGGCAATGGCACTGAAGTTCTTCCCTCAATGGATGCTGGCCTGGACCATAGCGTCTGCAAGCAAAGCAGACCCCAAGAGACTTCTGCCACCATGACAGACCCTGAGGACACAACCGTGCTTATTGGGGACCTGTCCAAAACCTTAGAGGAGTACCAAGAGGTGGAGAAGAAACTGTCTGATCTGACAAAGGAGAACAACCCTGGGCAAAAAGAGCTGAGGGACCAGCTGGTCAAAATCCGAAGGGAGCTCTACCACATTCACCAGGCACTGGAGAAAGCCACCAAAACCCACGAGGGCCCTCTGGATCTCTCAGTGAAGAGATCTTCTGAAGGTCTGGAGAAGGTCCAGCAGACCAAGAAGGAGCCCTGCAACATGAGCCTGGGTAGTGAGAAGCTCCACAGCAAAGACCAAGGGGCCCTTAACAAATGTGTGGCCACCGGGGAGGCAGGAGACACGGAGGGGCTACCAAACTGCCTCCTCGAGGCTGAGAACAAAACCATCGACCTGCTGATCAAGATGAGCCGCTCTGAGAGCCTCCGGGCATCCTCCTCCGAGGCCCACCTGGGCGCTGTGATCAAGGCTGAGGTCCTGCCACTCACCATGCCTCTGGAGCTCCGGCACGTGATGGAGCCCTACTACAGCCGTACCACCAAGTGCGAGGCAGACTCCAGTGTCCTGCTGTGCTCCGATGGCAGATCCAGCACCACCCAGGGCCCTCAGCTCCCAGTCACCACCGAGGATGGGCCCCTGGGCTGCCGGGCCATGCAGCGCTCCTTGTCCTGCAGCCTTCCCAGCGAGACAGACACAGTGTGTGTCCACAGCCCTCTGCATGCCGACCCCTAAGCCCACCTTGCTCGAAAGCTCTTGGATCTCACTGACCACCTCATGCTTCACCTTCCTAGCGTCCCACCTCTCTGCTCCCCTTCTTTCCCCCACAACGAAAGCCTGGCTGGGGCCACATTGCCTTGGGGTCCCAGCTAGCTCCCCCAGCTGACTCCACAAGGTGTAAGAAACCAGTCCCTGTCCTGCCATGCTGTGAAGGATGGTGCTCCTGGGCTCTGCATGCTCCACAGCCTCAGCTCCCTGGTCCTGGAGCTCCCTTCAAAAGGGAAGTCACTAGCAGGCACAGAAAGAAAACTGCTAAAATCACCAAGGTTTCAGCAGAAGACTCATCCAGGCCTCTCATCAGGGACATTCAGGGACTTTTGGAACCCAGTTCCCATGACTTGTGGACAGAGGAGGGACTACAGGGTAGCTACAGGGCCAAGCCTGCATCCAGCTGTGGTTGTGCTCAAACAGATTGTGGCTGTCACCTTGTACCGAGCAAAGACAGGGTGGCTTCTCCCCCTGGTGGCTTCAGGGTCACAGCAGGGAATCGGATGCCCAGCTGGACTGACCCAGAGGCCAAGTACTTTCCGCGCTTTGGAGACAAGAACATCCTCCCAGACACAATGCCAAGATGACACAGGAACCACCTTGCCACAGCTCCACACCTGGGTCCTGAGCTCTCCTGCCAAAGGCATTTGCCGCATGTGGGGACTGCTGGGCTGTGGGCACTTGTTCCTACCCACCGGTCCTCCAGTGTCCGGCTCCTTCTTTTGCTTTTACACAGAAAGGACCTTCCTCCCCTCTGCTCCCATGGCCTCTCCCCATGCAGACATGATGCACGTTCCTCATGAAGGCCCCATCCCTGCAGAGTACAGCTCCCACAAGCCCCTGTCCACTAGTCCTAATCCCCCAAATGACGACACGTGGGACAGCAAAATGGGTGACGCGATGCTGCCATGAACCCCACTGCTTAAGGGGAAAAGACCCTAAAAACAATTGCGAAGGGACAAATTTGGCCTGTCCCAAGCTGGAACGATGCTGAGCAGCCACCCCTCTGCCAGAGCACCGGAGAACCAACCACCCGGGCAGGTATCTTCTGCTTGCGGGATAAGCGTTGGCCTTCCCAAAAGGCCACCTTCTCCCCCCAGAGCTCGGTGGGGGCTCTGTCCTCTGTTGGGCAGGTTGGTACCCACCGCAGGGCAGTCACATTTCCCTGTCCCCTGCCACCCTGCTGAGCAGAACGTGCTCTGGCTCAAGATGGTCCCATGCTTGGGCCAGGATTTCTTGGACTCCCTCCCGCCATGGGAAGTTCAATGTGTTCTCCTCAGCTCGGCAAAGCCAGGCACCCGCTCTTCCCCCCTCCACGCTCCCTGTTCAGAAGACGGTGGGGTCTCCTGTTAGCACCCAGATGCTCCACTGACTCCACTTG
>VXBH01007322.1:115198-133820 GCA_013400035.1 Rynchops niger | reverse complement strand
GTGGGGTGGGTGCTGTGTGCACGGGGTGGGTGCATGGGGTGGGTGCTTATGGTGGGTGCTGGAGGTGGTGGAGGGGGCTGGGTGCTGGAAGTCAGTGCACAGGGTGGGTGCTGCAGGTGGGTGCGTGGGGACAAGGGGCACCCAGGCCCGCCCAGGAGATGTGGGCAAGAGCTCTTCACAGCTGGTGGGACAGTGACAGGAGAGACAAGAGGCCACACAGTTTAGGTGAGAGCAAAGAAGCTTTTTGTCCCCCACCCAGCTCCTCAGCGTCTGCTCCCAAATGCCTGGCCACAGCATAGGGTGACACGGAGAGATGGAGAGAGGGGGGAGAGGGAAGCAGAAGACCCTAAATTGCATCTCCCACTCCAGAGCCTGCAATGCTGTTCTGCATTGTGCGTTTTGCCGTGCACACACGGGGCTGGCGAACAGCCCCTGATGTCCCTGCTGGGGTCGAGCATCCCTTCCCCGGGCTCGACAGCCATGATGGGTTCATCCCAGGGCCTTCAGGATGCTCCATCACCTAAAACAACTCCAGCAGATGAACGGCAGCCCTACACAGCTAATGGTCACTTCTGGAGGAGGTTTCTGCCATGATGGTTTTCTCCCCCAGATGATGCCCAAAGCCGTGGAGCAGATGCCTGGGGACAAGGATCTGTGGCAGCCCTCAGGGAAGGCAAAAGCTGGAGCTGTCTGAGCACTGCCGCAGAGCGCGGGGGTGCCTGGCCATCAATCATTTAGCGCTGTTAATTTTTAATGCGTAAAAAATCTTTAAGTAAGGAGCCTGGCGCAGAGCGAGGCTGATGATTAATTCAGGGAGTGACGCACAGAGGCGAGCGCCGGGCCCAGCCGCAGCGTGCGGGGGGTCCTGCTGCTGGGGACCGGTCATGAAGCAAGCGAGGGGGCTGGGAAGGGACGGACCTCCCCCGGCGCTGGTGTCGCAGGTCAGCGATGCTGCAGGGGCACTCACCGGTGTCCACCCCAGGACCCGGTGGATTCTCCTGCAGCAGCCCTGGAGGTGTCGCATGTGCCCCTGATGGAGAGTTTTGTGGGGTTTTGAGGCTGGGAGCTGCTCAGAGGAGGGTCTCCGTGCTCTGGTGACGCCGCTGTTGGTGCCAGAGGCTGAGGGCTCTGGCAGACCCTCCGTGCTGGCCTCCCCTCACAGCCCCTACCCCATTTCCAGCCTGCAGCTGGGTGCCAGGAACCACACAAAAGAATAATAGTCTCAGGAATAACACGCTGCCGGTGGAGGTGGCCGGTCTCCCTGCGCACACTGCACCTCCTCGCCCTCCTCGTCGCCCCCGGTGGGGTGAGAAGACCCCAACCCTCCCATGGTGGCCTCAGAGAAGATGAGCCAAATCGAGAGGTCCTTAGCAAGGTACGAGATAACTAGGAAATGACCCATAAATAGCAGGAGGAGGGGGAGAAAAAAGCATTGACTGAGGTTGTTTTGCTCCAGCGAAAGGCCCGGCCACACTGCTTGCCCCTGGCCACGGCACAGCGCAAGGGCAGGGCGTTGCAGCTGTCAGAAACTGGCTGCACACCCCGGCTGTCGAGCACCCGGCAGGTCCAGGCACGATGGCAGAAGATCGAAGTGCGTCAAAGCTGTCTGAGTCACCCCCGCCCTCGGCTCCCGCGTCCTGCCTGCATCCCCCAGAGCTCCACCAAAAGCCTCCCTTTTCGGCCGCGGCCGCATCCCGGCAGCACAGGGGTGTCCCCCGGGAGCTGTGCCGGTGGGAGGGCACGCGTGGCAATGCTCAAATGCAGCTGAAACCTTTCAGAAGTTGATGGGGAAGGTATTGTTATGTATCTATGTTATGGAAAACTGTGTTTCTCCAACAGCTTGTCGAGCCTCCGGGCTTCAATTTCAAGTATTTGGGGAGCTGGGTTCGGCATTCCTACTTTCTAGTTAAAATGCAATTAACTGGGGATGTCTCGTTTGAGGGGCAGGGATGGGGTCTCCCCTGCAGGAAACCCTCGCAGGTATTTTTAGCTTTTATGAGTGCTGGCAACGGAACAGCGAGGGATTTTCCCCTGTCTTACACACTGCTTGTGAACCGCGTTGGTACAGCCACGGCACAGCCCCACGCCTGGCTTTGGCGGGGCGGGGGGGACACCGGCGGTAAGAAGAGCGATGGCAATAATCAAAGTCACTTTGGGAAACACCGTGGCAAACGCCTCAGCAAAAAGCACCGATGCTCTGCTTTGGCTCCGAGGTTTTCGCGGCCAAGGCCCCTGAAAACGTGGCCCGGGGTCAGGCTGGGGGCGGAGCGGGGAGGGGAGCCCGTGGAAACCTGCCACTCTGCACGACCGCAAAGAAATCAAGTGGACGTGCAAGTCCCCAAATTCCACGTGCGCCGCAGAGGAAGGAGTGATAATGGAAGGGCTCCGCTTTCGGGAAGGCGAGTTTAAATAATTAAGAGGAATAGTGAGGTGGAAACGAATGTGCAGAAGGTTTGGGGCTCCCTGGAAGGAAGCGGAGATGAAAGGAACGGCGTTGCTACAATATTCATAAAGCTCCGAAGGCAACTGCACGAATGCCTGGAAGAAGGGTTATTGCGTGAGCTCATCTCCTCCGGAGACCCCGGCTGGGTGGTCGGCGCAGGCTGGGAGGAGGTGGCCACCCCCGGGGTGCTCGGGGTGTTTAGGGGGCAGCAGTTCTCCTGACTCTTTGCTCACAGCGCCACATGCGGGAGGACGCCTCAATCCAGCCCAGCGCCCGGCCACCGGGGGGGCTTGTGCCCTCCCCCAGCCCCTTTCTCTGCTTCATGGAGTTTATTTATTCCTTTTCCTTCACCAAGGATGAAGAGCTGGGAAAGTCTGTGGCGGGAATGGGTCAAACCCTGAACTTTTTTGGTGGGCCTGCAGCTGGGACACCGGTGGCTCATGCACTGGCGCTGGTATGGGGTATTTGTGCTGGGGATGGTGTTGGGCATCAGTGCATCGATGCTGGGGGTCAGCGTTGGGCATTGGTACTGGTACTGAGGAGTGGGACTGGGACTGGGTATTGATCCTAAGTCTTGGTCCTGGTACTGGAGATGAGCATTTGGTGTTGTCCTTGTACTGGGTATGTGGTGCTGGTACTGGGGGTTGATCATGGCACTTACCTTTGGTTTCCCAGGTCTGTACATCCAACGCTGCTCCGGTGCCTTGTGCTTGCAGACCCTCGGCACTGTCCTGCTCTCCCCTGGGCCAGGCACGTCTGCGCTGGGCGCGGGGCACCGTCCCCCTCTGCAGCCCCCAAGCCCCGGGTCCCGCGCAGGCAGGTGCAGCTTCTGAGGANAGGGGAGCCGTGGGACGAGGGGGAAGGGTTTGCAACTGGCAGAGGGGAGATTGAGAGGAGATGTGGGGAAGAAATTGTTTGCTGTGGGGGCGGTGAGCCCCTGGCCCAGGTTGCCCAGAGAAGCTGTGGCTGCCCCATCCCTGGAGGGGTTCAAGGCCAGGTTGGACGGGGCTTGGAGCCACCTGGGCTGGTGGGAGGTGTCCCTGCCCAGGGCAGGGGGTGGCACTGGGTGGGCTTTAAGGTCCCTTCCCACCCAAAGCGTTCTGTGATTCTGTGGGAGTCGGGACTGTTTCTCAGATCACACTTCCTTTTAACTGGGTCCACCTTCTACTTTCCATTACCACATCGCCAAGAAGTGGGTGCATTGTCCACCTCCGGTGCATCCCTGGTGTCCTGGTGTGAGCTGCTCATCCCATCCCAGGTGGGAAGAGGGGACCTGCCCCACTGTGACCCCCCCTCCTGACACCCCGAGGGAAGGGTCTCTCCCAAGACCGAAGGAACTGGTATCACCCTGAGTTTTCTGATGTGAGGCCTCTGTAGCAGTGGGGAAATGCTGCAGAAATGCCAGTCCTCAGCCCAGGACTTCTGGAAGCGTCACCTAAGGAACCAGGAGCGATTCACCAGACCGCAGCAGTGGGAAGGGAAGGGAAGGAGGGGTGAATGATGCTGACTCCTGCCAAGGGTGGGAGGCGGGGATGCTCCCTGGAGGATATTGGGAAGCTCAAGGCTGCCTCTTTGAGCACAGCCTGTTGCTAACTCTCCAGCTGCGTACAGTTTTGCTGCTGATTTTCACTGCCTCCAACCAAGCTGAGAACTTCTGTGGGCAGTGTTGACAGAACTCCCCAAATTTGCTGCTTTCCTTGCTCAGAAACAGGGGCAGGAGCTTGTGCAAACCACACAGAGCTGATCTCGCTTGTATTTCTTCTTTCCGTGTAGTCCCCGTGCTGGGGAGGCCTTGCATGGCACAGCACGAAGTAGAGTGTGAACATAAGGAACTTTTTTTAGATTAAAAAAACCTTAATGCGCCTGGCCTTTTTTGGCTGCTAACTCATTGGTGAGCCCAGGCTTCAGTTCCTGAGGGTTTTCCATTCCCAGCATCGCCGTGGGATGCTGTGCCAGCGAACGGCCGCGTGCGGTTGCCTCTGGTCTCTCTGCTGATCATCTCCAGCACGCGTCGCCGGGGCTCAGCCGACGCTGCTCCGAGCGCGCTGTGGCCAGTCCCAGTCTCGCAGTGCATTTACACACGTGCTCGATGTGAAGCGAGTGAGTAATAGCTGTTCCCCAAAGCGCTGGTGCCTTGTGCATGGCTTTAACTGTGCTGTCTTGGGCCCTAAATGCTCAATAAATGCCTTTGGGTAACGCACGCTTTTGAAACATGTGCTTGTCGGGAGCTGCTTTTTTTCAGAGGAAAGCCAAGTACGCTGCTGCCTCTTTTTCCCGGTGGGCAGAGGAGGGTTTTTGCCCGGTTGAGGTGCCTGCAGACATTTATTGCGGTGTTAATGTGAAGTCTGGCATCCTTCACCATGGCCACTGGCACAGAAAATCCCCCCCCCACCCCGGCGGGTGCGTGCTTGCTTGCCACTCGCTGGGCTCTGCTCTGCACCAGCTCATCATCCTCTTGCTCGGTCACTGGCCGCCCCCCATCATGCAGAAGACCTGTCAAATCATTTAGTTGCTGCTACGGTTACAAAATCCCATGGAGTTTCCGCAGGAGAGGCACGGCAGAGCCTGCAGAAGGGCTGTTGGCGGCCGTGGGGGACGCAGATACAGCAAAAAAGCAGCCGGACGGCGTGGTGTGCAGCCCGTTTTCCTCTCCCTGCCCAAGCCCGGCTCTGCTTCATGGGTGGCTGTGGGGGGGCTTAAGGCAGCAGGAACTTCATGCTGCGGGGAGCGGTGAGATGCCGTAAGATGTGGGGGCAGCTGGGAGGAATGGGAGCTCCTGGCCCGGGACGATGCAAGGACGCGTGAGCGGTACCAAGCTGCCGGGGGTCTTTCAGGGACCAGCAGCAAACTCTGGGCTAAAGGGGGATCTCTGCTGGGACTGGGAACGCGAGGAGGAGGAGGGGAGTGGACAGCGGGATTAGTGATGGGCTGTGGCATGAAGACATCCTGGTTTTCCCCAAGCTCCATTGGTGCCCACAGTGTGACGGGGAGCTCTGCTGGGCTGGGGGGAGCCCCCGTGCTGCACCCCGAGGAGCGCAGCCTTCGGCCTCGTGGCCCCAGGGTGCCCGAGCCTGGCAGCGGGGGCTGCTCAGCACAGGAGCCCCGCTGTAACACGGCTTTCCGAGCTCCATCACCACGGAGATAGTTAGTGATGGGGTGGTGGGATAGCGAGGTTCCTGGGCGCTTGCTCACCCTCCTGCCACCGTAACCGAGTGGTGAGGTCATGGTGCAGCTGGCAGCGGGCTGGGGGCTGCCCCTGCCCCTCCCCATGTCCCAGAGCCCTCAGGGACAGGAGTCTCTAGGTTTGCACAAGCTGAGGCCATCCTCCTCCTCTCTGCCCTTGCTGGGGGAGCTGAGGGGGTGATGCTGATGAGTGGAGGAGTGTTGTCATACCACGGGAGGGAGGAGCATCACATACACCCCCGCCACCCGCCCCCTGCAACAGGCTCAACCTGACACATTACCAGGGCACAGCCTCAAATTCCCATCTTTCTCCTCCAAATCTTGTGGCTGGGGAGAGAGAGGACCTGGCGGGCGGGATCCTGGAGGGGGTCCACATGCATCCATGGTGCAGAGGGGGAAGGGANCCAGGCTGACCCCCCCCAGCTCTCTCAGCCTGTCCTCCCAGCAGAGGGGCTCCAGCCCTCCCAGCAGCTCCAGGGCCTTCCCTGGCCCCGCTCCAACAGTTCCGTGTCTTTCCTGCGCTGGGGATTCCAGAGCTGGACACAGCACTCCAGGTGGGGATGCCCCAGGACCCAGCTCCCCTCACCTGGGAGTCACGCTCGCCCCCTGCCGAGACCAAGCCCCAGGGCTGAGCGTCCTGACAGATAAGAAGCCACATCAGCTGTCCCCTGCTAGATTTCTGCTGCCTGCCGTGGCATCCCAGGTAGCTGCAAAGCATCCTGCGTGCCGCTGGCAGCCTTTGGGTGGAAACAACACACCCAAAGTCTTTGCCTCCTCTCAAATTGGGAAACCAGCCTTTCTTCTTGGGTTTATTGCTCTTGAAGTTGGGCTCTTGAAGCTGTCCCTTGCCTTCCAGCAAGCTCCACTCCCATTAAACCCTGAGACTGAGACGTGCGCCCAGGATGAAGTCGGAAGCAAAGCAACATGCAGAACCCAAAATATAGTGGGAAATAGCTGACAAGTGCCTGGAAATTAAGCAAGGAAATGGTGTCAGCCTATTTATAGGAGCTTCTTGCAGCAGAAGCATTGTACTTGCTCCTCCGCCCCAGCAGGATCGTCTGGTCCTGGGCAAAACAGTCTTAAACCTCCATTTCTGAAGGGCCTCTTACACTGGAGTGGGGCAGAGGCAGTTTAGGGATGGGTGACTCCAGGGATATGTCTGAACCCAAGATGTTTCACAGGGTGTCAGGGCTTTTACCAAAGCCAGTATTGATCTTGGATGGTCTTGTAAAAGCCCTTCATCCTGCTCTGGCCACAGCCCCAGCAAATGATCTGTGCTTGGAGCAGGATGGACCCTTTGGCCAGGCTGCTTTTGGCCTCTCACCCCGGGGGTGTGCAGAGCCGTATCTCCATCACCCCTAGGACAAGCGGGTCCTGGGAGATGTGATGACGATCTCTCCATCACCCCCAGGACAAGCAGGTCCTGGGAGATGCGATGATGATGCCACCGTGCCCAGAGCCCCGACAGTGTCCCCGCTGGAGCGGGGCTGTCTGGGGGTCTCTGCAGGGAGGGGAGTGAAGGATGGGGATGCGAAAGCTGCTTAAGGGATTTGAATTCTTAATCCCCATTAGAAATTAATGTCCAAATCCCTGGAGTGGTGGCAAATCCCACCCCAGAGGTTTATTTTTCTTCAAAACAGAAAGAAACACAAGCTGCAGCATGCTGGACCGGCAGCCCAGGAGTGGGGCTGGCCAGGATCACCCATAGCGCCAGGCCATCGCCGCGGGGCACCCACGGGCGACGTTTGGGGACGGCCACCCTCGTTTCACCCAGACATTGGGGCACTGCCTCCCAAGCTGGCCAAATGTTTAAAAGCTCGGAGACGCTGCTTGGGATCTCATCCTGGTGACCGCTCTCTCCCCTCCCTCACCCGGTCCTTAGCAAGCCCCTGGCACCTCCTCCCGTATTTAGGGAAAATATTTTCCTCTCCTGCAAAGCAGTAGCTGGTGTGGAAAACGGCCGAGCTCTGGGGAATCCAAGCGGGTTGTGTTGCTTTGGAAGGAATTCCCATCTGACTTAGCAAAGGGCTAAGCTCATTTTACACATGACTGACTTTCACACCTTTAACAAGAAGCAGTTTCTTTCTCCATGAGCAGTGCATGTGGCAGTTAAATTGATTATTCGTTGACCGAGTGAGAACACGCAGCACAGAAACTGTATCGTACACCCAAGGCATTGGAAAAGGGCTACGGAAATGCGTTGAAAAGTGGGATTTCTCCCCATGCAACTCCGACTGGATATATCCAGCCACGCTGAGGGTCGTTGACAAGGATCACAGATTGTGCTAAAGCCAGTGAAAAAGTCGAGGTATAAATTAGTTTTAAAATCTGGCTCTGGCTGGACTTTCCCTGGCGTTTTCCCCTTGAAAGCATTAGCAGCAGCGTTTTGTCCCTGGGGTGGTGTGTCCCGGACACGGGACAGGGAGCACCCCGCTGCAGGCTGAGCGGCGGCTGGGACAAACCCCGGGCAGATGGGGCCGGATTTGGGCCGTGCATTGCGTTTTACTCCTTCCACCTCTGATGGAAACCCCTGACATGGGGCATGGGGACTCACATTGACACCCCCCTAAGGCTGGCCCTGGGCTGGGGGGGGTTGCAGGGCCGGAGGAGGACGGAGCTGCATGACCTTTGCACGACGCAGTGCCCTGCACCGTTTGGTCACTAATAGGGGCAAAAAGCTCAAAGCAATCGTCCTTGATCCTGCCATGCTCATCGTCTCCCTTCATGTCATCAGGATTTCTGTGCATTTCCACTCACCTCTAGGAAAAGCCGCATCTCGGGCAGGGGATGGCAGGCGGTGAGAGAGGGAAGGGTTTGTCACAAGCCCGATGGCCATGGGATGGCCATGCTCATCAGGGCAGGACCAGGTCAGGATGGCTACAGCCTTGTGCAACCAGGTTTGGAAGATCCAGACAAGGACGGAGACAGCCCATGACTCTGGCCACCCATCCCATGGCTCTGTCTCCTCTGGGGAAGGAGCTTTTTAGCAAGTCCCACCCGAAGCCCATGAACAGCAGCCACTGCCCCACACTGCATCCTGGACGGGAGTTTGTCCCCATCATCGCCAGGCTGTATGGGGACTAAACCCCAGTAGCATGGCCCCATGATCCCAGAGGCTCAAGGGGTTTCTGCATCTGCCCCCATTTCCAGCCAGCTGCAAGGGAACGGGCTCTTCGCTGCTATCCCAGCCCCGTCCCGGGGGCCACGGCTCCAGCTGGCAGAGCGTCCCTGGACCTTGGCAGCGCAGAAGTTTTGCTGTAATTTCCTTGTTCAGGCAGTAAGCCTAACGAGCATCCTCGCCGCGAGGGAGCGCGGAGGGAGCCAGCCACTGTCAGTTTGAATGTTGTTTTAATTCAGGTTAATTAAAAGGTTCAGGCAAGAATAAACAAGCAGACAGTCTCCCCAAAGCAGCCGATAGGAGATCTGAACCCGAGCTGACAACCGCCCGCGGGAGGCGGCCGATCCCTGGGTGCTGAAGGAGGGGATGCTCTGCTCGCAGCTGCGTGGGGCACAAACCCAAGTTGTCCTACGCAGGTACCCAGAGCATCACCCTGAGACCCCAAACCACCTCACAGTGGGGAGGAAAAGGTCCCAGGCCAGCCCAGGACCTGGCAGGTGCCCAAACCACTGAGCCAGGGAGGTGTTTCTTCAGGATGGGTCTTCACGGGGTGTCCCTCCACCACGGGGTGTTGTGTGAGTGGCTCCCGCCCCCACTGCACCATGTCAGGGGTGGGTGCCTGGGCTGAGCCCCAAATTTTTAACAAGGCATGATGTGGGTTTGGTCTGACAGGCCAGTGGCTGGAGCTCAGGACCAGATGAGCTTTCCAGGCTGAGCCAGCCTCCGTGGGGGGCAGCTTTCTGTGTGTCAGGTTTCCAGCATCTGCCTCGACAGAGCTGGCTGGTGCCAACCCACCTGTTGGCACACCCACCTCCAAAGTTTAGGACAAGCCCTAAAAGATTGTCGTAAATTTTAGGAGAAGGCAGGATCCAGCATCTGGGCAGGGTTTTCTTGTGCAGCAGCACGGGGTTGTGGCTGGGACGCAGAAGGACGCTTGGGGCCGTGTGCCATCCGCGTGGGCTCTGTGCGCGGAGCGTGAGTTATTTCTTCTTTTTGCTTAAAGCCGTGTTTCTGAGGGACACGTTCATAAAATATAAATGAGAAACCTGCTTTAAGCGGGCAGAGCCCGGAGATGAACGGCGAGTCTGCGCAGGCAGCAGCACGCAGCCTTTCATTTCCCAGCTGCAGTTAATAATTTATGATTTTCATAACACGAGCTGTGATCTGGGAGCCCAAAATGCCCCGAGGGCTGGCAGGGCTCCCCCACTGCACGCTTCAACCAGTGCTTCACCCTCGACAACAGGCACTGTCCCCATGGCCACCCACACAGCACTCCACAGGATCTGGCCACAGCTTGCCATCACTGCCAGGAGCTGGGTCTGGTCCCCAGGGAGCGTGGGGACCAGGGACCCAGGGAGCATTGGTTGGCAATGGGTGGTCATGGGTGAGTGATGGGCTGGTGGGTGGTGATGAGTTAGTGATGGGAGGTGATGGTTGGTGATGGTTGGTGATGGGCGGTGATGGTGGTGATGGGTGGCGACGGTTGGTGATGGGTGGGGATGAATTAGGGATGGGTGGTGGTGAGTTAGTGATGGGTGGTGTTGGTTGGTTATGGGTGGCGATGGTTGGTGATGGTGGTGATGATGGTGATAGGTGGTGATGGGTGGCGATGGTTGGTGATGGGTGGTGATGGTGGTGATGAGTTGGCAGATGGGTTGGGGATGGCTGGCAATTGTTGGCGAGGGGTTGATGATGGGTAGCAATCGGTTGGTGATGCGTGGTGATGGTATCATAAAACTTCCCAGGTTTGGGGCAGAAGGGGTGAGAAGGGGGGTGATAGCTTGCTGGGGGGTTGGGTAAATCTGGATGAAAATTTCTTTTCATAATCATCCCCAGGTGAGAACCTCAGGTTCTGCAACACCAGCCTCTTCTGCAAGGAAAAAGACCCAGAATAGTTAATTTTGAGTGAGCTGATGCTAAGTCCATGCCCAGGAGATGCCAGGGGCTGAGCGGAGGTTCAGAGGGTTGGGGACCTGCTTGTGCCTGTGCGAGGGACAGCACTGAGCCAGATCAGTGACTTACAGCCAGGATTGGGACTCCTGAAGGACCGGGATGGTGAGGGGCTGCGAGGGGTGCAGGAGAGGAGAGACAGCTCCAGGCGGGTTGCCCAAAAAGGCAGGGTAGGGGTTCAGGCAAGGGGTTGGCACACAGACAACCCCATCATTTCTGCACTGGAGCCCTCCAGCTCGGTTAAGCATCCTTTGCCGCCCTTGGGAGGAGATTGATGCCAGACCTGCCGTCACCCGCTGTGACCAAGGACACTTACCCAGGCGCGCGTCCCCAGGCATAGGCTGGCTCTAGGGCAGAGAGAAGGTCCCCAGCGGGCGCGAGGTGGCACCGGGGCCAGGCGAGGTGCCTGCCCCTGTCTGGGCTGAACTTCCCCCTCCCGGCTTCTGCTCTGTTTTCGGCTCAGCCAGAAAACAAGCACTTTCGGGCTGGTTTATTTTTTCTTCCTTTCCTAATTTAGATGGTCCCAAGGCCCCACAGGCAGATACAGGCGAGTTTATTCCTTCCCCGTGTTTACGGAGCTGCTGGAACATACTGCTCCTGCAAATATTACATCAAGAGAGCGTGGGGAAGGCTCAGCTTCCCCAGCACGGCTTAACTCTCACCTACATGTGCCCATGGCTGCTCGCTACCTCCTCCCGTGCCCTGGCATCGCCCCCCAGCCGTGCTGCTGCCGTCTCCAGCTTGGCTCGGCGGTGGTGGCCAGGAGAGTCCCAGTGCCTGGTGCCACACAGGCCCCAGTGGCTTCACTTCAGCCTCAGCCGCTTCTCACTTGCCTGCTGTGTCCCCAGGGAGCATGGGGGCAGCACCAAAATGCCCCTGGGGGATCAGCTAATGCCCCGCCGTGTCCCCGACAGCCCTGCTCTGCGGTGGGGGTCAGACGAGAGGACAGGGCAAAGCAGGCATGGAGCCGGGCAAGGGTGCAGAGACACCACAGGACCCTGTCTGGGCTTGGCACGGGGCTCCTGCCACGCCAGCGGGGACGGGGACAGTTTGGGACGCAGGTCCCTTGCATCCCGGGCTGCGGTGGGCTAGCTGGGAGACCTCAGCCCTCCCTCGGCCATCTGGGCAGTTGGTCCCAGCCCTGCCAGAAAGTGTCCCCCGGGAGATGCCGGGATGGCTCTTGCACCAGAGGAGCTGCTGCTGCCGGAGCCCTGGCCGGTGCCGGACGCGGGCACAGGCTGTCGGTGGCTGTGAGTGCCGGGGCCATGCAGGCTGTCGCAACGCGACACGAGGCCCCGAGCTGTGTTTGTTTGGCTGGGACAACGTGTCACCGCCGAGGGAGCCTGGGTTGCGTCATGCCGGTGGAGAGGGGAGAGCGGTGCCTGGCCTCCCTCCGCTCCCCCGGCCAGAGGGAGCCACCGGCTTGGCAGGACGCAAGGGCAAGGAGGGGGAGAGGACGGCAGCGGGAGGGCTGCGGGGAGACAGCGATGAAGATGGAGGGTTCGTTGCCTTCAGGAAAGAAGCTGAGGGCGAGGAATGCCCTGAGACACTGGAGGGAAGGGCTCAGGGCTGGGGGCCGGAGGTTTTATCGGCTGTTTATGAATACAGCTTGACTCAGCCACACAGCGCTGGGGGGAGAGGGATGCTGGTGAGACCCCTCCCAGCCACAAGAGCCCAGAGGAAATGCCATCAGGGGTGTCAGCGTCTTCCGATGAGCCCCATCCCTCCTGGGCCGCCCCAGGATGCTGCCAGTGCCCTGCTTTTTCCCAGGATCTGGCAGAAAACTGAAGTAAAAAATTCCCTTCATGGGATGGCCGGACAGACGGAGGTCTCTAGGGGGATGAGGTTAACGGGGACCGTTCCCTCTCTCCCGGATCCCGAGAGGTGGAGGCTGTGGCGTGAAGCCAGTGGGGCCGGTTCCCCGCTGACGGCCAGCAGCCAGCACCCAGCCTGCTGCCCACCACCAAGATTTCACTGAAGTGCAAACGCCGGTTTGCCTGACCTGGCATCTCCAAGACATCCAAAACCTCAGGCCGGTCTCTCCACCTCTTTCCGGGCAAGAGCAAGTCACTGGCCGGGTGCTGCCTTCCCCAGGCCGGCAGTGACGGTGGGCACCGCACGGACTCTGGCACCGCATGTGGCCATGGGGGTGTCCACAGGCAGCGCCTGGGGTGAATTTGGGGTTGTCCATCACCACCGGTGGGGAGAAGGAGCTCTGTCCCCCCTCAGTGCTCCATGGGAAGGGACATCACCATCCTCCGAAATCAGCCCGGAGGTTGGGGAACGAGCCGGTCCCCGGGCAGCAGTGGGGTCAGGGATACCTGGAGAGGAGCTGGACCTTGGGGAGGGGTAGTGTGAGGACAGCAAAGGAAATCAGAGATACTGGCAGGAAATAACAAATGTGAGTCAGCTGAGAAGCATGCGGGCAAGGACGGCTTCGGAGAGCTAATCTGCAGGAGATAACAGTGATGGGATGGAGGAGCCTCGGAGACGAGCTCATGGAACAAGAGAATCAAGGCATAGAGGTGTCTGAATCTCCAGCGGCCAACGCAGCCCTTTGCATCACGCTCGGCTACGTCACCCCCGGGTGCTGGGGGGAGCACGGGGCTCAGCACCCAGCCTTGAGTGCTCTGGACAGCATGTACGCTTTGGGATGCGTTTTGTAGCCTCCAAAGGTTTCTCCAAAATCCTGCACTGGGTGTTTATCCCCTGGCAGACAGGACTAGCTGTGGCGCAGCCTGTCTGCTTTTAGTCTGGTGGAGATTAAGCTCTCCGGGGCCTAATGGCAATTCTTTTGGCAAGCGTTCAGCAGGCTTTAATCCATCTTATCTCCACTCTGAAAGGATGAATTAGGCGCCTCTCCAAGCGCTCAATGGGGAGCAGAAGTGGCGGGAGCTCTGGCGCTGCACAAGCTGCCGCCGGCGCCCTGGGGATGCCCTACATACGGCAAAGCTCCGGAGAAGCCGGAGCAGGAGCCAGAGCAACCTGGGGGCTGGGGACAGGGCAGCGCTACAGGATGGCCGGCAACGCTTTCCTCCACGCAGCAGGACCTTCTCACCCTTCTCCCCCTGAATATCCAGATGTAGGGATCACAAGGAGTCTTGGCCCAAATAAGAAAGGCCCCAATTCCCTTGGGAATTGCCTGGGTGGCTTCTTGGCTCATGAGTGAAGAATGGGGGCAATGTGGTGCTGCTCATCCCTGTGCAACAGCTCCCATGCCAGCACCGGCGCCTGTCCAGCCCATACAACCCATCTGGTACCCAGGGATGTCCCTGCTCCCACGGTCCGGATGCAGGCAGGACCCCTGTGTGACACAGGGGACATCCCAGTTGTGTGGGGTGGTCCCACTGTCCCACTCACCACCCTGCCATCGGTCACAGGGACTCCGAACTTGCCTTTTGCAAACCTGTCCTGACGTGGCTAATAATAACTGTGTTAATTAGGGAGCTCTCCCAGCCCCTGCGTGATTCGTTTGGTCAGTTATGGGGGATGTTGTCAGGGTAATGTAAATGAGGGGTGGCATTCGCCTCCCCAGCAGCCGTCTGGAGTGCTGGAGCCGTGTCTGAGACCCGAGGCACTCGCTGCACATCAGGGCGACCTGGTTGGTGCAGGCACCGCAGGCAAGGACGCCACTTGGCTCAGCCCCACGTAGACATTTGGCCCGAGGAATGGTGGCTCAGACACCTGCTGAGCACGATGGCTGCTTGCACCCGTCTCCACCGCCGGCAGCCGAAGGCAAAGGGCTGTGTCCCAGCCAGGCTGTCTGCCCCGAGCCCGATGGCTTTTAGATGGCTGCCCATCACGGTGGCATCTTGCCTTCTCCAAGCTCCTTCCACATGGGATCAGAGGACAGTGAAACTGTTGTGGGCTTTGCAAAGCCTGAAATTTCCCACTTTTCTGCTGCCATGGGTGGCCGGGGGCTTCATTTCTTTTCAGCAGTAGTATCCCTTGGGTGACAGATGGCCTGGTGGCTCGCTGGCTTGCACACCCGCCCTGCCGTGGCCGTGGCTGTGGCCTGGCTCCAGGACAGGGTCTCCCCGCGTCTGCCAGAGGGGACCATGTTGCCCTGAGATCAGTCAGGGCCAGTTCGCAGGATGGTGGCAGAGCCTCTGTAGCATCACCTGGTCCCGGCCTGGGATGCAAACACCCCTCAGCTGGGAAATGAGTTTCGGGTGGAGATTTCTTTGGGGCTGTGGCCGGCCGGCACCCGTGGCTGCTGCCGAGGGGCCCGTTGCCACTGGCTTGCCCTCCCGGGGGAGGCGAGGGGTGGGCGGTGCGATGGCTCAGCATCGCTGCCCGCTGCCGTCCTTGCTCCCGACCGCAGGGCTGTTTGCTCTGCGCCGAGCCGTGCCGCCCGTCGGTCAGCGTCTGCTGTGGCCAAAGAGGCGGTGGAAGCTCTCTGGGTGCCGCCGGTGACACCCGGGCCAGTGAACCCGTCCCTCACACCAGCCACCAGCCCCTGCCTTGTGTCCTGGGGGCTCTGCAGGGGCTCCAGACATCCCTCCTTAGCCAGTGGGTCTTGGGGGGTCTTTGCTGGAAGGTTTAAGCTGTGTCTTGTTTCTCTCCTTTATGCCCAAATCTCCTTTTTTTTTTTTTTTTTTTCCTCAGGAAGACGAAAAGAATTAATTTAGCAAAGAACTAATTGAGAAAACAAAGCCGACAATTTTCAAATGGGGTGTTAAGCGCTTCGGGACCTGCCCATTGCTTTCTGCTCTAAGCGTGTTCTTTCATTCCAACCCGCGCTCGTCCCGCTCCGGCCACCAGCCACCCCCGTGTCTATTCCTGTCCCACAGAGCCCCGCGCCGGCAGAAACCCCCTCTCCGTGTTGCGTCACCAGTTGAACTCCGGTGCCTGCTGTCTCCAAAGCAACAAGCAGCTAAAATTAGTAGAAAGTTTGATCTGAGCCTGAGCCAAGCTTAATTTTTAATTGCTTCTACTTTCATTCCCGGGGCTGGGTTTGCCAAGGCGGTGGCAGGTGGGGGCTTGGTTACCCGCGGGCAGCGCTCTGGCCCGTCCCGGCACTGTGCCTGTTGGGATCGGTGTCCCCGCCACAGCCTGGGGTGTCCCGCCGCAGTTGGCCACGTCATCCCCTGCTCTCTGGGCCCCCGGCCGGGCTCTCGGCGTCCCCAGGAGCCCCGTTTGTCCCTCCTGTGGCAGAAGGGATTGAGCACCTTGCTCCAGCCCATGAAGGCAGGGGGCCCATTTTCCAGCTTTTGCCTTTTCAAAAGGCCAGTGTGATGTGAGGATTTGCAGCTAAATCCCAAGCAACTCGTGGTATTCCAGAGTCCTTTCCCACCCCTGCAGCCTTCCCTTTCCCTCCCCGTGCCTGCAGCCTCCCTCTTCCCATCCCATTCCACCCTGCAGCCTCCCCTATCTCATCTCATCTCATCTCATCTCATCTCATCTCATCTCATCTCATCTCATCTCGGCCCGTCCCGTCCCGTCCCGTCCCGTCCCGTCCCTTCCCACCCCATCCCTGCAGCCTCCCCTTTCCCAACCCTGCAGCATGCCCCTTCCCTTTCCTTCCCTTCCCACCCCACCCTACCCCTTCCCATCGCATCCCATTGCATCCCATCCTTCCAGCCTCCCCTTTCCCACCCCTGCAGCCTACTGCTTCCCTTCCCACCCCATCCCACCCCATCCCATCCTTGCGGCCTCCCTTTCCCATCCCACAGTCAGGCAACTGAGCAGCGGAACATTTCTGGCACGGAGACACACAGGGAAGCCGAGAGTCTCCACTCACGCTCCCCTCTCCCAAATGCCTCCCTGAGCAGGGATCAGGAGGCTGCATTCCCGGTGTGGTTCATGGCTGCCACGGGAGAGAGCAGAAATAGTTTGGTCCTGGCTCAGAGCCCCTGGAACCTTCCACAAAATCCCCAAACACGCCGCGCTTGTGCTGACAAAGCAAACAGTTATTCAAATGACAAAGGTCACCTCTCCCCTTTTTGACAGCTATTTTTGCACCACGTTCTGAAGTCCAAGGGTAAAGGATGGCTCTGTCCCTGCACCAGCTCAGGCTCTTAGAGGGATTTGGGAGAGAGGAAGAAACCACCCGGGGGCAGGAGCCGGGAGAACAGGGTCTCTACGGCCTGGTTTTCTCACTGATGTCCCCCAAAATCATCTAACGTGCTCCAAGCGGGGGCTGCAAACACGTGCAGGATGCGGTCGCTTAGGGGTTGTGCAAACGAGCGGCGCCTGCGAGGCGGCAGCAGCACGGCCAGGTTTTGCCAAAGCCCTGAGGCTGCGGTGATGGTCTTCCCCATAAAGCGCAGGGAGCAGCCATCGGCACCTCAGTGAGACTCGGCATCGTCTGCAAAGCAGCAAGTCAGTGCCAGCAGCTCCCGGCCCTGCGGGGCTGCCCGTGTGTCACTGGGGGCTGCGAACAGCCGCAGGATGCACCCAGATGTGGCCGGGGACTTCCCGGAATGGTCACAGAGGTGGAGGAAACCTCTGGGAGGGCTGAGCCTGGTGGTGGTGGTGGTGCAGCAGCTGCCTGGCACAACCCGCGAGCTGCCCTGACACAAGGGCAAACCCTCTCCCTTAGCACAACGGCGCTTGAGGCATCCCCGAGTCCCACACAAGCCTCCGGCCCTGCTGCAAGACTGCGTTCCTGATGATATTCCGATTTTCTGCGGAGTCTCAGGGGAGGCTGGTGACGGGGTGTCCCCCGGGAGCCGTGCACCAGGAGCAGGAATATGCACCAGAAACTGCTAGTGGGCTTTCACTTGTCGGCCCAAAGAAAATCCCCATGAGAGCGGAGCTCCCCAGCAAAGGGCACTGATGAGGTTTTCCCGGCCCCCGCCGTCTGTGCCACCTGCCATTCCTTCTTGCAGCATTAAACAAAAATCCTCCCAAATATGTAACACAGGGAAAGTCAGCTGGAGGCCGGGGACTCGCTCGGGGCCATCGCCAGCTCTGTCCTTGCCCAGGGGTGCTCTGCAAGGCTGGGACCCCCCACCGTCCTTGCCCTCCCTGGACGGTCTCTCCCAATATTGCCTGGCAGAGGGTATCGATTTGGGTGGTTTTAGAAATGGCCAGCTGGGAGAAGCAAACCCCCCAACTGCCCTTTTAAAGTGACACTTCCCAACGCAAACCCTAGTTTTGGCTGAAACGGAGGAGCTCCGTGGCCTCGGGGGGGGGTCACCCCTAGCCACATGAACATGGCATCCTCAGCCGCTTTGTTTGACGGGAAGCGGCCCATTTTGGATTCGTTTCTTTGGGGTGGGGGGGGGATTTTCTTGGACTGTGCTCAGAATTTACTTTTTCTCTGCACTTGGCAACGGGGAAGGAATTTCCAGGCACCCCTGAACGGCGTAGGTGGGTTCTTGGCATGGGGATTGTTTTCCTCGAGGTGTCTGGTTTTCCTCGCGGTGGGAGGATGCCCAGGTGCCGAACCCAGGGCAGCTCCACGTCCTGTACGCAGCGCCGGGGGGGTGAGGTGGTCCGAAGCGAGCATCCCAGCAGCGTTGGACCCGCTCCAGCTTTGTTACCGTCTGCGGAGCAAAGTCCCACGGATCGAAACCCCCGTCTACGCCAGGTAAAAGCCCCACAACGTTTGTTTTTCTAAGAAATTGCGGCAAAACAGAGCTTGGTCCATCCCAGCCCTGCCCAAGCAGAACCACTTCGTGCCCACGTGCTCCTTTTCCGGGCTGTGCAAGAGAACGGGAGACGAAGCTGGGTGCGGGGCGCCCCAGGCGAGGCACCCGCGGGTGCTGTGTGCCGGGCAGCTCGCCCCCGGGACGCCAAGCCCCCGCAGCAGGGATGGGGCCGCTGTGCGCGCGGGAGAGCTCACATCCACCCTGCGGGCAGCGAAACGCTCCCGTCACACCTCAGGAAGCAGCCGAGGTCACTGTCACAGCAGGGAAAAGTGGCTGGAAACGGGGCCAGCTCCCACCTCCAAGCCCCCCGGCTCCCCTGGGGATCTGGAG
>VXBH01007322.1:69498-91551 GCA_013400035.1 Rynchops niger | reverse complement strand
CCCCGCGCGGCCGGGGCTGCCGCCGGGAGCCGGGCGGTTGGGATCGCCGGCGGCCGCGCAGGGGGTGCGGGGCCCGGGGGGGCTGGGGCGGCCGGCCTAGGGCTGTGACCGGGGTCCCGGCCGGAGGGGCGGGGGGCTGCGAGCCGCGCCGTACCCGGCGGCGGGGCCCTGGTGTGGGTCTCCCGAGAGATGGTCCCCGGCATTGGGCAGGGTCTGAAAAAACTTTGACTTCGACGGAGAACTCCTTGACGAGCTGCTGCCTGACCAGGCTTAACTTGGCCGGGAGGCTTAACGGTGTGAATGTGGGGTGATTTTAATACTCTGTCCGCATACTGGTGACATTTTGGGTCGTCCAGCAGCTGCGAGCAGGGGTTGTGTGAGGAAACAGCGAGCTGCTGGGTGGGTTCGGCGCCGCTCTGCTTGCGCTGGCTCGGGTGGGTTTGTCGTCGTTGGTGTCCTGCACGTGTGAGGATGCTCGGGCCGACCTCTTCCCTGCAGCGTCCCACAGCTCTGCCTCGGAGGCCGAAGGAGTAGCGTGGATGGGCAGAAAACATTCACCTTCGTGTTTACCGACCTGTTATATGCTTGTTCTCCTGTGGTTGCGTGGCTGAAACCCTTAGGTTCGTCCAAAGGGTTGGCTCTCCCAAGAGGCGGGGTGGCCGGTCCCTCTGTGGGTGCTCGGGGCTCTGGGACAGGGTGGCTCTGCGCTGGCTGCCATCAGAAGTCCCAGGATTTCAATGCCGCTGCGCGTACCTGGCCCCTGACATGGGCAGCAGTGATTCCGCGCTTCCTTGTTGATGAAAGGAAAGAGCAATTACTCATCTGTTGGAAATGTTTTGTGGATGTGTTTGCCCATTTGGTGTATTTGTTTTCCAGTCTTCGAGACAGTGGAGGGAAACCCCCTTATTTCTCCTCTGCCTATAAAGCAGAAAACTAGCCTCCAAAAATATGCTAAACTGCCTGGGTCTAAACTAGTTTCCTTCTGAAGTCATTCCACTGTCTGTTTCCCAAGTGGTTTAACAGCCGGGAACTTGAAAGCCTAAAAATTTTATTTATTTTTTTCTTCCTGTGACAAGTCAATTAGGTAGGCAAAACTGCATTCATATTTAAAAAAAATACGCTGCATCAAGATGTGATTTTAATTTTATCTGGAGTGAAACTTAACCTAAAGCTTTTTGGTCAGGAACCATGCTGTTTTGTTGATACTGCAAAGTAACTTGGCATACTTTGTAGTGCTTAAATTAATGAAAAAGGGGGAGAGAATTGTGCTTTTCTTTGCGTCCTTTGGGTAGGGGTCGTTGTGTGGATGGTGTTTTTTAAATAAACAATCCAACCCACAAAAAACACCTTCCCTATCTAGTCATCTTTTCCTTCCTTTCTTCTAGGCTTTTTGGGGATAGGCAAGAGATAATGAATATAAATGGGACGAAGTGGGATGAGATGTCCACTGCAGGATCAACTCCCCTTCCTTTTCCTTCAGCCCCCTCCAAAAATGGAATTAAATATCAAGGGGAATTGACATAACGAAAAAATAATGTACAGGGGTTGGATTGACTTCTGGTTTAGCACCTTTTTAGCTACGTAGGTGGCTTTTGAACTCTCTTTTATCAGGCGCGTTTAGTGGTCAGAGGGTAGAAAGAATAGTGAAGGAGGTTTGCAGTCTGGGTAGGATTATTTTCATTAAATTTAAGGTTTGACCATTTCCCGTACCACCCATTTCCAAAGGAAATTTGGTTGGACTCTGACTTTAGCTTTTACAGTTATGCTTGTTTGAGAAATTTGCATCCTTGCATTGTAATGTTATTCAGGATGACTCCAGTTGAACGCAGTGTTGCTTTCAAGTCACAATTTTTACTTTTTTGTGTAGTGGCGGATCTGGAACTGCTTGTATAGGAATTTCTGTCATTTAGCATAGATTATTTTAATCGGCTTTATGAAAAGTTTAAAAGGCAGAGAGCCCCATTTATTGTTAGTCTCCTTCACGTGAAATACTGCCTGTAAAACCGTTGTTCAGGGGTGAAAATGGCCAGGGAGTTTGTAGGACCAGTTTCTGTGCATAGCTGGCAGGCAGTTCCTCGTGTTCCCCGCTTCGTGCTGTCCACCAGCTCATGCTTCGGGATCGGCCGTTTCAACAGGGCAGCGGGACCGGCGAACGTTGTTGGCTTATCAGGTCTAGCACACGGTGGGGCGAAAACGAATTGAAGGTTTGGTGGCACTCTGGGGATGTGAGTATGGGTATCGTCAAAGTGGCTCTGCTAAACTAGCACCTCTTTATCTTTATTCCCAATTTCCCTTTCTTCTGTGTGCATCCTGGCAATCAGAACTGCTTATTTTATTGATCACAACAAAATGTTGTTTGTTAACAAAATGACTGAGCCAACCTTTGGGAGAACAAGCTGGAGTTTGTATGCAGAGCTGTGCAGAATAATGAGCCTGTGAGGATCTTGTTGTAGATGCATTTTGGTGATGTAACCCAAGCAAAGCCAGTGGTTCAGGGCTCTGTTCCCAATTAGTTTTGTAGCCGGGACGGTTAAAAAGCAGGAACTTATCATGAGTTTTGAATGGGTTGGATCTGGAATTGAATTCATGACCTTTTAATATTCGTTAAAATATTGGAAGCCTTGTACGATCTGCACGTAAATTTTTCTCTCAAGAAGATTAGCTATTATCAGTGTTTATTTTAAAAATTAAATTTGAGGTTGTGCGGATGTATGCTGGCTCATGAAAAGGGAAGGAAAAAGGGCCCGTAGGGAAAAAACCAACAACTTTCTTTTACCTTTGTGGGAATTTAGACTGCTCTGATTAGTGCTTAAGCCTAACAAAGGCTGTGCTTGTTAAAAACAAATGTGTGTCATATTAGTCATCAATATCTGGCAGCCTTAAGTACTTAATATTTATAATGAACTCTGCTTATGTGGTCTCTGCTAGAGGAGTGAGTTTTGACCTTCTTGATTGTTCAAAAGAATATATTCTTTTTGCTAGATTATTAGACTAGTGTTTTTAAAGTTCTATCATGAACTTGATATTTCTTTTTTTTTTTTTTTTTTTAATTCTTACCAAGAGTGTATTGCCCCGGATTTTCAATTCTGTCTTTCGCTTGCTCTGCCGCAGGATCCGGCGGTGTGAAGCAGGCGTCGGGAGGTGGGATGGGTGGTGGGATGCTGCTCTGCTGGGGCAGCCGTAGGTCGGGGTGTTGGGAGGGCTGACAAAGCTCAGGAAGCGGAAGGATGATGGGGACTGAGACCTGGATGCTCAGTTGTTGAGGGACGTGTGAGATGGTGACCCGCAGCCTGGCACGATGTGGTGGAGGAGAGGGAAAAACAGGAAAGACCGAAGGAGCAGAGCCACGATTCAGGATGTAAACAGGGCAGCAAGCCTTGCTGGTGTGCTTACAGCCACTGATGGTGACTGGTGCTGGTTACCAGTTCAGGTCGCTTCCAAGTTAAAACCAGTGCATCTTTTCATTACAGTGTGGCCCTAAAGGTCGTTGGAGGAGTATACGAGCTCATCGATTCTGGTGAGATGTGTTTAGGGAGTATTCAGGCTCTGAGATCTGATTTGGAACTTTCTTTTTTACTCTGTGGAGACATTTGAACAGGCAAAGCTGTCTGGTGGGCTGCTCCCAAATTTAGGAAACTTTCCCAAGATCTAATCACTTAGTCCAGAACCTTGAAGGTATCTTCTTGCTCAATTCCCACAGAAAATAAGTTTGTCGGTTCTGTCTACATGTGGGCATCCAGTCTTTGTGTCTTTCTCTGGAAAGTGAAAACGCTCATTTAATGCTCAAGGTTGAGCATTATCAAGACGTACTCGGAGACTGTAAGGTAGCGAGAAGATTATTTACTGAATTTAGATTTGATTGCCTTCCTTTGTTACTTCTGTATCCAGTAACTTCTCAAAAGTGCTCTCTCATAAGCTCTGCTAGAGCGTGGAGCACAGCCCGGTAAAGGGGAGCCTGGTGTTTTGCTGCCAGATTGCAGAGCAGCCAGTTAAAGTAGCGCAGGACCCCTTGAATCTTCTTCCTGCGAGAGCCGGAGTTGGTGAGCGGAGAGCCGTTCGCACAGTTTATGCACAAAGCTGGTAATTTTCAAATGCCCGGGACAGGGGGTGGCTAGAACCTGGAGAGATGGCTGTGCTTGCTCCAGCTGCAGATTCAGAAGGTAACTCCGTTCGGAAACAGTTGCAAGCTTCGGGCTTTTTCCAAGCTGGTCTAGCCTGTGTGGTGGATGTTCTTGCCTCCCCCTGCCCGCGGTCAGGGCTTTGCTGTAGGGTACAGCCTCCTCCAAGCCAGCAGATCACTGTGCAAGATGAGTGACCTTCGGCTCGTTCTTGGAACGCCCCGTGGAATTAGTGATGAAAAACTGTTTGTCTGGAAAATAAGGCTAACAAAATCCTAGAGCTAGAACTCATAAAAAAAAAAATCTTTTTTTATATATCTGTTCTCATACCCTAAAAAATGGGTTAGGCTGTTTGCCAGTGAAGGCAGAGCGCTGTGAGGAGCTGATTTAAGCTGTCCCGGGTGGGGAGTTGTGGCACCTCGCCACGATCCGCTGCCTGCCCATTCCCGCCTCTTGTATTTCGACTGTTCAGCTGTGCTAGCACAATTGTCTGTCTGTGCTGTCAGCCGGACGAAATGCTGGGGGGAGTCCAGCGCGTTTCAGCCATCTCCCCGAGCAGCTCGGGAGCTATTGCAGGAGGGTAACGGGGGGGCAAAGCAGAGGTTTGGGGATGTGCTGGCAGGGGTGGGCAGGTACGTGAGCTGGAGCAGTGTGCTGCCGGAGCCGGATCCCCAAACAATGGCCTGAGCAGAAAAAAGCTGCGATAACTTTAAAAAAACAAGCATGATCCTTAGCCCTGGGAGAATGCTGGTGAGCTCATTGTGGAAGCGTGCAATGGAGAGAGTCTTCTGTAATTTGTTGCGGAGGGATCAGGAATGTTTTCTGCCCGTGTCTGCTCTCCTATAGGAAAAACAGATCGTATGAATGAGGAAGATCAATAAATCTGTACTTTGAACTGAAGCAGGAAATATTCCCAGGGTTGAAGAGACCTTGCTGAGCCTGCCTGCCTTCTGCTCAAGCCAGGATACTGTTAGCTTCAGTACCAAAGTCACTTGTGATCGGGTATTGGCTGAGACAAAGGGAGGATGGCTTAATTGCTTTTAGTCTCATTTCCCTTTAGTTGTTCCTTGCTCTAGTCAGTAATACAGGGATTTAAGACAATGTGTGTAGTTGCACTGGCTGCGTGGTGAAGAACCTGGCGTGACAAACATTGCCGTTGGGCCGGTTGCTGAGAAGGTCTCGTGGAGAGCCCGGCCCGGCTGGGTGTGAGGCAGCACCAGGGGTGGCAGAGGTGTTCCTCGGGGTCGGCGCAGAGCTTCAGCCCCGAAGCGGGGGGAAACTCCTACTACAAGATGGAGCGTTTTATTTTCACAGTTCCTTTCAGTAAAGACGGGTTTTGTGTGCTAGAGATCTCTCTTCAGGAACATTTTTTGTTAACATGGCAACACCTTGTGTGGAAGCAGGGATTTTTAACTCATCTTTTACTTCTCACGCAATCTACTAGAACTTGTTTAGCTGGATGAAGTTCTCCTTTGCTTTGTTTCTTGTCTGTAGTATCAAATGTCTGCTCTTTTCCCCTTTTTGTGGTGAACGTATTTAGGAAGCAAATTATTGAAATAAAACACCTGTATGACCCCAATAGGGACTGCAAATAATTGTTTACTTACTGTGGTGAGGTTTGGGTTTTTTTTTAATAAAAATAGAGTAGGCTTATAGTGTATTCAGGCTTTTGTCAGGCAGGCAGGTAGCCTGTTGCCATGTTCTTGAGTATAGTGTTTCTGAAAAGGTGGCTTGCAGCCTTCCCCTGGAAAAGGTTGAGTATGCAAGGGACAGCTCGTTACCTCTAATTACTGGTGGTGGCTTGGGGGTGTTGACAGCCACTGCAGCAATTTCTCATATCCGTCTCTGAGGAACTGAGCAGCTGCTTGGGACAAAAGGCTTGGGACTGTTTTGGGGTCCTCACAGGAAAGCAAGCTGTGAGGAGTGAAGTCGGAGGTGTTGTCAGCATAACTTTCTCCTGTGTTTATCTGGCTCCGCATCTCCTCCGGGTCCTGCCCGCAAGACAGCGTAGCAGCCAGGTAGCACCGCTGCCCTAGGCAAATGCTGGTATGAAGAATTAATCTCAAAAATAATGTTTTTTTCTTTCAGTTGTGTTGATTGGAGACTCCGGAGTTGGGAAGAGTAATCTTCTGTCACGTTTCACACGCAATGAGTTCAACCTGGAGAGTAAGAGCACCATTGGGGTGGAATTTGCCACCAGGAGCATCCAGGTGGATGGGAAGACGATAAAAGCACAGATCTGGGATACTGCGGGACAGGAACGATACCGTGCCATTACCTCAGCGTGAGTACTATGTTTCTACTCAGGCTAACAGCAGAATCCGAGCAGAGATGGTACAGATAAATTTATGGGTAGAGAATTAATGAAACATATTTGGGACACATGACAAAATCATTACGACAGACATCAATGTAGATCCAAGTCATAAGATAACAAATACTTTTGTTGTTCCTTGATTAATATAATGAAATTAATTTTTAGATTCTAATGACGCTATTATAGGAAAAAAATGACAGCTTAAGTCAAAAGTGTGGGAAATTCTGTTTGAGTCTTGTGATCTGGGGTTTTTACCTGCCCTGGATGTGCTACCTTCATCCCACGGAACGAGTGTAATTTCTGATGGAAGCTGGCTACTGTTTGGCATCAAGTTTTGGTGTAGGCATGGTAGCTTACCATAGTGCCAGTGGCTTCTGGTCTTCGTTCTTGAGATTGAGGGTATTTTTAGGCCAGTCTGCAGCCACGAACTCCCTTGAAATCTCAATGACTTTGAATTAGTCACAGCCCTGAAAACTAGGTCCGAGAGTGCATGCTGAATAACCAGTAAGGAGGAAGGCAACTGTGATAATGCTGACTCTGCAGCATTAGGCACATTCCTATTTAGAACAGTGGTGTTGAGAAGCTTTCACATACAGCACCTTGTTAATCCAGACATTGTTTTAAGATGTAAGCTCTGGTTGTATCTGTTTCTCTTTAGGTAGTAGGCCAAAAAGTGTCTTTTAGAGGGGAAAAACCCCACAACCCTATTGGCAGGCCTAGTTATCCAGTTCCTACGCTGATCAGCAAGTTGAAGTTTTTAGTGTTACAGATGTGTATCAGTTTTCAAAGGTACAAACTTGTTTGTGAATCATGCACAGATTGAGCCATTTGTATTAAACTCAAGGTAAGGGGAACTTTTTTTCATTGAGGTGAGACAGGGTAACGCAGAAAAGATGGGAGAAAAATAGAAGAGCATAGAGACAAAGGGAATACTGTATAGGGAAGGAGTGCAAAAACAAGGTAGCGCAGAAGGAGGTGTAAGTGGTGATTTCAAATTGCATCTTTTCCATAACTGTTTGCATGTTTTTCAGAATATTTTTTTTTTTTGGTGACCCTTAAATTGTTCCTACTGCTTAAATTGTTCCTACTGCTGTTCCTACTTAGCAGAAAAATTGCTGTCTGAGTCTGTTTCAGCTACAGACTTGGCCGCTGAGAATCGGTGCATCTGTAGCCCTGTGATCCTGCCTCTCCTTTGTGCTGGCACAAGCTTCATCGCTTCAACGTCGCCAGGCCAGTTCAGCTTGCTAAGCCAGCAGAACATTGACCAGCGGCAAAAAGTGAATGCTTTCTGCTGACTTGGTGCCCTGAATCGGTTCAGTGATGTGTCGGACAGGTGCTGGCAGAGCACAGGGGAAATGGTAGGATTGTGTGGAAGAGAAATACGGACATGAAAGGATTGCTGATATGGATTGGCTTGTGCTGTCCTGAGCCCTTGGCTTGAGTGTAAATGGGCCCAAAGCTGCACTCAGGGGGTGAACTCAGTTCTCAGATTATGGACTTGTGGGTAAGTGTTAATATAACCCAGAGTCCCCCCCGCCCCTTTAATTTTCAAGAGGGACAGGAGGTATTTGAAAGATCAGCAACAAATACTGACATCTTACTACGGACTACTTAACTAGTAGAAAGGTAAGTTATACCTTCCCTAAAACCTTCTAGCGATACCAGTTCTGAAATGCATTGTGAGTTTTCTTGCACACTGTTCCAGCAGGCTAAAAATGTCATGGCTTCTGCAGTCTCTTCAGCATTTTGTTACATACATTGGAATTTTTTAGGAATGCCATTAAAAAACCCCAGCATTTGGAACTTGGGTTTAGGCTTAAAAAAACCCAACCCAATAACAGTATTTGCACCAGCACAACTTTTTCCAAAGCAGGGGGAAATGTTTTTAACTTTTTAGTAGTGGCCAGCGCGGAAGAGCCAGAAACCAGGTGCGTTGGAGTAACTTGGGCAGAGCTCTCTGTAAGGAAATGTGCCTTATGGTTTCAGATATTACCGTGGTGCTGTTGGGGCTCTTCTTGTCTATGACATTGCCAAACATCTCACCTATGAGAATGTGGAGCGCTGGCTAAAGGAGCTTAGAGATCATGCAGACAACAATATTGTCATCATGCTGGTGGGTAACAAGAGTGACCTCCGCCATCTGCGAGCTGTGCCCACTGATGAGGCCCGGGCTTTTGCAGGTTTGTAGACAGCGTGTTCTGGGTTGATGCTTTCTCAATTCGATGATGGTGGTGCAAGCTGTAATCACGCAATTGTTGTCGAGGGCTGAACTTTAACCTCAAGTTTTGTTTTTGACCCTTAAAAAAAGCATTTAAGATTTTTTTTTTTTTAAATGAAAGTATCTTGGCTTATTAAATAGCGTGTGTGGTAGTTGTTTGGGTTTGTTTTTTTTTTAATCTAGTAGTGGTACATGTTTTTGAAGCACTGTCCTTGAGCTGCCTGATAGCTGGAGATTAAACACTTCCTCTAGCAAGGCTAGAAACAGTAAGCAACATCTAGAGAAGATGTCACAATATAAATACAAAATATCACACCACAAAATGTCTTTCCTTCCTTCCTAGAGGCCTGGTTCTACTGAGTACATATCAATATGGACAGGTGCCAGTGAATACTTGAACCTTATTTTAGATGGTGTAGTTTCTGCTCCAGAGCACCGATGCATATAGCAGTGTCATCGAGTTTAATTTCAATGCAGCGATCATCAGACTTGGAGATTATCAATTGTTGGGAGAAATCAAGTGGGTTTTGTGAGCTGCTGCCACTGCATTACTTCTCTGTCTGCCTTATGTTGCAGAGCGCTGGGCAAATGCTCTTTTGCCCTTATAGGCTTAGGGACCTTCATAGAAACATAGAGTGGTTTGGGCTGAAAGGGACCTTTAAAGGCCATTTGTCCCACCCCTATGGCGTGGGCAGGGACAACTTCAACTAGATCAGGTTGCTGAAAGACCCGTCAAACCTTACCTGGAATGTTTCCAGGGATGGGGCAGCCACAGCTTCTCTGGGCAACCTGGGCCAGGGGCTCATCACCCACGCAGCAAAGNGGGGATGCAGCCCAGGCTGCGGGGGGGTTCTGGGCTGCCAGCGCGCGTTGCTGGGGCGTGTGGAGCTTCTTCTCCTCAGGGCTGCTCTCCAGCCATTCCCTGCCCAGCCTGGGTTTGTGCTTGGGATTGCTCTGACCTGGGTGCAGGACCTTGCACTTGGCCTTGTTGAAGCTCATGAGGTTCACACAGGCCCACTTCTCAAGCCTGTCCAGGTCCCCCTGGATGGCATCCCATCCCTCAGGCTTGTCAACTGCACCAGTCAGCTTGGTGTCATCCTCAAACTTGCTGAGGGTGCACTTCATGTCATTGATGAAAATATTGAACAGTACTGGTCCCAGTACAGACCCCTGAAGGACGACACTCGTCACAGATCTCTATCTGGACTTTGAGCCATTGATCACTACCCTCTGGATGCAACCATCCAACCAATTCCTCATCCACCGACCAGTCCATCCATCAAACCCATATCTATCCAATTTAGAGAGAAGGATAGACGTCCAGATAGACGACATCCATAGCTCTTCCCTTGTCCACTCATGCAGTTACTCCATCATAGAAGGCCACTAAGTTGATCAAGCAGGACTTACCCTTGGTAAAGTCATGCTGGCGTCTTGAATCACCTCCCTGTCCTTCATGTGCCTTAGCACTTCTTCTAGGAGGATCTGTTCTGTGATCTTCCTAGACACAGAGGTGAGGCTGACAGGTCGGTAGTTCTCAGGGTCCTCCTTTCTACACTTTTTAAAAATGGGTGCAACGTTTCCCTTTTTCCAGTCATTGGGGAATTCATCTGATGGCCATGACTCTTCAGATATCATGGAGAGTGGCCTAGCAACTGCATCAGCCAATTCCCTCAGGACTCTGGGATGCATCTCATCGGGTCCCATAGACTTGTGTATGTTCAGGTTCCCCAGTTGATCACAAACCTGATCTTCTCTTACAGTGGGAGGGACTTTGCTCCCCCAGTCCCTGTCTTGTGGTCCATTCACTCGAGAGGTGTGGGGAGAGAGGCTGCCAGTGAAAACCGAGGCAAAAAAGTTGTTGAGTACCTCAGCCTTCTCCTTGTCCGTTCTTACCAGTTTGCCAGTCTTGCCTATCAGGGGGTGCACTTTCTTTGGCCTTCCTTTTCCGGCTGATGTACCTGTAGAAGCCCTTCTTGCTATTCTTTGTGTCCCTTGCCAAGTTCAGCTCCAGCTGCGCCTTGGCCTTCCTGACCCCATCCCCACACAACCGGGCAGTGTCCCTGTACTCTTCCCAGCATACCTGTCCCTGCTTCCATGGCCTGTGCAGTTCCTTCTTGCCCTTTAGTTTGACCAGCAGGTCTCGACTCAGCCACGCCAGTCTCTTGCCTTCCTTTCCTGATTTCTTACACCTGGGGATCAAGAGCTCTCGTGCTCTATGGAAAGCGTCCTTAAAGATCTGCCAGCTCTGCTCTGCTCCCTTGTCCCCGAGGACAGTTTCCCAGGGAGTCCTATTGACTAACTCCTTGAACAACTGGAATTTCGCTTTCCTAAAATTCGGGGTCCTGACTTTCCTCTTCACCTGACCCGTATCCCCCTGTGCTGTGAACTCCACCAGTGTGCGATCACTGCTGCCAAGGCTGCCTCCAATCTTGATGTCACCAATTAGCTCACTTCCGTTGGTGACCGACAGGCCCGGTATCGCATCCCCTCTGGTAGGGCTGTCTGTTAGCGGCCTTAAGAAGTTACCCTCGATGCGCTCCAGGAGTCCGTCCCCTGGATTGCCTACAGCTCGCTGTGCTACTTCTCCAGGAGATGCTGGGGTGGTTGAAGTCCCCCAGCAGGACGAGAGCCTGCGAGCGCGATGCCTCCTGGAGCTGGAGTAAGGAGGCTTCGTTAACAGGCTCCCCTTGATCGGGTGGCCTGTAGCAGACACCAACCACAAGGTTCCCTTTGTTGCCTCAGTCTCTTAATTCTTGCCCATAAGCCTTCACCCTGCTCGTGGCTGTTTTTCGGAGACAGCTCTTCATGCTCTGTCCGTTTCTTGACGTAGAGGACGAAGCCTCCAGCCCTCCTTCCTCGCCTGCCCCTTCTGAAGAGCCAGTAGCCATAGACAGCTGCACTCCAGCTGTGTGCCAGTAATGGCAACCAGGTCGTAGCTTTCTCGCAGCACAGTGGCTTCCAACTCCTCCTGTTTGTTGCCCATGCTGCGTGCGTTGGTGTAGAGGCTGTCGGCTGCGTCACCTTCACGTTTTGCTTACTTTTGTGTGTCTGTCAAGCTTGGAGGTGGAATTTAAGTGTGTAGCCTTTAAAATCCTTCTAGGAATATCACCAGGGTCTTGCTTAAACATGTTTTCTGAAGTTTGTGAGTAAGCAAGTACCCTGTGGTTAGTAAAACCACTTCAAATTTTCAGACGAATGAGAAGTGAAGTCTACAAGAGAAGCAAAACAAGTTAGTAGGCACCCTAGATAGTGCATTACTTTACTCACTTGGTTCAACATCTTATTTTTTGCCCCTGACTTCCTACTAAGACTGTTTTAAATAGCTAGTGATGGTACCAGTGTTGCTATTGAAGCTCTATGACTGAAACGTGCCTATTTCTGGGCAGGTGGTACAGTACCCGTCTTAGGTGTGATGTTTGGGTGTTAATAAATTTTTTTAAATAAATAAAAAAATATATGTCTTTTGCATTGTAAGGGGAAATTAGAAAACAGACTGTATTCCTAGGGGGCTTACTGTAATTTGGAGGTGGGGTCTGATTAGGAAAGTGTAGGTCTGTTTATCTTTTTGGGGTTCCAGTGGAGAATTTTGATTCCTGTGGCAGCCAACATGCTTTTGCCTGTGCTCTTGCTCAGGGTGCTTCTAGGGGTGAGCTGTAGCCGGATGAGGATAATATTGTACTTGCTTGACTGACCAAGGGCGGCAGTGAGGGAAATGTTTCTCATGCTATGGAAAGGCAAAGGTGATGCTGCTGAAACGCCAGCAGCTAAATAAATGGTGCACCAAGTTGTTCGTAGTGTAACAAGGGCGGGGTGGGGAGGGGGGAAGACTGTGCCCTAGCTGGTTTGGCCTCAAAATAAAAGTGAAAACCTGAAATGGTGAAATGAAGTGCTATTAAAGTTTCTAACTGAACCACTTGTTATTTATTACAGAAAAAAATAACTTATCTTTTATTGAAACTTCTGCTCTGGATTCAACAAATGTAGAAGAAGCCTTCAAGAACATCCTTACAGGTATGGCTGTTATGGGTTCAGAGGTCCGCTCCTGAGGTAGTGGATCTTCTTCCTGCGCACTTTTTGCAGTTAGCTATAATGTTTTGGAAATGGATGCTGGGAATGATGGTTAGTTTGCAGATTTTCTAATCTTACATTCATGTTCTGCCTCCCACCCCACACATACCTTTTCTGCCCCAGAATCAGGAGGTTTCTAGTCTCCTGATGTTCCGTAAATTCAAGATAACTCCAATAGCGCTGTTGTAAAGGCGCTGGTAGTTCTGTGCCTGCACAAAATCTAGGCAGTGAAGCCACAGCCCTGCTAGGAAGTTACGTGTTCCAGTGTGTTCTCTTGTGCCAAAGCAGACTGGTAAATAATATTTGTGTCCAGACTACTGAGCTCTTGTTTCCCCGCTGATGGGGGTTGTAGGTGACTGTGCACCGACAGCATAGCTGGGAATGTCCTTGAAGAGTCCCGGGAATTGTCTAAGAACGTGATAGTAGTCACAGGCCAAAATGAGGCCAGGGCTTACGATTTCCACTGCCCAAGAATGTGTAACTGCTGTAGATGTGGCTACTGAGCGCACGGTGTCCAGTGGCAGCTTCGGGCTTGCTCTGTGTGTGGGAATGCTATGTGGCTCGTGCCGTAGGTCTACTGCATGTAGTGCCAGAGGTATTCCAGGTAGTAGTTCTCTACTGCTTGCTTTTTTCCCCTCTTTCAGACTGGGGCTTAGAATTTCCATTCCTTAAGATGGAGCTATTGCCTGCATGTATTTTCTTGGCCCTGGAGTAAGGGAGCACTCTACTGCCCACGAGGCCTAGGATTCGCCAGTAAAGCTGTGTTACTGTAGGTACACAAACAAGTCTTCCTTACTGTGCTAAGCCATGACCAAAGCACTCTTGTGAGTAGGCACACGGAGGGTTCCAGCTGGTGTTTTGCAAATTGGAGCTGAGGGCTCGTTTGGCGTCTGGAAGAGGACAGCTCTGTTCTAGGCTAAACGCAGCACGGGAGGAGCTTGTTGGTTTCTTTCAAAGTGAGGTTGGCCAAGCTGTGTGAGTTGTATGATCATCAGGTAGGAGGAGGAGGGAGGGCAGGGTTAAAGGTGGTGAGGATTTGTGCTGGGAGATACAGAGCCTACAGGCAGTAGAAGTGAGAGGCACACAGAGCAGGAGAGACGCTTAAAATAAGCGCTGCTCATCTCGGTGTTGTTACTTCAGTTGGGGTGGGTAACTTTTCCTGAACTTGGAGTTTGGCCTGATCTCACTCCAGTTTCAGTTAGACTTCAGTTCATGCGAGTGTGTCAGCACTGTATGCTTTAGCGCTTGGTGTTCCAGAGGATGTATTATTCTGGCACCAGTCTGAGGTTGACTCTGCAGTTGGCTAGCTCTCTGCCTGGGCTGATCCCTGGAAGCAGAGTGCCGGGAAGCATGGCGCTGTCACACCCCAGGAAACCAGCAGGGGCCTGCAGGACTGCTGAACTGCAGCTAACAAACCCTGATAAACTTGAGCGTCTCTGCTTTCAGAGACTCTGCCTTCCACTCTGTTCTGCAGTAGTCATATCTCAAAATACTGTTGGAGGCGCCAGGGAAGTTGATGTTTCAAAGCACAGTCTTCCACTCCTAAAATGAAGTAATTGGTAATTGGCAGAAAACCCTTAAATCGTATTTAAATAGGCAGAAGGCTATCAAACAGGTATTGGATTACTGTTCTGCCTCCGGCTGCTTCTCGAGATCTGAATCTTGTCCTAAAGATTCAGTGTGTTTGTTCTGTCTTTTGAAAAGCTCTTTAAGATCCTTACTGTGAACAGGAAGAGTTTGGCAAGATCCTGTTCCCGACTATTGATTACCATAACTGAATTCTACACCAATAAACAAACCGTCTCTATAGTCTCACCCTGGTACACTGTTTTGTGAAGTTGTGCCTGATTTACGTGTCCCACAACATCTCAAGATGAGCATTTTCAGAGCTTTATTGTTACCAGATACTGATTTGAGTTAAATGAGGAATGAGCCTTTGTTCTGGTTCTGCTTGATTATCAGGAAGTGTCTGGTCTATGTTGCTATTGGATGCTGACCAAAGAATTGGCTGTGTATTATTGTGTCTTGATTATGTATGAATGAGAGCTTATGAAGAGGAAAAAAGCTGAGTTTTTATATGGTGAACTCTGTAAGGCAGGGTCTTTTAGGTTTCTTTTGCAGGGGTGTGCAGGGAAGCAGTAAGAAGTGTTGGGATCACTGGGTCTGGTGCTGGCCAACTCTGTTGGTACCAGAAATGCATTGCAATTAGAGGAAGGTGACCAAGAAGAGGCAGGCAGGAGAAGAAGGATAGCCAAGCTGCTCTGAGAAGTAGAAACCCTGACAGACTGGGAATGGGTTATGTTTACTGCCCAGGAAGGTTTGTGGTGTTAGAGCCACTGGTGAAGCAACTGGAGAATGTAGCTGTTGAGACAAAGCCGTGGAGAAGACCGCCTGGTGCCTGAGCTGGGCTTGTCTCTTGTGCAGGGCAGCTTCTAGCAGATTCACTGCTTATCTGTGACACCTGGCTGGATCCGAGGTGGCCTGCCTAGCGCTGGGAGATGGTATCCATGGTTTTAGCGCTCTGAGCATAGTTCAGCAGTTGCCATCCGTCCTGTCTTCCCTCGCAGTGTTGCCCTGAGACTGTCCCTGGGTAGAGAAGGTGGCCTAAGGTTGCTGTAGGAGAGAGCCCCAGTATGGTGGTCTGCTGTGACAGAGAAGATACTTCTCGAGGGAGCGAGAACTCGAGCTGAGGTCAGGCCTGGGCAAACTGAATTCAAAACACTATCTCTTAGCAGCATCCTGGGCTCACACAAGTGTTGAAATCGTCCAGTTCAGGCACAGCGGGGATGTGACTAGTAAGACTGAATAGCCCTGAAAAGGCTGTTCCTAAAGTGATTACCTGGGGGAGAATCATCCTTCTAAGAGAGAAGAAGAAAACATGTAGAGCAGTGAGTTGGGAGCAGCTGCGGGGACTTGGAGGAGGGAAGAGGGCAGGAGCAGCAGAACAGGAGCTTCTTTACTGGCCACCAGTTTGAGGGATCACTAAAGACTGGGAAAAAGAACACAACCAAAAAAAAAAAAAAAACCAACAAAACCCAGATGCTACCCCAAAGAAAAAAGGACTTGGCAATGCCTCTGAAGAGCTAGCATTAAAATATACTCCTGAGCGTTGCGAGAAGGTGGATGTGACAATCTCCGTAGAGCTCTCCTCATGCCTTTCAGCAGCAAGAGCTGAAGGTAGCCAATGGCAACGAGATCAGCCTCGGGTTAAAGGCTTCCATGTATTACATTCCAAACAATGTAAATATGTGCAGCTTCTTTAAAAAAAAAAAAGAACCCACAACACATAAAGAAAACCCATGTAGTCACCCATGATTTTTAATCCTTACTAAAGACTTCGGGTGTTGCTGTTTTGAGGCTGCGTGAGCGTGGCCATGGTATTTACTGCAGACTTCCAGGGAGGTACTCGTCCTTTTCCTGTCTCACAATGCAGGGAAGTTGGAACAAGGACTTACAGTCAGTGAAATAAGTAATTTAAAAGCCTTTCAACTTAAATTATTTCTGCTAACAATGCAGTTGGAACGGTTTGTTTCTGCAAGCTTTTAACCTGGCAGTCTCTCTTCAGCGGTTACGGCTTTGGGGAGCTGGGTGCTTTCAGGCGTAAATTAATTTGAATCAAATAAATTAATTCTCTCGGGAAAAGCATTTTCGGGTCAATATGGGGCTTTATGGAACCATGTGGCTTTTTACTGCCAGAGGTGGGAAAACTGATTTGTTGCAGAGAGGAGCAGGCATTTCTGTCATTTGGTAGTAGCAGCTTGCCTGGAGCCGAAGTGTGAAATAGATACAGTCATTGCTGCTGCGCAATGAGGTTTTGCAAGTTTCCTGTTGATTGGTGTTTCTAGATTATGGTGCCCTCTTATTTTTTTTTCCTATTCTCAAAAATAAAATGATTCCCCATTTTAGAAACGAACGTTCCTCCTCCTTTCTCATTTAAAAAGCCTTTTAATAATACCTGTGTTCATGGAGTCATTGAAAAAGAAGGTGATGGGAAGTGCTGTTGTGGAAGACAGGAGGAATCTTGTCTTAGTAACTTTTCCAGACATTACCATTTGAGCTGGCGTATCCATTAGAGCTGTAAAGCCAGCCAGATGTTACATGCCACAGCTGGTCAGACTAGATTCCGTTTCACAGCTCTCAAGTTAAAGCCTTCTCCTCATCCTTCTCATCTGAACATCTTCTTTGACAGATTGCTCTGCCACATGCATGTGCTCCGTTGGAGGCAGTGTCCTTCTGGACTCTAACAAGTCTGTTCTCATTTCAGAAATCTACCGCATTGTTTCGCAGAAGCAGATTGCAGATCGGTCTGCACACGATGAGTCTCCTGGCAACAACGTAGTCGACATCAGCGTCCCACCAACCACCGATGGACAGAAATCCAACAAACTCCAGTGCTGTCAGAACCTGTGACCTCCTGTAGATGACTCTTGTGCCCTTCACTTCGTCTGTGCTTCATTTAGAAACTTGTGTGCACTTCTTATCTCCTGTGATTCAGTGACTCCCTCTTCCTTCCTTTACCCCGTCCCCAAGTCCCCCCTTTCATCTTAGAGCTTTAATCGTAGGGCTAACATTCCCCTGCCTCCGAAATCCCCTTCAGTGTGGTGACTTTTGGGCTTGAAATGTAGGCACTGATCTCATAGACGTGTTTGTGTTGGAACATCTGCTGCTGGATATTATCCCATGAAACACTCTCCTCATGGTTTGGGTTTTTTTTTTTCCTGGGAGAGAAACCATGGGGACTTGACTATAACTGTTGAAGAAATAGTTACATTTAGGTGACAAGGTTGGTTTTTTTTCCTCCCATAGTCAGGTATTTTTTTCCTTTCCCTATTTTTTTTTTTTTCCTGTAAACATGGGGGACAAACTAAAAGAAAGTCGCTATCCTACCAAATGCTCTTTTTTCTGTCCTGATAAAGTCTCACAGTGAGGTTTTTAGTGGCTGCACACACGTAAGAAAGCTGTTGAAAATAACATTACTTATTGTGTAATTACCCCTAATACAGCTAGTCTGCTCGGGTAGTTTACTGTTTCCTGCTTGGGAAATCTTTCTCTATTCTTGTTTTATTTGGGAACAATGAAGTATGTCTGCATTGCTTTCTCTGCCACCATGAACGCCTGCGCTGCTTGTGCAGGCTTTATGAAGTGGCTTAATATTTATTCATGGCTTATGTTAATCAGTTAACATTATTGTACAGTAAGTGCCAGCATATTGATTTCAGAAACCTTTTGCAACCTGTACAAGTAGGCTTATTTTGTACTGTAGATCAGTGTCTGAAAGCAGGATCTTCTCTAGTTGCAGGATTTTTTTGCATGCTGCTTTTTCTCTAGATTTCTCCTCTCCCTGTTTGAGTGAGTGAAGCAATATTTTCATGTCATGTATATACCTGCACTTGTAAGAGTTTTGGTTGTTGTAGAGAAACACGATACTTTATACATTTTGTAAAACTTCTGCAAACCATAGCATCTTGAACTTTCTCTTCATGATCTTTCACTGTTGACCTTGTGCATAATCTTCTTGACCTCTACCAAAATGCGTAATATTAAGATTTCATGTACTAACTACTAACCTGCCGTTTCCCTCTTATTCTGTTTTACTGAATTGCAGACTGTAACTCTCAAATGATTGTACTTCACCTGATGTAACAGATTTGTCATCAGCAGGGCTAACTCCTTTACTACTTTGTTTTGCTGAATGGGAAGAATGTTATCACCACTTGGTGTAGCCAGTCTCTTGCTAGCTTGTGAAGTCCTTCTATGATGATGGCTTCTCATCGTTCACTAGCTCTTACACACTTGCATCCCCTCCGGTATGCGCTGAACGTTATGATAAGGCAAATACTGGGTGAAACAATCTAGAGGAAGAGTTGGAGTCCATCTGCTGCTTTCAGAAGGCTAGCGAAGCAGTTCGCAGTGAATTTTTGCTCTGTCTTTTGAGACTGTTCCTCACTGGGTGAATCCCGCCTGCATATTAGTGAGTTGGTTTTTCTTTTCTGGTACAAAGCAAATATGAAACTGCGAATTATTTTTGAAGGGGAAATCTGACATTCCAGTCTCAACTGTTCTGTCTGGTTATGTAATAAAATTAAGGGCGGTTAACTCTGATGGCTTTTCTTTTACAAGATTCCCAGACCAATGCCTTTAGTTTTGTACTGTGTGCACCTAGAGGGCTAGAGTTCACAGCAAAGGCTGCAGGAGGTGCCTAGGACTTCCACTTTTCAACTCTGTTAAGAGGCTACATTCAGGGTGCAGGGGCGCATGCTTGCAGCCTAATCCCATTGAGGGAGGATCGGAATTCCTCTGTAGGTATCGCGGTGTTTTGTCCTAAGGGTGTCCCCAGTTCGGGAAGCTCTTGCAACACTTGGTGTGGACTTTACCGTCATCCTGGTGAGAGAAGGAAGGTGCAGCCAGTGGGAACTGGAGACGTCTCCGTTTTGGTGGTCGTAGAGCAGAATGTGATGTGCAGTCACTATTTAGAAGGCTGGCAGATGAGCACATCGTCAGAGAAAGTGGAAATTTCTGAGCTATTTGCAGTATTTCATTCAAGAACAGGTGGATGCTAGTGGAGCTGGGCTCCTTAATTTTCGAACAAAACTCTTTATAAAGAAATGAGTTGAATAGCGCGAGGAAGAATCATGCTGTTAAGAAGACTTAGTAGTTCAGGGCAATGTATTACCATGTTTACTCTGCGAATCCTGTTCTTAACATGAAGCTTCTAGAAATAATATCTGGCCTGGTATAAGAAGCTGAGAAGCAGTTCAGTTACTTCCTTGTCACTGAAAAGAGATTTTTCTTTAGTCTTTGACTTTGTGGAAGGCTTTAAACTTTGCCTCAGAGTCCCAACAAAAGGTTCGTGTCTAGGGTTTAAGTGCCGTTAAGTTCTATGGGTGTTGAAGAGACCTTGTACAACTTCATTTTGTGTGTTGACCGAAGCCCCCTCAGAGCAGGTAGACCTCGGACCCCTACTGTTCATCCCAGGGGGTTGGGTTGGAGACGTGGCGTGACGTGAAAGGGCTTTTTGCTGCAGGACTGTTTGGTATATTCGAGATGTACACGTACACGCGCTCACACATAGCTTATCTGAGCACAGTAAGCTACGTGGTGGTGCTGTCTGCTGTGGTCACTCCGTTTACGAGACCAGGTGTTGACTCCCAGGTTGCTGCACTGTTCTCCAGCTGTGGGTTTGAGGTGTGCTCCCCTAGACTGAGCACAGGGCTGTTAGTGCCAGCAGAAACAGGACAGTGGACCCAGTTCTGCCTGGTGAAACCATCTTCCTGTGCATAGGGAGGGGAAAATGCTTTTGATCTCGAGTACCCCGGTGTCCCCCTAAAATCATTGTCCGCTCCTCCGAACTGTAGCTGCCCAACCCACTGTTGGTGGGGGCTACTGAAATTGCAGAGGGGAAGATTTGGAGGAAGCCTGAGCTGTGCCAGAGCTGCCTGATGTGCAAAGCAGCTCTCCAATGGGCCAGACTCCTTAACCACGCTTTCCTCATGTGAAAATAGCGGTTAGATGTAACCTCACCTGGACTGCGTCATCGCTTCCTGCTGCAGCTTCGCTGGCTCTGTGTCTCCCGGTGTTACTGTCAGGAAAACAGAAAAGGTTCCAACTCTCTTCCATCTGCCGTACGAGGTGTGAGGGCAGAATTTGGCGTATGTAAAACTCCCGATGACAGGAAAGCTGCCTGTGAAAGAAGGAACATGTGCTATACTTGGCTTTACTTGGGTGTTAAGGATGACTTTTTCATTTAACTCTTGAAAAATAACACTAAAAAGCGCTGGGTGCTTACCACCCAGTGTCAGTGCTGTAAACCTCAGCTGAAGGCTCCTGCTGATGTTCAGAACACGTTCTCCAACGCAGAATTAGACTGGAGGCTTTTCTGCCGACTCCCCTGTTAGTGACGGGGCGAGTGAAGGCCGAAATTCACACATAGAAGTGATTTGGTGGTGAGCACGCAAACAGGTAATTGGTAAAATACGTTCGTTGGGTAGACTGCCTCCATCTAGCGTCTTTTCTTCCTGTTGAGTCAGGTGCTGACAAGGCTCGGTGGGTGAAGGGCTGGGGTCTCCATGGAGAGTTTGTCTGTAGCCAGCACAGGCTGGGAAAGCTTGGTTCATAGGAAAGTTTTAAACCTCTGTCCTTGTATAAATGTAAAAATTCAGTTGATGAGTGCCAGCTCGCTCCATGGTTAAAAAGATTTTTTTCGCATGTGCTGTGCAGAACATGGAAATTTGGTAGAAGGAAAAGGCACTGCCATCCCTTCTTCCCCCTGCGGCTGCTTCCTGGCACTTCCAGCAGGTAGAAGCAGCAGAAAGCCCTGCTGCATCCCGGAGATCCCCCGTTTGGGGGCTGTTCTCTTGGGTGGGTTGTAATGACCCCGCAGTGTGTGGGCAAGGCTGGAAACGGGGGATCCTTGTGCGAACGGGGCCGAGCGCGCTCAGCTGGACGCGCCGGGATGGCCAGGGTTGGTCTGTGTCTCTCGCTTGAGCAGATCACTTACCAAAAGCTGCTTGGAAAAAACTGTACAGTAGGTATTTTCACTTCCCAACGCTTTGGTTCCTGCGTGCTGTGCTGTTGCAGGGGTCGTGGACGTGATCGGTTTGTGGGCTGGTAACGGTGGAGTTGTACCTGTGCTCGGGGATTGTTCCCCTTCCAAGCACGAAGGAGGAACTTGCTGAGAGGTCTGGACTCTGCAGGAGAAAAAAAGATCCTAATGAAGCGACTCTGTCTCTTAGGGAGGCCTTTTTCCATCATAAAATAAGGCAGGAGCCTGAATTTCAATCAAGAAAAGAAAAATCAGGCGATGAGAGGTGAAGAGTAACTGTCTGTCAAGTGAAATAGCGTCGAGGCTGAGGTCGGAGTCTCCTGACGTGCAGGCTCTCGAGAGGGTCTTAATGGATAACGCAGTTCGAAGGGTGAGAAATGGGACGTTGCCGTGAAACGCCCATCTCCAGGGCTGCGCTGTTTCAATAAATAACAGCGATTCCTATTTTAAACTGGTCAGATAACGCACGGTAGTGTTGTCAGGCTTCGTAGGCTAGAACTAGCCCCGGACCTTTATGCAACCTAGAAGAGAGGTTCCTTCCGTTTACTTTTATTCCCGGTTCCTGTGTTAAGTGCAATTCACTCTGTAAATACCGCCCCCCCCCCCCGGGTTTCTGTGCATGGTTACGCTGTACTGTGGATATAAAGATTGCCAAACCTCACCTGTGTGTCACCGTCTGTTCCACACCCACCTCGCGACCCCGGCCGCCCGGTACCGGCCCCGCGGGGGGCTCGTCCCACCGCCCGGGCACTCGCCATTGCGCCGGGGGGCGGGGCCGGGCCGCGGG
>VXBH01007322.1:58913-69470 GCA_013400035.1 Rynchops niger | reverse complement strand
CGGGACCGCAGGTACCGGGCGGGGGGGCGGCACTAGGGGCAGGGCTGGGCCCGGCGCTGCTCCCGGCCTGGGGCCGACGCCTGCTCGCCGCCGGCGGGGTCGGGCCGCCCTCCGGTGCGGGGCTGCGGGAGCGGCGTTTCAGGCGGGCCGAGGTCTGGCCGGGCCGCGGTCTGGCCGCCCCGGGGGCCTGAGAGCCATGACAGCGCTCCCGGTGCCCCAGCCCTGCCGCGGAGGTTGTCCGGTGTCTGGCAGCGGGCTGGGGGGCCGGAACCGCGCCGCGGGGAGGAGGGCTGACCCGGCCGCGCTCTCCGCAGCCGTCTCCCCGCGAGCGGCGTGGCCTCTCCCGCCGGCCCCGGCCACCGTGCGAGCCGGCCGCCCCCGCACCGCCGGGCTCTTCCACCCAGCGCTGGCCTCCAGCGCGCTGTCCCGGGCGGTGCCTCCGCGCCGGCCGGGGGCAGAGGTGGGCCCCTTGCTGCGGGCCTGCGGCGCTCCCCGGGGGCGGGCAGCCCTCCCGGCGGGCGGCAGCTGGGCTCTTGTGTCGGAGCTTCACCCGGGAGAAGAACGGTGTAGGCCTGGAGGTTCGGAGCGGCGGGTTTTTGTCTCTGTTTATCAGGCTTTATTTCCACGGGTGGAAGTAGTTATTAGGGAAGGATTTCTTTGCAAGTGGGGTGCCATGCCTGGTTTTTTCTCCTCTCTTGGAGCGCTGCTGGCTCTTGTTCTAACGCGTGTTTTTGACCTGTTGAGCACTGTGTGCCATGACAGGGAGCGCGCTGTCTCGTAGAGCTTGTTACAGAGATTTTCCAGCAGAACGAGTTCGGTGTCACGGCAAAACTGAAGAAGTTGCTACAGTTGTGTGTTGGAGCGCCAGCTGCCTTCCTCTGTGGCATAAGCTTAGCGTTTGTGATTGACTTTTCTTAACCTGGGCCCTATAAATCTCTCTATCTCACTTAAACCAGTTGCCTTGAGACAACTTAACTGCTAGCGACAGAGGCCAAAGTTGCTGGGATTTTTCTGAGGGATGAGCCTGGGGCTCGTGTACAGGAAGAGGATTGTGACATTGGAGGTACTTTTCTCACGGTCTCAAACATTAGCTTTTGTCACATGAGCGTGTTCTCTATCTGATGGAGAGACCAAGATTAAAAACCAAAAAGCCACACGATGGCCTTTGACTGAGACTTCTCGCTTCCCCGGCGAGATTGCCTGCGCTGTGAGTACCCACAAAAACGGTGCTCCCCTAAACGTGGGAAGAAGCATCTGCGCTGCGCTGCTGCTGCCCCGCTGAGGGTCCAGGCTGCTGCGTGACGTGTCCTCGCGGAGGAAGCTGTGCAGAGCTCAGATCTCACCAGCAGGGAGGTGGGGTGTCTCTCACGTCGGTGTTGGTGATGACCAGCTGGAAATGCCAGGCTTAGCCAGAGCCCCTCTGGCTTTTCATCGGGCTTGTTTGTGTTCAGCACGCCGTCCCTGCAGTGCCCAGAGACAAGGCTGTCCTGCCCTGATGTCTGTGTGATCGGTCAGTGGGTTCATGCTCCGCATCCCACCCTGTGCCCTTTATTTCCTCATGCTCAAGGGACCATTCACATCTCCCTCTCAACCCTCACTGTGACCAGCCCTCGTTTTCCTTGAGACTCTCATCCTCTTGATCTGTTCTCCTTCCAGGAAGCATTTATCTCTGTGTCTTTCCCTTCTGATACAGTTCCTAGCACTTTCTCGACCTTTTTCCAGGTCCTCGTCAAGAATGCCTGTGATGCTGCTGAAGGTGGGTCAGCCCTGATGGCCGTGGCCAGTCCCCTTCATCCACCCGGCTCTTGGGGATGTACAGCCCTGCTCAACCCCGCTCGGTTTCCAAGCTCACACATACACAGAATAATCCTTTTAACAGTTGGATGTTAGCCTTGTCTTTCCAGGGCTTAAGAGGTTGAATACTTTTTTGCATCTCCAAAGGATTGTGGAGACAGCTGCAGGGGAGTGTTTGGAGAGCTAGAAGAGCCCTGGTTTTCCAGGTGCGTTTTGAAACTGTGATGGTATGTCAGCCTTCGGAAAGAGAGCCTTGAAGGGAAAGGAGCTGGGACTGGAAAATCCCTTGTTGCATGCACTGTAAGAGTGAATTTAATAACTCCAGTTGAAGATGCGAGGTCTAATTACCCCCAAGCATGCACAGTGGAGCGTTACAGGCATTAGTAAGGAAGTCTTAACTTTGCCAGGAGTGGACCAGGTGGCAGCCAAGAGCGAGCTTAGTGTGTGTGCCATGGGCATTAAATACCACCTGTAAAGCCAGGGTTGTCTGTCTGTCTGTGGTTAGCTAATTAACACCACTGGCACTCTTCAAGTGGAAACAGGAAAAAAAGAAGAAAAGCATTGTAATGAATGGTTTCTGGTTTCTGATGTGTTTGACTGCTTTNTTTTGCTATGGAAGTGCTCTGAGGATGCAGAGCGAGGTGTCCCCGCGCCGGATGCCAAGGAGACCGTGCAGATGAGCCGTATTACAAATGTACTAATTGCAGACAGCTTCCAACAGAGTTCTTGCCTTCATCGATGCTGGAAGAAGGGCTTTCCCATTCTAGGTTATTGGTGCTGGCCCAGATGAAGCAAGTGCAGGACACAGCGTTGCCCTGGGAGGAAGTTAGCACAGATTCCTTGAAACAGCACGACCAAAATCAACTGAAAATGCCTCCAGCACAAGCTGGGGAAGTTGAGGCTGGATATGGGCTCTGAGACTGTTAGTCCTGAGGGACTGCTGCAGGTCCTCAGGTTGTGACTTTGTTCTGCAGGCAGAGATACAAAGTAAAATGTGCATTTAGGGGCTTTTTTCGCTATTGTTTAAAGTACCTTGGCTTTTTACACTTAAAAACACCGAACCTTTTCTTAAAAGATGAAGGGAAGAATCAGGAATCTTGAACTATAAACTACAGGATGAGTTTATTTTTCCCCCACTTGACTTTGACTCTGCTTTGGATATTTGGAGATTTCAGAGTTTCTGTTTTCTAAACTGTTTTTTTTTTTTTCTTTTCTTTTCTTTTCCTTTCTTTTTCCCCTCCAGCTTAAAGTTCATAACTGGTGTGTCTTTTCTGCCCCCCCCCCCTTATTTACTCTGGTTAACTTATGCTTCTGCATGCACTTAGCTCACACCCTTCCCATGAGAGAGAAATGATCTCCGTTTACTTATGTTTGTTCCCTTGAAAACTCACTAACTGCTTCTAAGTTAGTAAGGGATGGGCACGGTCTCTGTGCTGTAAAAGACAAGCCACGCCAAGAAGAAAGCTGGGGGTCGCTTTTATGTGAAGGAAATGAGCACAGCACCAAATCAACGTATAGGGTAGGCAAGCGGTTTCCATGAAGTTCGTGTAAAATAGGTTTGTTCTCTGTTGCTAAAATGATGGATTAACCTGTGCTGAGGCACAGTTCATATCTTATCGAGACAGTTAATGTCATCATGCACGTGAATAGCAGGTTCTCCACGTCTCCAGGTCTGGTCTGGTCTCGTTGTCTGCTCTGCTGCATCAGTGCCATTCCCCAGGGAGGATCACAGAATGCGTTGGGTCGGAAGGGACCCCTAAAGGCCATCTAGTCCACCCCCCTGCAGTCAGCAGGGACATCTCCAACTAGATCAGGTCGCTCAGAGCCTCATCCAGCCTGGCCTTGAATGTCTCCAGGGATGGGGCCTCCACCCCCTCTCTGGGCAACCTGGGCCAGTGTCTCACCACCCTCAGTGTAAAGAACTTCTTCCTAATGTCCAATCTAACCCTGCCCTGCTCTAGTTTAAACCATTGCCCCTCGTCCCGTCGCTCCATGCCCTTGCAAACAGCCCCTCCCCAGCTTTCCTGGAGCCCCTTTAGGGACTGGAAGGGGCTGGAAGGTCTCCCCAGAGCCTTCTCCAGGCTGAACCCCCCCAGCTCTTTCAGCCTGTCCTCGTAAGAGGGGTGCTCCAGCCCTTGGATTATCTTTGTGCCCTCCTCTGGAAGGGAGGAGAATGCTGTCCCTCTCGCTCTGTTGCGTTTGCCATAGTTCGACCAGGTTGTCACCTCAGCATCGCAGCCACAAATGCAGCTCTGCTGGGAGAGGTGGTCACCCGTGTGTGGAGCGTTTGGGAGAGCGCTCAGCTGTTTATCCCGCTCTATAAAAGCAGGGAAGTGGCTACTGGGCTTCCCACAGTTTTGGCCACCTTTCCTGGTGGTGGAATATGTCTCTTCATAGCTGTGACATTTACAGGCTGAGAGTGCTCTAAGCGCTGATGGTAAATTGCAGAATAGTGACATCCTGAAGGTCTGGACTGACAAAGTGTCTTGGGGCAGGGACTGAACCCTTTGTATCCTCTAACAAAGGGAAGAGCCTGACAGGAGCTGTGCTGATCTGCAGCTCTTCCACCTGTCAGCCATGCACGTGCATTCCTCGCCCCACACCTCTCGAGGACGAGCAGTCTTACAGCTTGGAATCTGTGATTCGTCCCCATTTTCAGTTAAAATAAGCATCTGTAAGTTTTCTCCCAGATTTTACGTATCAATTCTAACGAAACTTTTCCATTCCTGATCTAACGCGAGATGATGACGTGTGGCTAACCTCAAGGGCAAGCGTGCTGTAACGGCTCTTGCAGTTTTAATCGGTTGTCATGAAATCAGTGATAGGCTGAAGGAAACATTCTCCTGCTGTTCCCCGAAAGAGGGAACAAGGGGCAAGGGGCGGTACTGGCTTGGCAAATGTACGTACAAACAGACCAAACCCCGTTTCTGAAGCACTTCTCTGCAAATAGAGGAATGCACCAAGCTCTCGAAGTCTTGGCTTTAACACCTATTTCTTTATTTGACGCTTTGAGAGCTTTAGTCCTGTTTCAGCTGAAAGCTGTTTGGGTTTATGTTTGAGAGGGGTGGGAGGGAAAAGGTAAACTACGATTCTGGACTTTTCTCAACTTTTGTTTCCTCCCAATTTTTCTTGTACTTCCCTGTAGACAAATCGGTCAAGAGCTGTGTCTCCAGAAGTGCAGCCTAAGCAAGACATTGCAGACTTAATTGGGAGAGAGAGAGAGAGAGAGACTGGGATTTTGCAGCACTGCTATCAGTTGTGAAGTTTCACCTCGGGATTGAGGAGGGAATTAGTAGCAGCAAGGCGTGGGCAGAAGGGAGAGACTTGAGAAATCAGCTAGTATCAGCAAATCCTCTTCTTCATCTCGCCATGGAGCAGGAGGACGCTCTCAGTCGGTGCCCCCTTTGGAGCTCTTCAGATGCGGATGGGCGGTGGGGTCGAAGGCTGCAGTGGTGCCTTTGCTGGAAAGCTCTTTGAAAACTAAGTGTGCTAAAGCGATTTGTGCAGTGAAATAGCTAGGTTGAAAAATATGAATAGGCAAGTTAAATTCCGGGTCAAATATCAGTTGGAAGATCAGCGTGCTGCCTGGTGCCGTGTGGTGGTTGCGTGCCGGCCGCGCGCTGCTCCGAGCCGTCGGGGCGAGCAGGGCTGTGGCATGCCGGCAGGTGGGTTGTTGCAGCTCCAGTTTGTCCCCAGGCAGAGCGTTATTATTCGTACAACAGTGTAAATGGTGCTTTATAAACCAAGGAGGAGAACGCTCCTTGCACGTTCTTCCTGGCCCAGGATTCCCCATCCAGTAATCATGTTTTGCACCGTTCTGAGTAATGCCCTTTGAGGGACTGGCCAGTCCAATGTCCCGTGGGCGATTCTGTGCTAATCTGGTGCATGCGTTACTGCCACACTACAACTGGGGGGTTTCTCAGGTATGACCCAGAGTTGGAAAACCCATTTGTTCTGAATAAACTGAAACTGCCTGGCATGTGACTGCGTGGGACTGAGGAGCCCTCGAGCTTTGGCATTGCGGCAGGCGCTGCCTTTGCTCCAAGGGGAGCTCTCTGAAGCGGTAGGGCTAGGAAGCGGAAGGATTCTCGCGTCATTGCTGCTGTTGTTTTGGCAGAGGACACGAGGAGAACGGCGAGGCCGCGTGGCTCGGGTGCCTTCGGGAGGCAGCACTGCTGGGTGGGAGCTGCCGGGCAGCGTCGCAGTTGCTTTCCCTGTGGATGGGTAGCACTTCCGCAAGCATTGCTTTGTGGGCGTGATAAATGATATTTTTCACCCTGGGTCATGATTTCAATAAAACTTGCAAGTTTTACTAACGCATCTTGTGGCCAAGAAGGCCAATGGCATCCTGGGGGGCATCAAGAAGAGCGTGGCCAGCAGGTGGAGGGAGGTCATCCTCCCACTCTGCTCTGCCCTGGGGAGGCCCCAGCTGGAGTGCTGGGTCCAGTTCTGGGCTCCCCGGTTCCAGAAGGACAGGGAACTGCTGGAGAGGGGACAGCAAAGGGCTGCCAAGATGGTGAGGGGACTGGAACACCTCTCTGATGGAGAAAGGCTGAGGGATTTGGGTCTCTTCAGTCTGGAAAAAAGACGACTGAGGGGGGATCTTATCAATGCTTATAAATACTGACAGGGGGGGTGTCAGGAGGATGGGGCCAGGCTCTTCTCAGTGGTGCCCAGGGACAGGACAAGGGGTAACGGGCACAAACTTGACCATGGGAAGTTTCACCCAAACATGAGGAGGAACTTCTTTGCTGTGAGGGTGGCAGAGCCCTGGCACAGGCTGCCCAGAGAGGTGGGGGAGTCTCCGTCTCTGGAGACATCCCAACCCCTCCTGGACACGTTCCCGTGACCCTGCTGTGGCCGGGGGTTGGAGGAGATGATCTCCAGAGGTCCCTTCCAACCCCTGCCAATCTGTGATCCTGTGATTCTGTGATCTCTCGTTCCCTTCAGAGTGTGATAAAATGCAGAGGGAGGTGGGCACAGGGTCTATGTAGTTGCGTTACGCAGTGATTTGTGCTGCTTTTCACCTCTAAAAGCTGACATCTTTTGAGTATTCAGAGGAGCAGCAGGTGTTTCTCATGTCCCAGCTGGTTTTCAGTTGTTTCCTTATGAAACTTGTTATTAAAATAGCTGAATGGCTGGTTTTTGTTTGGAGATACCCTCTGCAAAGAATTTTCTCCTAATGTTGCAATTCCTTTTTCCAGATGTTGGTAATTAAAATGCAGTAAACTGTCCTTTCATATGGTCATGTGGCAGATAACAAGTCTCAGAAGATCTGAGATAACTCTGTTCATTTTGGCGCTCCAGCTGTAACGCGTGGCCCGATCTTTCCCAAGTACAGCTTGCAGCAAGAAGAAAATCATCCTTTAGGCTTTTCATTTTTATAGTGATCTCTTTCTCAGCATGTAAACTTGAACCTTTTGCTTCTTTTTGAATATTGAGCAACTTCTTGTTATATATTAGGCAGTGCTCTTCTAAAACAATGTGTGACTGAAAAACGAGCGGGTGAACAACGTGATGGGTACCCTGAAATCTGGGGTAGCGGGAGCTGCTCTGTTGCAGCTCAGAGGCTCATCCCTACAGTCCTGTTTGAAAATCCGGGTTTGCTCCTGGTGGGAGCGCACTGGGAACCGCAGGGTACGTTCCACCTGGATTTCATCTTTGCCAGTCGCTGGTTTGCCAGCACTGCGAGACATGGGGATGAAGGGCAGCTACTGCAGAGGTTCATAGGCTGTGTTGGCTTGGAAGGGACCTCTCAAGGCCATCTAGTCCAACCCCCTGCAGTCAGCAGGGACATCTCCAACTAGATCAGGTTGCTCAGAGCCTCAGCCAGCCTGGCCTTGGATGTCTCCAGGGATGGGGCCTCCACCCCCTCTCTGGGCAACCTGGGCCAGTGTCTCACCACCCTCAGTGTAAAGAACTTCTTCCTAATGTCCAACCTAACCCTGCCCTGCTCTGGTTGAAACCATTGCCCCTTGTCCTATAGGTTGATCAAGTATGGTGAAAGTATTGGAGAGGAGGGATGCGTGTGGCTGCAGGTTTGGGGAAAACAACACTATATTGATTACGAAGTCTCACTGCAATGCTGTAATAGAAGTCAGACCCTGGCAATGTGTCTGTTTGGAAAAAAAATGAGTAAATCACATTCTCTGTAAAACTGTCTCTTCCTCTGTATTTGGAAAACAAACTCATTTGCTGTCAAACCATATGATATAACCATATAGACAGCTTCTAGAACATGCCCAAAGAGTGGCTTGGTATAGGGAAGTTTTGATCATTTGTCCCCACCAGGAGCCCGGTAAGTGAAGGCTTGTGTTGCTGTTCCACGGCTGCTGGGTTGTGTTAGTGGGATCGTTGGGAGGCACCTGGGCCACGTCCCTGGAAGTGATAGATGATGTACAAAAATGACAAAGGCAGGACCCCCAAAAGGCTGCCTTCTAGAAGCATCTGACCTCCTCCTGGGTGTTACATGGTTAAACTTGGAGAATCTTACGAATGTTTGAAATTCAGCCCTAGGGAAGAGGCAGGTGAGCCTCTGTGGACTTTAGTGATGCTTGAGGTACCTCAGCCCCTGTGTTTTGCTGTTAAAGGTGCAGGAGGAGGTTGTTCCGGGTGGGAAGCTTTAACAGAAGGTTCACAAGCTCCCAGAACACTGTCCCTTGATTTTTTTTTTTGTTTTTCCTTGCTTTTTGGGGTTTGTTTTGTTTTGAGCCCAGGGTCAGGTCCATCCCATGACTGTCTGATTCACAGCGTTGCTCCACGAGCACTGTCTGAAGAGCAAGTTAACGCTGAAGTTTTTACAGCACCTCCTTTAACTGCGACTGTCAACCAAATGTTTCAGGCAAGCAGGAAATTGAGAAGCTGTCTGGGGAGTGAAATGCTTTCCTGTGTGTTATCTACCAAATTTTAAAATGGTTTAAAGGCTGTCATGTGCCATCAGATCTTATTTTGGGTGTTGGGGTGTATGTCGTGGAACGCTGCGTCACTTTTCTCACTGGGCAGGGCTCATCGCAACCCCGGCTTGTTGGGCCGTTGCATTCAGGTGACTTTGAGCTTAGGACTCGGGACAAGGCCTGGGCGACTCGAGAGTTGCGGGGAGGTCTCAGCAGAATTCCCTCCTCGGTGCCCGAGGGAACCTCTTGTGACACTTTAGAGCTGCATGCAGGGGATGGATCGAGTGTGGGCAGATCTGGGGTGGCTTTTCGGGTGCTAGCAGAGTATGAGGCAGCAGACCCGCAGCGTGACTTTTGGGAGTCAGAGAGTCGACATACAAAATCATGTACTTTATTTAAAGAACAAAATAATGCTGCGGTCTTCAGCCCTCAGGAGAGTATGTTTAAAAACTGAAAAACAAAGCCCTGCAGTAGTTTGGAACCAGTTCTTTGGGGTGGTTTTTTTGTTGTTTTGTTGTTTGGGTGTTTTTTTTTTTTTTTTTGCTTTTCTTTAGATTAAACCACTTACGCAACCTTTTAACAGTAGCAGGGCGCGCTTCAGGCCACTCATGGCATCCTGCCTATGCGTATCTTTGGTGGCACTACCTCGGGGTGGATAATCACGGTGGCGGTGTCTGGAAGCCAGAGCTTGCCCTCTGTGCTGCGTGAGAGGGGGGACCCTGCCGGTCACCCAGAGCGTGGGGGTACAGGTACACTGGTCGGGGACGGCAGCCACCTGTGGCAGGCAGAGCTGGGCGCTGAAAGCCGTGTGACAGCCCTGGGACTGGATTTGGGCTGTGGAAGGAGGTGTGTTAGCTGGGTGAGACAGGGAGTGTGGGAGCAGGCGCTTGAAATGCCGTGAAGGAAGCAATTCTTTGTCTTTGTCACCCTCAAGAAGTTTGTGATCTTAGAGCCCCAGGACTGGGGAAATACGGTTTTCGTGGTGAAAAGGAAAACACTGGTATTTGGAAATGCCCTCTAGCAACAGAAAACTTTCGGTTCACTGATGCCGTTTGCCGGATCATATGGTTAGAAGACACCGTGTCTGCATACACAAGTTGGCTAAACTGGATTGGGAAAGCAGACTGGGTAGCCGTTTTCCTGGGGGTTAAACCTCAGCTTGCGTGAGCGGCGGTTGGAGCTTTGGTGCTCTGCACACAGTGAGTAGGTTATTTGCTAAATTAAAAAAAAAAAAAAAAAAAAAAAAAAAAAAGAAGGTCCTCGTGTACAGATGGGTGGGTTATGTTCGCTGTACAGCTTGGTTATCTCCTGGCGGCACCGTAGTGAGGTGCCGGGTCTTGGTTATGGTGATCAGGATTGCTCAGTGAGAGAATCAGACTTAGCTGCTGGCAGCCTTGCCAGGAGGTGGGTTTTTTTTTTTCTTGGTGGAGCTGTTCCAGGGAAACTAATCTGCACAGAAGCTGGTGTGTATGAGCTGCACCCAAAGAAGGTGGAGCTGGTTCTATTTCCAGTTTGCTCTGCATCCCATCAAAGCCTCAGAATTGCTCCAAGGGTTTCCACTGGTAAAGATATTCATCATGTAGGCAGGCCATGAGCAGCCCAGAGGAGCCATGACCTGCACCCAACAATTCCCCTTTACTGTGGTCATTTGGCCTCAGCCTTTTTTGTTGTCTTTCTCATCTTGACTGTGGCTTTTCTCCTTGTGGCTTTGATCCAGGTATTCACCTGGCCTGCTACGGTTTCCCTCTCTGGGAGAAATAACTGTCTTAGCGGGCTGCAAAGTCTAAATCATAGAATCATAGAATTGTCAGGGTTGGAAGGGACCTTAAAGCTCATCTAGTTCCAACCCCTTGCCATGGGCAGGGACACC
>VXBH01007322.1:42452-58320 GCA_013400035.1 Rynchops niger | reverse complement strand
GTCAAGCCAGTTCTTTATCCACTGAATTGTCAGTCCATCAAACCCATATTTTATCAGTTTGGAGACCAGGATGTCATGCGGGACAGTGTCCTGCATAATAAACAGAAGAGAGCTGAGGGACCCTTTAGCTCCTTGTCTTCTGCTTGTTCCTGCCAGGAATGTCTTCTGGATGGAGAGTAGTGGTCCAGTCTTGAGCTGATCAGTTTTTTGGCAGAGTTTGGAAACTCCTCTTGCCCTTTGGATGATATAAACTGCATCACGTATCTCGTTGCAGTGCCTGAAGACTGATGGGGGGGATCTTTTGCTGGCATGTGTCACACAAGCTGTGTAGCAGGCAGGATCCTGCCCCAGCACCAAGGGCTCTTCCTTGGAGCAGTGAAGAAGAACGAGCTGCTCTGCTCTGCCCTGGGGAGGCCACAGCTGGAGCGCTGGGTCCAGTTCTGGGCTCCCCGGTTCCAGAAGGACAGGGAACTGCTGGAGAGGGGACAGCAAAGGGCTGCCAAGATGCTGAGGGGACTGGAACATCTCTCTGATGAAGAAAGGCTGAGGGATTTGGGTCTCTTCAGGCTGGAAAAAAGACGACTGAGGGGGGACCTTATCAACGCTTATAAATACTGACAGGGTGGGTGTCAGGAGGATGGGGCCAGGCTCTTCTCAGTGGTGCCTGGGGACAGGACAAGGGGTAACGGGCACAAACTTGAGCATGGGAAGTTCCACCTAAACACGAGGAGGAACTTCTTTGCTGTGAGGGTGGCAGAGCCCTGGCACAGGCTGCCCAGAGAGGTGGGGGAGTCTCCGTCTCTGGAGACATCCCAACCCCGCCTGGACGCGTTCCTGTGCCACCTGCTGTGGGTGACCCTGCTCTGGCAGGGGGTTGGAGGAGATGATCTCCAGAGGTCCCTTCCCACCCCTGCCAGTCTGGGAGTCTGTGAACCAGCTCATCTCGCTGCACGTGTTTGAGTTTTGGAGTCCTAGTGCATAACTCGCTCTTCTCAGCCAACTTTTCACAAACTGAGTTTGTTTTTCTTCAATTTGAGTAATATCTACAAATGCAGCCCATTATATCCTGAATCTGCTCAGAAGCTGAGGGTACAAAATGATAAAATGATGCTGAGAAGAGACTTCTGATTTATTTGCTCATGTCTAACTGCAGCAGCAGAGGGGTTATTGGTAATAAACCCAATGTCTCTGAGACCCTTTTTTTTTTTTAAAAAAAAAAAAAAGGGAAACAACAAATGTATCCCCAAGGAATGGGCTCAGAAATCACAGCTGCCCAGAAAAAAGCAGTTTGTGGTTCAAACCAGCTGTTTAGGTCTTGATTCCGACTCTTGAGGTTTTGGTGTTTCTGCTGTAACGTTGGGTTTGGGTTCAATGAGCTGTTGACAGTTGTGAGCCAACGCTGCGCGTTGATGAGCTGAGCCTTCAGGGAGCCAGGGAAGGGCCTGGCTTGGCTGTACACGGTGGTGCATGTTCAGCTGGGTATGAAATGGGAGCTGGAGCGCACTGCAGATGTTATCTTTGGATTTCAGTTACTTCCTCACTAAGATCCATGAAAACCTTGCTGCTTTTCCTTTGTAATTGCTCAATAGCATGAGTCAGATATTAAAGCAGCAGCTTCAGGTTCCGCCCTGGGATGGACCCTGACAAGGAAATGCCAAATAACTTGTAAGAGAAGACCCGGCGTTTCCTGGTGGGCTGCAGGGTGGCGATCCCCTTCCAGCCTGGGTAGGGCTGCCAGGGCGAGGACGCGGTGCTGCCTGTCTCTGTCAGATGTGGAGCACAAAGAACCTCAGTGTAAATACTCCCAGGACACAGGGAGTGAGGGCAGTTTCATTCCAATACGCAAAATGGACCTTTTTCCTCTGGACTTTAAAAATAAACAACGTTTTGGCTGAACAAATGGAACAGACCTTTTTATTAAAAGCATATATCTTCTCATGCCTGGTTCAGTAAGAGGCTTTTGAAATTGAAAGAACTCCTTTACTTGCAGAACAGCTGACTTAAATCATTCCAATGGCATTTGTCATCTTACTTTTTGCTCCTTAAAGTTGGAGAGCTTGTAGCCTTTTTTTTTTTTAAGAAAAAGGAGAGCAATAAGAAAAGTGGCTGTAACCCTGCGTGCTCTTTGCACAGGTGGAGGGAGAGGCCGAGTCAAGGCAACGCTGGGTCTGTTAAGTTCATTTTTAAGTTGATGGAAAGATTCCCATGTGTTTCGATGGGGATTGACCTGCCCACAGGCTCCAGCCTGTTCCTGGTCAGCTGTGGAGGAGGGATTACGGAGATTTATCGAGAGCAGCTTTAAGGAAGAGATTAGAAACTTTTCTTCTACTAGAAATTACAAAACCTGCAACGTGGGGAGACGCTACGAAAGCTGGTGTCGGGCGGTGAGACAGCAGGGAGTGCGCTCCCCCGCCTGAACGCGATCCCCGTGAGGGGAGCCGTCCTGACAGATGCAGTCCTTGGTTGTGCAAGAGTTGCTTCATTTCCAAAACACGAAAGAACACTTGTGCTTACCCAGGTCAGTGTTTTCAGGGCTTTCAACGATCGTGTTCTTGTTCTGGCTTTTTGTTTTCTTCCTCTACAGTCCAGCCAAGCCTCCAACCAGGAAGAAGCCCTTGTTTTCTTTAGCTATGTCAGTTTGATTTAGGCTTAGCTGAACCTGGCGAAACTGCAGTTTCATGGCGATGTTTGACTCCTCTTGTGCACAGAGATCTCAAAACAAAAAAGCGTTTCCTTGGATGGGGTGGTGAAGGATTGTTTGCCTGCTTCTACCTGCAGGAGATGGGGATTAATGATTGCCCACCCACCCTCCGGAATTAAACAAACCTCAAACCTAAGTCTTTTCATATTTCTTCTTCGGTAAGTTTTGGAGTTAGGGTTTTTTTTTTTATTTGTTTGTTTGGGATTCCCCCTCGCCCCGGACATTTGATCCTTTTCATTACTTTTTTTGAACTTCTTTTTGGGTTCGTTTCCCTCTTGAAGTCCGGCCACCAGGATGAGGCAGAATTCCGGCGCTGATCCCGGCAGTGCTGGTGCACGGGGATTACTGTGTGTGCCTTACATAAGGCACTCCTGTTGACAGGCAGGAGGATTTTGGTCTTTACCAGCAGCAGTACGATGCTCTTGGCTTGTGTTCAGCTTGTGACTAATTGTAACCCCAGCTCTCTGTTTCTGCACAGCCGCCTCTTAGGGACCAGGCTAAAGGAGGGTAGAGAAAACGGGATTTTTCTGAATCTGCAAAGCATGCCTGTCCTTGGGATTGAGACAACCCCTGCCAGGGAGGAACATGGCTGCTCTAGCATGCTTTAGGCTGCAGCTGGAGCGCTGGGTCCAGTTCTGGGCTCCCCGGTTCCAGAAGGACGGGGAACTGCTGGAGAGGGGACAGCAAAGGGCTGCCAATATGCTGAGGGGACTGGAACACCTCTCTGATGGAGAAAGGCTGAGGGATTTGGGTCTCTTCAGGCTGGAAAAAAGACGACTGAGGAGGGATCTTATCAATGCTTATCAATACTGACAGGGGGGGTGTCAGGAGGATGGGGCCAGGCTCTTCTCAGTGGTGCCCGGGGACAGGACAAGGGGTAACAGGCACAAACTTGACCATGGGAAGTTCCATCTCAACACGAGGAGGAACTTCTTTGCTGTGAGGGTGGCAGAGCCCTGGCACAGGCTGCCCAGAGAGGTGGGGGAGTCTCCGTCCCTGGAGACATCCCAACCCCGCCTGGACGCGTTCCTGTGCCACCTGCTGTGGGTGACCCTGCTGTGGCAGGGGGTTGGAGGAGATGACCTCCAGAGGTCCCTTCCCACCCCTGACAGTCTGGGAGTCTGTGCTGCGGGCAGCTGGGCGAGCTGCTGCCTGCCCTGAAAGGCAGAAAGCTCTCCCGTCTGTGCGGGGCTCATCCAAGTCAGCTCCTGGTTTGTCACCTTGGCCTTTTTCTCTCCATCTTCTCCCCAGTTCTTGCATTTGCTGCTTGTTCCTTGTGTTCTCTTTGCTGGGTAAATTGCAGAGGCGCCCCAAAGGTGCTGGGGTGCTTTGCTGTTTGCACCTGGCTGTTCTAAAAACCCTGATTGGTCTGAACCGTGGGCAGGGAAAGGAGGAAAACTGTCCCGCTGCCCTTTCCGTGGAGCTCTGGGAGGATTTTCAATGCTTTTGGGTGGTTAATACCTGCACGTTCGCTGTTGGGACATACCACGTGGGATGTGGAAACAGGAGCGTGTGTGTTTCTGTGAAGAAATTAAAAAAAACGGAGAATCAAAGACTGGGCAGAGGAGGGAGCCTTTGGAGTTTGGTGGACGGGCTTTAATGGGCTTAGAAAGCACCTGAATGCAGCTGAGAGAAGGGACTACATGGATGGAGGGACGCCAAGCGGCGTAAGTGCCGTGCTCAGGTGAAACTTTGCAAGTTTTACAGAGGGTATGAAAGTAATATTTCAGGACAGCTCCAGCCAGAACAACACGGGCCTGCGGGGCTTCTGGTTGCCTTCCCCATCTCTGCATCGGCACGTTTGGTTTGAAAGACTTCATCAGGTTAAAGGGTGGGTAACAGGAATTCTCTCTGGGAAAGGCAAATTTGCAATTCTGACGCTAAATTATGTAAGTAGGACAGTTGGAGCCTTAATTTTATGGCAAGGCAGCCTCACAGAGCCTATTAAAAGGGACAGAGGAAGAGCATAACCCGTGGTTGTTGGGGCCCCGGGGTGCTGCCGGCCCGAGCAGGGCTGGAGGAAGGTGGCGAGGGACGCCCGTGCCCTGGCCAGGGGTGCTGGGCTCTCACCGCAGTGCCATTCCCACAGGTCTCCGTGCCGCCGGTGCCGGCCCCGCAGCAGAGGGGCCCAGAGCTGCCATGACGACGGGCGACTGCTGCCACCTCCCCGGCTCCCTCTGCGACTGCCCGGGCAGCGCGGCCCTCTCCAAGTCGGTGGAGGACAACGACATCGGTCGCCCGCAGTACGTCACGCAGGTCACCGCCAAGGACGGGCGGCTCCTCTCCACCGTGATCAAGGCGCTGGGCGCCCAGAGGTAAGGCTGCTTCCGGGAAGGGGTTGGGGTGACTTGCATCTGCGCTTTTTTCCCGGCTTTTTTTTTGTGCCTCTAGGGGTAGAGGCAGACATCAAAGTCTCGTGAAGGAGTTCGCCAGGGTGCTAATATGGAGTGCAAATCCTCGTTAGCCAGATGGCTGCCAGGCCTGGGCTCTTTTTGCGGGAGCTCGTGCCGGTGGCCTGTGCTGGTGAACTGGGGTTCATTAGAACCCCCCAGCCTGCGGCCGCTCCAGCATGAGCCAGGACAGGCTGCCGCTCGCCGTGTGCCTTTGCCAAGTCCTTGCTGAGCAGCAGTGGAGGTGGGACGCCATGATAGCAAAGGCCGTGTTCATGGAGGTGATTTAAGAGCTGAAAATGGAGCACAGCCCCTGTTCCAAGACAGTCGTGGAGTAAAAGCGTGGTGTCCATTTGCAGCCCCAGGGTGTTCGTGTCGCAGGAACTGCAGTGTCCAGCTATTGCTAGGTGGGATATGTGGCAGCTTCGTTTGCTCAGACTCTTCCTGACGTGACTTCTCATCGTGTATTTTGAGCAGCTTCCAGAGCAGAGGACACTTGGCAGCGTTGTTCAGTCCAGCTAGTGAGGCCGGCCACTTTTTGTGTTCAGATCCTGTCTGGACAGCTGTTATTTTTTTCAATGAATTTGGCCAAACATTGATGAGGTGTCAAAGTGGTGACTGCAGACATGGGGGAGGGAAGCAGGAGAGCCGGAGGACAACTAAGGCGAACATCATTGCAGGATCTAGCAAACCTGGAGCAGGTCAATAAAAACGCAAGGGGAGCAGAGCGTGCTCTCTGACAACAGAGAGCCTGGGCGAGACGTTGCGCACCCCCTTAAAACTTGTGGAGGTGTAAAAAATTGTGCGGGGAAACCTGAGCTTACAGGTTAAGAAAGAAAAAAACCTCAGAGGATTCCTCATGTGACTGTCTTCATGGGACACCAGCTCGTTCGTTTTGGTGGTGGTGGATTTTCGGTCTCTTTGTCACCAGCAAAGCGAAGGCAGGAGCAGCGTGACTGCACTGGAAGGTGGCATTAGTGACGTGGTCTCTGCAGCCTGCTGGGAAACTGTGTTTGAGGGCGCGTTGTGTGGGAGGGCGACCAGGCTGGGGGGAGGCAGAGGAAGGAAGGGAAATGGAGTCTGATAAGAACTTTTTTTTTCTCGCACTGTCAGCAAATTTTTTTCCTTCTGGACTGTTTGTTGGTAGCCAATGTTGTGTTAATGCACTGGAAATATGAAACTTCTCAAACAGGAAGAGAATGTATGAAATATCTTACAAATGCTTTTCTTAGGAAATAACAGATGCGTGAGAGCGCTGGAGGCTTGGGGGTTTTTTTGGTCTGTCACTAAGGCTCTGTGAGCGGGCTGTAATTCTGTCGTTCTGATACAGCACGGAGCTTTAGGGCAGGAAAGGTAACAGAGTTGTCGAATAATTCAGACTCGGGGGGGGGAATTCTGGAGGACATCTGGTCCAGCCTCCTTTCAGAGCAAAGCCAGTTGCAAAGATGGATCAGAGTGCTCAGAGACTCGTCCGATGCAGTGCTCGGTGTCCCTGAGGATGGCATTCCCACCACCTCTCCAGACTCCTGTTGCAGGGATTGTCCTGGATGAAGAAGTCCCGTAACTAAAAGGCGCATGAAAATGAGGGGAGAACAAGGGTCAGTGGTTCACCTGTCATGTGTGGCAGAGAGGAGGGGATGGTGCAGTGGGTGTACGTGGTTTCACAGCCCTAAATATGATAAAGAAGTCCAATTGGGATGAGATGAAACCAACCATTGAGTTGACAGTGGTAGAGGTTTCCTGTGGTGCACCCGGAGAGGAGTCTTGCTTCTCCTTTAGTGAGCGGACGTGCGCTTTCTTGCTGGCTCTTCTCTTCCCTTCATGTCCCGTCCAGGCTTTTCCCCAGCGCGCTCCTTTTCCTTGCGCTGCGTTTCCGTGTCTCACTCTCGCTTTCTGTTTTGTCTGGTTGCGCAAACTAATGGAAGTAGCGCTACCGCTTTGGAAGGTTGCGGATGGCTTGTCCTGACTGTTGGGTTGCAGTCTTACCTGTCTGCAACAGAAGTTTGCGGGTTTTCTTTTTTTTTTTTAAAGTCAGAATAGCAGTGGCATGTGAACTGTGAGACGGGACCAGTGTGTGGCTTTTGTACTGTCAGCAACCTGTGGGAAAAGGTGACAGCTGATACAGCTCACCTGCGTTTCAAGAGGGCATGCAATAGGGTGTTTGAAATAAAGATGTTCCTTTCTCACCCTCCCTCCTGCCCCCCAGATCTGTGCAACTAGGGGTGTAAGAGAACGGTTGTTGGGTGAAAGAAGTGGCTGGTTGGAAGGTGGGAAAGACGTGAGATACTAGTGAGTGGCTGGTTTCCATAGCCCAGGGAGAGTAGCCCTGCTTCGGGCCTCTGCTGTCTGGCATTTTATTCCTAAATGATCTTGATGAATGGCGAACGCTGAAGAGATGTTCTGAATTGCTGAGAATAGCGAACTTTGGTGTCTGGAGGAGCCATTTGAGGTTTCCCAGGGAGCCCAAGACATCCTCGTTATGGGGCTGGCAGACGTGGCACAAGGCTTCTAGGAAACCTGTGCCTTCAGATGCCAGCTGGGATGCCCTTGGGCCTAAAATGCAGGCTAGAACAATGGGTGCACTCCAGTATGCAGTGATGAAGAGCAATAGTCCAGGATTTACATACGTGTTCGTGGGTTTGAAGGAAGGAGATCTTGGGCCTGTGGTGGTTACGTGCAGCAGTAACCAAAAGGCAAAAAAGATACTAAGATTTAGGAAAGCAGCGAAGAACAGAACCCAGCCACTGCAAAAACCCCCTGGTGTGCCTGCATCGTGAAAACTGTCGCTGTGGTCCCTGCAGGTCTAAAAGGGTGTTTTAGCAGTGCAAGAGGTAGTGAAGGTGCTCAGAAAGGTGGACGTGTTTCTCTCTAAGGCATGACTGAATAGCCTAGGACCCTTCTGCTCGTGAAAGAGGTGACCGAGCAGTCTGTGATGGAGGTCTGTAAATCTGGGGGGTGTGGAAAACATTGTCTTTTACAGGACAAGAATGAGGGGACAGTACACAAAACAAGCAAACGAGAGGTTTCAAGTGAAAAGGACTTGGTTGTTTGCGCAGCTAGAGAAAATCCTTGCTACAGGAGGACACTGGGTGCTCTGAGTTTACACAGGCACAAAAAATTTACTCCAGTCTGTGATGGAAATTTGTCGTATGAGTGTCATCGGATCCACCTGAGCTAAGGGATGCTGGAGCAGTAGCACTAACAGTCCACAGTCAGTGGCGCCAGTCAGAGGCGTGAGGGAACATCTTGGGAGCAAATGGGTGGTTCGAGTGTGATCAGCTGTGCAGGCCTCCTGTGGGGAAGGTTGCAAGTGTCTCTGAAAGCTTTTGACACTTCTCTTGGTCTGATCTCTAGTTCTGTGAGATCCCAAGAGAGCAGATCTTGAGCATGGCCAAAGATATTTGATTCTGTATTTGAAACCTCTAGCTAAGGAGGGGGTGAGAAATGGTGGAGGTTGAAGCACTGCTGTGTTAAAGGAGGAGCTTCTGCCCCAGCAAACAACTAATCTCCCTCGACAAAGGTATTTCTGCGGCGAGTTAAAGCCCGGAATGCTGCAGAATGGCTTTCGGTGTGGCGGTGTGCAGGTAGGACGCTGGGTGAGTTACTGCACTGTGATGGGCAGAGGGTTTGTAATGCTGAGAACTTAGTCTGGGTGACTGCTTGCCGTGAAATACGTTGTGTCCTCGGAGAGCGGAGCTTCCAGGGTAAATGTGGTTGTGTCTTTAGATATCGCTGTTCCTTACGCAGTTACTGCTAAACCCAAGGTGCAGAGCAGAGACGGGGTGAGAGTGGGTAGGCGAACTGATAAATGCAACTATGATTGCAGACCTCTTGAGTGGCTCCAGGTGGCCGAGGGCACGCTGTGACTAGCGTGGATGGTCCAGCTTCACTTTGGGCTTCCAGATTTGCATCAGTGCCTCAGGGTTGGTTTCAGGTCCAGTGTCAGCCCGCTGTGAGCAGAGCCGGAGACGGTGGGACACGCGCGCTGCAGTCCCTTCTGTGGCTGAATGACAGCTTCCCTTGGATGTTGTGGTGCCCATCAACACGGCTTCCAGATTTTACTGACCTAAAATGTCCTGGGAACCTCCACATCCCCCTGCGACTGGTTTCTTGCTGCTTTGGAGAGTGGCAGCGTGCCAGGGAGGCTCTACCACACGCTGCCCGCTCTGTGTGCGCCCTTTGGGGGCTTGGTGGGATCGGACCCCGTTCTCCCATGTGGCTGTATCGTTCTGCCTGCTCTGACCGTGATTTCATTCTGTTTGTCTGCCTCTTTAGTGATGGTCCCATCTGTCGAATCTGTCACGAAGGTGGAAATGGGGAGGGACTGCTTTCCCCGTGTGACTGCACAGGAACACTGGGCACCGTGCACAAGAGCTGCCTGGAAAAATGGTTATCCTCCTCCAACACAAGTTACTGTGAGCTCTGCCACACAGAATTTGTTGTAGAGAGAAGACCGAGACCTTTGACAGAGGTACCGCTTTCTTCCTGCTTCACTTTTATTTCCTTACCATTTGAGAGAAAATGACTGATTTTCCCTGCTGCCCTTTTGGTTCTTGCTGTCTCCTCCTCGCAGTACCTTAGCACTCAAAAGTTGTTTAGAGAGCTGAAGTGTCTTATCAGACCAAGTCATATAGTTGCAAAAATGCAGTAGCGATGTTTGGGGCAATTCTTATCTGTGAACCCCCCCACGCTACCTACCAATGGCAGGCTGTGGGACTACAGAAAACATTGCACTTGTAGATATATTTTAATGCCTGAGCATCGAAACGCAAAGGTCACCACGTAACTGACTGAAACACGAAGCGCTCCGAAATTTTCTTTTTTTCCTGTTACTTTTAATCTTATCTCATGGTGTTACATTAGTTCAGCTCTCTTGCATGTGACTTCCGTGTCATGTTCTACTCTGAAAAGTGAGATGTCGCGATTGCTGCTACTGTTCATAAAAGACCTGTCCCCCCCTTGGCTAGTATTGATCTGTGCTTCAAAGCCTTTGGGTCTTGCTCCTTCCTGCTGAACTGTAGTGCCCTGCTCCTGCCCTGTGTTTCCCCCAGTTGAAGGAGAAAGCAGGACATGGCTCAGACAGTCCTTATAGTCGTCTTTGCATTGACCGTAGGGAGACCAGGTTCCTGGTGGGTCCATCAGCCTCCCAGAGTTGGAACGGACAATCCAGGCTCTGGTTAGTGGTTTGGTTTGGTTTATCGTAAGGCACTCTTCTTTCCCCTGTTGAGGCAGTCTGCTGTGCTCACATCTCAGACTTTCTTTGGCCGCTGAAGCAGCTGCCTGTAATGAAGCCCTTTACATGTGGGGAACAAGGGCAGCTTGGACCAGGCCATCTTCTGACCTCAGAAATCAGTGTACGTCCCCAAAGAGAGGGATAAGTAAATCAGTGAGTTACAGTACAAAAGGCTGTAACGGTTTGTTTTAGAAGAGGGTTTAATCTATCTAAATGTGTGAGTTGTGTTGGCAGGTGAGCAGGCAACGTTGATACGGCTACAGTTTCTGATGGCGCTGCAGGAGCATGTAGGAGGAGGTTTCTGCCACACCTGAGGTCCAGCATGGAAGACCAAAGCAAGGTCCTGCAGCCCTTGCTGCCTGCGCCCCATTCAGATCCCGTTTGCTGCCTGTGAAACAGCAGGCAGACTCTTCCGCGTCTGCTTGCTGCCGGCTAGGGCTTGGCTGTTCATTCAACACTATGTGCAACTGCAGGGAAGCATCAGTCTGCAGGTGGGGATTTACAGTTAATGACTGTGGGAGCCCCCCCAGTCCTGCAGCCACCAGCAATGAGAGGAGTGAGAAAGCATCATCTGGTGTCACCACTGCAAATACTCCACGTCTTTGCCCGCACCCTGTCCCTGCAGGGTTCTTCATCACGGGCCTCCCTGGCTGTTTGGACTGTGGCACATAGTTCTTGGTTTTGTTTCAAAAGTTACTTTCGCTGTTTACAGCGTTTCAAACCAGTGCAAAGCAGTGCTGCTGCTGCTGCATTGCTGTCAGCGAGGCTGCAGAAGGAGGTCTGTGAGCTGATCGTTAACAACAGATTCCTGTTACCTGCCAGCTATCAGAGGTTTGTGGGTGCCGGCCACCAGGAGTGTCTGTGTGGGGATGCAGGGGTTAATTCTGGCTTGTAACCGTGCCTGCTCGTGTCTGCTTTCTCCTTCCCCTTGCTCCATCTGTTAGATTAAAACTGAGTCGCAATTGCAATTCTAAGTTTCTTTTCCCATCTCTGTTTCCATTCCCATCAATCCTAGAGGTTGTTTCCATTCCCTTCCCGCCTCCCTCTGGGAAGGATACCTGTCCCCTCCTCCTTCCCGCAGGCCCCAGCTCTCCTTCCCACGCTCCCATCTCCTCTGGGTGCCCGGCCAGCCTTGGAGGGGGAAAGACCCCCCCAACTGGGGAAGCATTCAAGCCTCAGCTTGCAAAATTGATATTCAGTTTTAATGATTGTTTAATTTACAACTGACGCTGACTTGCCAGCCCCGGACAGGAGGAGGCTTTAGACTAAACCAAGCCATGTATTTAGCAAAGCAATTTGCAGAAGAGCGTTATGTCAGTGTTGTCTGACTCTTATCGCTTTTCTCCCAGCTGCTAAAACATATAAAATGGCTCTTTGACCAAAAACGCTCAAATGGTTGTTTCAGAAGTTGAAAGCCGCTGCTTCGGTGCATTTGGGAAGGGCCATATCTTGGCTTTGAGGACACAGTGCAGGCAAGCCCGGTAACAGGGAGCTTGCTGGGGCTTACGCAGGCCAAAATTTTGAGGTCAGGTTTCAGGTGTTCTAGCTTAGGAGCTAGTAAAGTATCCATGGCCAGAAACAAACAGGTGGAAGTGTGTTTAGCTGTAATTCACAGATGGTGTAGCACCTCATAACAAGTACAGGCTTTGAAAACTACATATTTAAATAAAAGCTCTGAGAGTGTATTTTGGAGGAGTTTCTCCTCTGACGCTGATGTCTGTGCCTCCAGCCGGCAAGAGGAGCTTGCTGGGACAGTGCGACAGGAAAGTCGGGGGTCCTTCTGTGTGCCTTCGTGTCTGTACTCCAAGGTGGATGAGTGAGCAGCCCAGGGCAGTAAAATTTTAATTCTTGTTGAAATCTCTGAAGAGCCTCTCTGAATTAGAGCCTGTGAGGGTATGGTGACCAACAAGCTCACAACTTCTGTGAGCTTTGAGAGGTGGTGGGTGGGCAGCATTTAATGATCCTCAAATGCAAGAGAAATGCCACTGCATTTTCGGAGAGGTATAGATCCCTCGAGCTCTTACCGATAGCTGCCAGAGGCTTTGGGATGGGAATTATTTCTTACTTCTCGTGTTTGGGGACCGTCTGTGAGCACAGCGAAGGGGATGATCTGCCCTGTTCTGCTCTCTCCTGTGTCTGCCAGGGGAGCAGCTTGTATACAGTGCCGTTAATGCCTTGCGAGTTTGGAGGCTGGTAAGCGCTTGATGGAAAGTCGCCAGTCAGCCGGTGAGAGTGATTCCTGCCATGGAGCGGAGTCTAACATGCAGCTCGCCATCATCATACAGCCCAAGAGCAAGTCCCTTGCCTGCAGTGCATTGGCAGCGAGCTTCTTCCCTGTCTTGAGGAGGAGCCTTGTAGCCTGGTTTAATAAATCCCGTGGTAGCAGCCTGCTCTTGCTCTTTCCCAGGGGCCAGCAGTGCTGCCCCACCACGTGATGGAGCACCGCGAGCCCGCAACAAGCCACGCCGAGCAAGCGCATGTGCGGAGGCCAAGGCAGGCGGGTGTGCCGGGTCTCCATGCGACGCGGTTCATCGTCGGCGTGTGCGCTGCGTGCCTGGCACATGGCCAGGGAAGGGCTCCTGCTGGAGTGAAAGGGCTCACCTGGCTGGAAAGACCGCCTGGTTTTGTACTGCTTCCGCCACGCTGTCTAACGCTCTGATCCCTGCCTGGAGTCTGGGGAATCACGGAATGATGGAATTTTTCAGAGTTGGAAGGGACCTCCAGAGATCATCTAGTCCCACTCCCCTGCTAAAGCAGGATTGCCCAGAGCACATCACTCAGGACTGCGTCCAGGCGGGTCTTGAAAGTCTCCAGAGAAGGGACTCCACCCCCTCCCTGGGCAGCCTGTGCCAGGGCTCTGTCACCCTCACCGTAAAGAAGTTCTTCCGTGTGATTGAACGGAACTTCCCGTGTTCTAACTTGTGCCCATTGCCCCTCGTCCTGTCACTGGGAACCACTGAAAAGAGCCTGGCTCCATCCTCCTTCAGCCCACCCTTTAGATACTTGTCAACATTAATCAGGTCTCCCCTCAGCCTTCTCTTCTCCAGGCTAAAGAGTCCCAGCTCCTTCAGCCATTCCTCATCAGGGAGATGCTCCAACCCCTTAATCATCTTAGTTGCCCTTCGCTGGACTCGCTCCAGCAGTTCCCTGTCCCTCTTGAACTGGGGAGCCCAGAACTGGACACAGTATTCCAGTTGTGGCCTCCCCAGGGCAGAGTAGAGGGGGAGAATGACCTCCTTCGACCTGCTGGCCACACTCTTCCCTATGCAGCCCAGGATTCCATTGGCCTTTTTGGCAACAAGGGCACATTGCTGGCTCATGGATAATATACTGTCTACCAAGACTCCCAGATGCTTTTCTTCAGAGCTGCCTTCCAGCAGGTCCACCCCTAACCTGTACTGGTGCCTGAAGATGTCCTGGAGTTCAGTTTCTCATTTTCCTTGGGAGTTGGGACAACCGCTCTGCGCTTCTGCACCACCGCAACCTGTGCTCCTCCGAAGCGATGGCGACGAGTGTGCTCCGCCATGGGATGTTTGCTGGGGCTTTTTGTTCGCTTCGAGGCCAACTGAGGGAACACGGCCACTTGCAGAAGCACACCTGCTGTTAGCAGAGGCTCTGCGCTGCATCTGCACTTCTTTTCCTCTGAAAGAGCAGATAACCTCTTCGCCAGCTTGTTGGCACTTTCCATTAATACCCTCTGTCTGTACTCTGGTGTAATCTCATCCCCACGCAGATTGGGCCAAAACTCGTCACCAAATACTTCTGGGAAGTGTCATCCCCAGGTTGTTCATCTGTTTCTGAGAAGAGGGCTCGGGGAAGAGGCTGCTTAGTCGTTTAAAAATGACATGGTTCCCTCAGCCGCCTTCTCTGAGCAATTCTCTGCCCCTTTGCTGCGGGGAGAGGTGGGAGCGTTCTGAAACTTTTGGGGAAGTGATGCTCCTGGGCGAGCGTGTGTTTTGGAACTCTGATAAAAATCCGCTGTTCACCAAGTTAAACTGGGAAGTCAAAACGGAAATCAGCGAGCAGAGGAGGATAAACGGGATGGAGAGCAGGCCTGGGAACGATGCGGGAGCGTGCTTTATGGCAGTGGTGCTGATGAAAGGGTCTGTCCCAGGTGGGAAAGGTTCTCCGGGCGTCCTCACTCTCTTCCGCTGTCACGTGGCCACCCTGAAACCCACGCGAGGATTAGGTGACGTGCTGCCTGCTGATGTTGAGCCTCGCAGGAGAAAGCAGCTAGCGCTTGCTGTTTCCTCTGCTGTGTCCTGCCTTTCCAGCCTGGGGAGGCTTGGAGCTGCTCATAGTGGCTGCGGTGGTCACTGGCCAGCACAGCTGATCTCCGTGGGAATGGGCCATCGGCCCCGTGAGAAACGAGCTCTGTCTGTGTGTCTGAAGAGCCTCTGGAAGGAGAGAGGCTGAGAGCTGACTGGGGGCTGGAGGAGGCGTTTTGATAAGCACTGTAGGGAAGAAGCTCCATGGTCGAGTTGAAATGCTTCTGCGGAAGCTGCAGAAAGTTCTTGGAAGTCAGGAAATGTCACAACCAAAATTGCCGTAGTTTTTACTCCGGTCCTCTTGTATATCTGCATTACAGTGTGGTCTTTTCATGGTCACAGGCTGCATTTTCCAGGATCAGTGCACGGGTGAAAGATGCCCACTGGATAACTTCGTTTATCGCGCTGTGTTGTGTGGCTCTGCTCTTGGTTTCCTGTTCACAAGACAAAGTTTATTCATTTCCCCAGGGGCTTCTCCGGGTACACGTTGCTGTGATATCTCAGCACCTCACAAACAGCACAAATCTAATTTTGCAGCCTCCTGTAGGGAGGAAAGAGAGCAACCTTGTTCAGCATGGATTAAAGAGAGTTTTTTAGTGGAATTGGATTTTTATTTTCTTTAAGCAGCCATTTATTTCTGTTGTGGTCTGTTCAATATAAAAATAGTAACAGCGTTTGCTGCCAGCGTGCCTGATCTCTGAACTGGGAGCGGGGGACTCGTCTGAGCCCGGAGCCAGCTCTGGCAGCCATGAGCTGGCCCGTGGGTGCGGAGAGAATCTCTCCTGCAGTTCAGCCTAGTTCAGTCATTTTTTAACTAAGCAGCTGGTTGAACGCTGGAAACCCCCGACACACACACAAAAAAAACCCATGAAAGGCTTTTGTTAACTGTTAGACTGAGGTGGGTGGGCTGAGCGCTTTTCTGGGGGCATGTTTTTGATGGGTGATGATTTGTTGGGTGGACTCTTCGGTGGAAAAGGAACTGGCTGGTTGGTCGCATCCAGAGGATGGTGGTCAATGGCTCAGTGTCCAGATGGAGAGGGGTGACAAGTGGTGTCCCTCAGGGATCCGTGCTGGGACCCGTGATGGTCAATATCTTCATCAATGACATAGACAGTGGGATCAAATGCATCCTCAGCAAATTTGCCAACGACACCAAGCCGAGTGGTGCGGTCGATGTGCCAGAGGGACGGGATGTTAGCCAGAGGGACCTGGACAAGCTGGAGAGGTGGGCCTGAGCAAACCTCATGAAGTTCAACAAGGCTGAGTGCAAGGTCCT
>VXBH01007322.1:22903-38273 GCA_013400035.1 Rynchops niger | reverse complement strand
TTTTATTTTGGTGCATCGGTTTTTTTTTTTTTTTTTTTTTTTTTTGTCTCAGAAGGAAAGTACGACTTCCAAACACAACCGTTGCCTGTAACAAAGCGGGTTTGAAATTCTCGGAGGTGTTTGCTTGGCTGCTTGGGTCATGCTGGGTATGGGACACCTCCCATGGGTCTGCCACATGCGCTCCTTCTGCCCCGTCTCACTACTCTCCTGTAGCTCCGTAGCTGTGGGAGGTGCTGCTGGGGTGTTTCCAGTACAAGAAAAGTGACGTTTGCAAGGAGCCATAGTGATACTGTTGTTACTCCTGCTTATGTTATTCAGAAAATAAATTTTGCCTCTGGGTGCAGCGCCTTGTGCAGCAATCGCTGCCCCGCCGTGCAGTTCAGAGAACCGAGATGTGACGTAAACTCTCTCCCACCCTTTCTCCAGCCTTATCTTCCTCACAGACAGACTTTTTGCTTTTCTTGAACTCTTCTTTGAACTCACTGCACCATTCTCTCTCATCTGTGCTCCTGTAGGCCCTTCTCCAGTTTGCCGCTCTCCTTTCTCAGTGCAAGCCTAGGTTAGACTCCTGTATCTAGTGAAAAATAAATCACTCTTGGCTCCAGCGGAGTCCCATTCCTCTCTCGTCTTTTCCTTTCTGTCTTTGCTTGCGTTTGCTGTCTGGAGATGCTTTTCTCAGATGCCACCTTAGATCCTCTTGCTATTTCTCAGTGCAGTCCCTGGCACTGCTCTATAAACATGGAAATGGCCTCTTTGGGGCCAAAACTAAATACTTTATCCCTGCGCTCTCGGCACTTACCAGCACTAGTCTCTTCCTTACATGTCCATCCTCACCGCTTTGTCCAGCCCTGTTTGTGCCCTGAGGATCACAGGGACCTGCTACCCGTGGGGTTTGTCTGAGGTGCCGTGATCACCTATTTGTGCACGTTGTGGCACGGCATTTCCCGTGGTGACGCCAACCACAGAAGCACCTGCTGCTGTGTAGGAAAGTGTCCTGGTGACCTGCAGCGCTGCTTGGGTTGGTTTCTCTCCTGTCCACCATTTCTAGCGCTCCTGCAGCTCTTGCTCTCCTTGGGTCATCCCATTCACAGTGGCTGGAGCTGGGCTGGGTGCTCGAGTGAAGGACGGCGCTCGTGCCCGTACAGGGAGAGATTCAGCTTGTTTGAGGTTTGTGGAGCATCAACAACCGCTGGTTGCACCATGGGGAAAGGAGGATGAGGAGGAGCAGCTTTGCTCTGCAGCATTTAACTGCTCGGCTTGCAGGGCTAGGGGCGTTTCTGGGTCTTGGCTTCCTGAACTCTGGGTACTCTGTCAGAAAACATCCCTCCCCACCTTGGTAAAGGAAACGGGAATGTCCTGCTGGGGCTGCCCGTGGAGCTTGGTGGCCTGCAAGGAGGTTTTAGTAGATGCCGAGAGAAGGGACGTGATGGTCCCGCTTCTGAAGCTGCATTTTTGATTCAACACGTTTCTCAGGGCAGGGACAGGGCTAATCGTGCCGCTGTGAATCAAGGTCATGTTTTTCTTTCTGGCTTACATAGCCAGGCAACAGGTCAGCAACGAGAGGAAACTCAACAGGCGCCTGAGCCTCACAGGCTAACTATTTAGTGGACGGAAAGGACACGGGATGTTTTGTAATGCAGCTGGCTTTACACAGCCAAATGCTGTTGTTGCTGTGGCTTGCGTCGTGCTGTGGCTGTGAAGCACAGGGGGAACTGTGTGGCAGGGTCAGCTGGTGGGTCTGGCAGGTCGCGCTGGTCCTGAACGGTGCTCACCAGAGACCTGGGCACGGGCTGGCTGGAGGCTGCTGGTCCCACCGGTGCTGGTCCCACCCTGCGCTGGTCCCACGTGGCATGGGGCTGCCGTTGACTGGCATGTGAATGCTGCGTGCGATGTGTTTTATGAAACAGGGGCTCACAGCCACGTACACTTTGCAACACAAGGTGAACGAGCTCTAAAAATCAGTAAAAGCTTGCTTTAAAACACTGATTTATGACCCTCCAGAAAGACTGCAAGGTGCTGAGCATTGCTGGGGCAGCCCCTCATCAGTCCATTCCCCTTGGTACCAAGTGGCAGAATGCAGCCCAGCTCCGAGACATACGGAGCAGCCGGTGCTGTGGTGGACTGGCTGGGAGACTGCTCTGTTACACTTCGAGCTCTGCTTTTGGTTTCCAGAGGAGCTGATGAGGTCCTGATACCTTTTTCGGCATGCCTTCCTCCTGCATTCCATCACCTGGGGCTCGCCCTTGTTTCATCGGCACTGCAACACCCAAAGATCAGGTCATAGACTCATAGGATGGTTGGGGTTGGAAGGGACCCGAAAGATGACGGAGTTCCAACCCCCCTGCCCTGGGCAGGGACACCTCCCGCCAGACCAGGCTGCTCAAAGCTTCCTCCAGCCTGGCCTCGAACCCCTCCAGGGATGGGGCAGCCACAACTTCCCTGGGCAACCTGTTCCGGTGCCTCACCATCCTCACAGGGAAGAATTTCTTCCTAATATCCAATCCAAACCTGCCTTCCTTCAATTTGAAAGCGTTACCCCTTGTCTTCTCATTACGCTTCCTGATGAAGAGTGCCTCCCCATCCTTCCTTGTCGGCCCCCTTGAGGGACTGGAAGGTCACTATAAGGTCTCCCCGGAGCCTTCTCTTCTCCAGGCTGAACCCCCCCAACTCTCTCAGCCTGTCCTCCCAGCAGAGGGGCTCCAGCCCTTTGATCATCTTCATGGCCCTCCTCTGGACCAGTTCCAACAGGTCCGTGTCCTTCTTGTGCTGAGGACTCCAGAGCTGGACGCAGTGCTCCAGGTGGGGTCTCACCAGAGCAGAGGGGCAGAATCACCTCCCTCGCCCTGCTGGCCACGCTTCTTTTGATGCAGCCCAGGATGTGGCTGGCTTTCTGGGCTGCAAGTGCACATTGCCAGCTCATGTTGAGCTCCTCACCCACCAGCACCCCAATGGTGATGATACTTATCATCCCGCAGCCCTGCCGTGGGTCCAGGTCCTTCCACGGCCCTGCTGATCCCAATATAAAGAACATCTGGGAAAGCCTCAGGATCATGCTAGTGAACAAGGGAATATTCCCGGAATAACTTCTTGTCGCACAAGCAGAGAGAGGTGGTTTCCAACAGGGTGCTGTGGGACCCAGCTTATAGCCGCAGTGGGCAGCAAGCAGCCAGCTCTTCCTCTTTCCCTTTAGTCTCGCACATGATTGCAGCATGGAAGCAATTGGGTTTGGATTCGGCCTGGAAGAAGTCCAAGTTGTGCTTTTGTTGCTTTCCCATGTTTACTTGATAGTTTTCCCTACAAAAATTGTTTAATCTGACTGACCACTTTTTGGATTGTTTGCAAGGTTTATTTTAAGTCCCGTATGCGCTAATGTGCTGCTGTGCCAGAAACCCTGCGCCCTTAGGGTGGCTTATTGTATTCTTTTTTTACTGTGTCAGTGCATATTGGCACTACTTCAGAAGGAAATAAATTTGCTTCCTGCCTTTACATGTTTGGCTCCCATCTTAGGGAGGAAGAAGGAGTTTCAAAGGTCACAAGGAATATAAATAGAATAAAGGGCAGTAAAACACCTATCTGCCGTCGGTCCCTGAGATTCTTACTGTGCAGGAGACGGGGTGCTCTGGGGTTGCTGCTAGAGGGATGTTGATCTGGTCGGGGTCATTCAGCATCCACCCGAGTGCTGCGTAGCTGGGGCGGCCGGGCACACGGCCTTGGGCTCAAACGATGGGGCTGCCAGCGCACTCTTTGTAGGAGCGGCTTTGCTGTGTAGATGAGTTGCCGTCCACCCTCGCTTCCTCTTAGGGTGGCTCAGGACTGCCTGTGTGGTCCTTATCTTCCCCATGCAGCTCATCACCACTAATCTCCTCTGCAGAGCCGCACAAGGGGTGACTTGCGGGTCTGCCTCCCTTCTCCCAGCTCCTCCTGTACAAACCACTGTTGTGCCTGCTCTGAAATGTCCTTCTGGCTGCCTGGCCATCAAGTCATGCTCAGAAGGGCTTTAAAAATGCTTCTAACTCGTCCTCTGTTATTGCGGGAGTGTTACTTGGTCCCCGGATCCATCTGCGCTCTTCAGCTCCCAACTTGCTCTCCCCTTTTACTTGTTCTTGCTGTTTGGGTCTCTCAGATGCTTCAGGTCACATCCCTAACATACCTTGCTTAGCAGTGCTCCCAGCTGAAATTGCTGGCCAGGCTCTTACCTGTTGCTGCAGCATCCTCTCCTCCGTTCTTGGCCAGCTGGGTGTCCCATCGCAGGTGTCTGCAGAGCGTGCTCTGGCCACCCCAGCCACGTTACTGTTCGTGCCCAGATTTGCCATCTCCCCCTTCTTCTTCCCATTTCGATAAAAGTTGTCTGCACTTGTCATCCCATCCTCACTCCTCTGCTGTGTCTTACTGTACATCCCTCGTGTTAGACCGCTCTGTAGTTAAATCTGCACTAACTTGTGTGCGCCCTCCGGGCCAACGCTTCCTGCTTGCCTTTCTGGCTAGCAGTGTCCTCCGGTTACCTGTGCTCAGTTTGACCAGTGGGATCTCATTAATTTCTTGCGTGCCTGCCACCACCCCTTCTGTATTGCTCTTTAAACTGTGGTTTCCCCTGTAGGGAAGGAGCTGTATTTTTCAGACAGGTGCCTTTTCATGCTGCCGGTTCAAAAGTGGGCACCCTACGCCAAGTCTGGCAGTAGGACGTGTCTGCCTGGCCCTGGCTGCTGTAGGGATATTCCCTTCCTTGCTCTGACTGTGCCTTTTTGATCATGTCCTCCAATTTTTTAATTTTTTTTATTTTTTTATTTTTTTTTTCTGAGAAAAAAATAGTTCTAAATGAGATCAGTCATCCCCATGCAGGAAAGAAGGCAGGATCTGGTAGCCCAGCATACGGAACTCCCAGTAAAAATGAGCTGTAACAACTCCGCGTGTCGGTAGGAACCACAGAATAGCTGCTTGCTAGTCTAAAAAAAAAAAGGAAAGGAAAGGCTGAAAATAGCATAATGCCAGGAAAACTAGAACAATCGCTGTTGTCGAAGTCAGGCATTTAAAATGAACCCAAACTAGAAGCGAGCTGGGACTCCTAATGGTAGCGAGCGTTTAGAGCTCTCCTGTTGAGGGAAACCTGCCTGCAGCAGAGCTGGGTTCGTTCCTCAACCTGCAGCTTTTTGAGAGCTGCAGGAGAGAAGCCTGTTGGTAACACAGAGCATCGTGCAGTAACCTCCACTGCAATGGGTCAGTTGCTGCCTGGGAGGCAAGAAAGCAAGCCTGAAAATGGGAAGGAATACACCAGAATCGGCTCGGTCCTGGTCCTGGCAGGTCTCTCCTGCCTGTAAGGTGGCGGCCAGCAGATGGCCACCAGCAGGGGAAAGGTCTTAGGGATTTTGCAGTCCTGAAGGTGGAGTTTTCAGCAGCTGTGCCTGTGTGATTGTGCCTCATCCCTTCGTGGTCGCTGTGATCCACTGAGATCTGGGAGAAAGCACCGGGGGACCTTCCCCCGGCCAGCCGAGCTCCATGTCCCTCCTCACCTGACGCTCACGCTGCTTTCTCTTTAGAAACAGTCAGAGGCTTTCTCTGTGAGAAAGATGCAGATTTGGGCAGAGGTTGTTCTGTCAAAGAAAATGGCTCTGTGTTACCTTCCTCTGCTGGGGCCAGCCCAACACCGCGGCCCCTGGGCTGCTGTCCTGCTTTGTCTGCTCAGGTGCAAAGCTTTCTGCTGGTTATTCCCTTTCAATTTTTTTTCTCCAGTCTTTTGGTTTCTTAGTCGCTGAAGGCGTATGCTTTTTTTCTTCTCTGTCACCATCTCGGTGAAAACACGGGGTGCACGGGTGTTTGCATTGCCCACCGACGGTGCGGGTTGGGTGCCGGGCTCGCTCAAGCCCCGAGGACAGTGCCATCCCCTCGCGAGCACTCCTGCACAGCTGTCGTATACAGTCTCTCAGGTGGACTTGGGCGTTTCAGATTTGATTTAAATGGGGAGTGAAACTCTAAAACACCACGATTCTCCACAAGGAACCAGAGGGCTGGATTTGGGTCGGCTGCCCTTATGGCTTGGCCCGGCCACAGACTCCGATAAGCCCCTACAGCAGTTGCAGAGTCCTGGATGTGTTTCCGTTGAAGCTCAATCCAAGACCTGACAGATCTTTACTAAGCCAGGTTTTACTGAACTGACCTCCATCTCTCTGCTAGCTGCTGCCTGCTCCTCACTGCTCCACGGAAGAGGCCAGGCAGCTCCTGTGTTTACCACTGCCTTCCCCTGCACGTCTTCTTCAGTTTTCCTTTTCCCTCGTTGGTTGTTAAAAAAATACTCGATGCTCTCTGTTTGCGTGAGTTAAGTGTATGCACCGAGGTATGTGCAGACTGCAGAGAGCATGTGAGAGCTTCCCAGCATAGCGCTCCTGTTTTGCTAGCGCTCTGCGTGCCGCTGGCTGATGTCCTTTCTCCCTTCGTTCCTGCAGTGGCTGAAGGATCCCGGTCCCCGCAATGAGAAGAGGACCCTTTTCTGCGACATGGTGTGTTTCCTGTTCATTACTCCCCTGGCGGCGATCTCTGGCTGGCTGTGTCTGCGCGGAGCCCAGGATCATTTGCAGTTCAACAGCCGACTGGAGGCCATCGGACTCATAGCACTAACTATAGCACTTTTCACAATTTACGTCCTTTGGACGCTGGTAAGTGTCTGCTGCCCAGAGCCTTCTTTCTGTTCTAAAGGGAGATCGAAACACTGGGTCGCGCCATGTTGATGCAGCCAGCTGTTTCTGACTCCCCTTGTGAGAAAAACCTCGAGCTCTTTCTCTTGAACACCCATTTAATTATCTTCGAATGGGAGCTGCTGAAGTTGTTGCTGAGAATGAGAAACCACTTCCTGATCATCTGCTTTCCAGATTGACGTGGGAGCCGTGTTCCCCAGCGTGCCGCGGACCCGGGCACAGATGTGCCCGAGTGTGGCTGGGGCTGGGTGGGAAGGTCCGGGGCTGGGGACGGGCAGCGGTCCAGCTGTTGCGCCTGTTCCTGTTTTCGAGGAGAAACACAAACTTGGTACCTGGGTGGTTGAGGGGAAAAAAAAATATTCGGAAAATGTTTGACCCTAAAATAATCTGCCATCACGTCCCTCCATGCTTTGTGCCACCCAGCGCAGGTTGGCCAGGCCCGAAGGAGGTGCAGACTGGCCACTGGGGGTCTCTCACAATTAAACGAATTCCTACACAGTGTTTTTAAGATGTTGGTAGCACAGAAGGGTGTGTGCAAGGAACGCTCTGGCCCCGGGGAGACCTCTGACTTCTCTCTTGTACTGGGCTTTTGGACTCAGCCCCCGAGCTAAGGCTGGGTAGCCAGCTTGCCCTGGGCCACTGCTGCGGCTTTGCAGCTGCGCTGTCGGGGTTGGAGGCACCGGGCATTAGTGGGAACCTGCACTTGACACTGGGCATTGAACTGATCCATGCTGGGAAAGACCTTCCTGCAGGTGCCTCGCTTGGCATCTTTTTGGACATGCTGCGTTGGGCAGCCAGGAGCTTGCAGCTGGAGCGGGTCCGGAAGAGCAGGAAGGCAAACGTGAGCTTGCTGTGTAGCACGTCCGTGAGCGCTGCCGGCTGGGAGCCCGCAGGAGCGGCTGGGCTGGGGAGCAGCTCCCGAGCCCTCGGGGCTGCCCTGGCCCCGCTCTCTGCAGGGGCTCCCCGGCCAGGCACTTCCCTCTGTTCCAGTTCTTTCGTGTGCCGGTGCTAGGTGGGTTTCTGGGTTTGCATCTTCATTTCAGCTCTCCTGTTCAAAGCCCTCGCTGTGCTCGTGCCCTTTTCCAGGCGGCTTGCTGGGAAGCACTATTTTGGGAAGGGAGAAAGTGCAGTTGCTGGAGGAGAAATAGCGGCACCCCAAAAAGCTGGCGGTGGAAAGGCCGCAGCCCGTTTTCCTGCCATCTCATGCTCTGAGTTCTCAGAGTCCCAGCTTTCCCTGGGGTTAGGACATTCCTTGCAGCTCTCCCAGGCGCGTGCTGTCTCTGAAGACTGTGAGATGCATTTCCTTCTTGTTTATCGGCAAAAAACCTTATTCCCACAGTTGTCCCCCTACAACAGGAAAAAAATGCATAGATCAATGAGCTAAATTACCTCAATGCCATGGCACAGCTCCATTTCTCATAGCAGATGTCTGAGACCTATCCAAAAGTAATAGGAATACTGACTTTTCCTTGTTGGACGTATTTCCTGATACTTCCTACCTTTACAGAGTACGAAAGCTTGGTTTTGTTGAGTGGCTGACTGGATTCAGTATTTAATTTTCTGGCTCACAATTTCTAGGAAAATAAATAGGAGGGAAATACATGCTGGTTTTATTCCTTCCTGAAGAAATTCTAGAAACGTTTAGTTTCAAAGCTAAGGAATCAGCAGGAACCGTGGGGGGAAAAAAAAAAAAAAAAAAAAAAAAAAAAAGCGGCGGTGGTGTTAATGATTGCAAAAGGGCAGGGGAAGGAGTCCGGCCCGCGGGGGAAGCACAGCTCCAAGCTCCCCCCTTGCAGGGCTGCTCCGAAAGTGCAGGGCTGACACCTCGGGGCCAGGCTGGTTCAGGTCCCCTGCAGCTTGTGCGTTCTCTCCTCTCTCCCTCTGGCTGGACAACTCTCCCAGGCGTTGGTATTGTCAGAAAAAATGAGTCCAACCGATGCCCTGTTGTCGCAGACCAAGGAGAGACGGCTTTTGCAAAGGGCAGAGAGGATGCCCCAGGACCTGTGAGATGGTTGGAGGCTGGTTGGGTTCAGCCCCCCGGGGCTGGTCCTGTTGAAAACCCCCTGTTTCGCCCAGAGGAGGTGCTCGCTTCAGCCCAGCGCTGGGGTGGAGGGGCGAGTTGTGGTCCCTCCTTGACGCGTCTCACCGCCCGGTACCCAAAGCAGCTGAGCAAATTCCATCCCTCTGTCCTGGTGCCACCCTTTGTCTGTGCCGTGCTCAGCCTGGTGTTACCAGGAATTAATTGATTCCTCAGCAAAGGCTTGGGACGTGGAGTGCGCCAGAGTGTTTCAGGGTCAGTGCTGTCTCCCTTGGCCGGGGATTGCTGGTGGGTTGACAAGGAATATGCAAGAGCACGGGAGGGTGGATGGGTCACTGCTTCTCACCGGCCCTCTATGGGCTCGGGCACTCGTGGCGGGGGTTTGGTAACCAGACCAATGCGTTATCGCCCACCAGGTTTCGTTCCGCTACCACTGCCAGCTGTACTCGGAGTGGAGAAGGACCAACCAGAAAGTCCGCTTGATGATCCCAGCCTCGCGGAGCCCTCACCCCCTGCCCCACTCCCTCCTCTCCGCCAAGCTCATGAAGAAGACCGCGGATGAAACTACCGTCTGAGCCCTCCCTCGGCCGCTGCGCCCCGTGGCTGCTGGGGTGAGGGCAGCCCTTCGGGGCTGGCAGAAGCAAAGAGGGTCAGGTGTCCCCCTGCGTGCACAGGAAACGCGGCAACTATGGAGGCACTAGAAAGCAATCATCCCACCCGAAGGGACTTTGCGGTCAGCGTGTACTTTATACTACGGCAAACAGACAGATCATCAACATCTGTCATGTGAAACGGCTCAAGAGAGCCAGATGGCAGAATATGCCTGTCTGCAGGGACACTTTCCTATAACTAAATACCATACATGGAAAATATCTCCCTCTATATATATATATATATATATCTATATATAATATTATTTTTTAATCGCCGTGCATATTGTGTTTCAGTCTTTTTGCGTTGATGTTCTAAGCTTCAGTATAGAAGCTGGCAGCCTGATCTCATTCAGAGGTTAAATCTATGCCTTTTCTGCAAATGAGCGTATAAAGAACACTTTTCATCAACCGTTCTTGAAAGTCCCCTTCTCCTTTGCACTAAATTGGTTTTGATAATACTGCAGCAGCCTTTCCCATTACTCTTTGGTCTCTTTTTTGGTGTCTCTGTCCTTTCTAGAAAGTTGTGTGTTTTTAATAATTATTATAATCCCAGAAGGAGTAAAACGACGTAATACCGAATGGAGACGTTTTGTATTGTAAAGTACTGTAATTTTGAGAATTTCAAAATATGTTTCAAAAATGGGAAAATCTCTTCCTGTGCAGACGTGATCTCACAAAATGCTTTCCTTGGAGATCCTGGCTCATCCCCAGGACTTGGATGCACTGGGCTCAGTATGTCTGGCAAAGGTAGATGGAGGATCTGCGGGTGGGAGGCGATGGCTCGTACTAGCACCATTGCCTTTTGCTTTTCAAAGGTTCCGAAAGGAGCTTTCCTGATCCCAAAGAGAGCGAGTTGGAGTCCCTGTTCCCTCCTGTCTGTTCACCGCCCTGAGGCTGGACCTCTCGCCGTGTGGGTTACACGCGTACCCCGTGGGACAGGCCGTGCTCGCCAGCCGCTTGGCGGGACACGGGTGGTCTCGGCTGTCGCCGCGCGCTTGATTTGCACATTCCTCGGCAGCAGCTGGAGGAGCTGCTGTGGTTTGGTTCATCCCTGGAAGTGCTGCCTGCCTGTTACGTGTCCTCTAGTGATACACCCCAAGTTTGCTGGTTCCCAGAGAACAGGCTGTGGGTCCCTTCTCCTGTGGGGCTGGCGTTCCTCCTCCTCCTTCATCTACCTGCATTCCCAGCACATCCAGCTAACAAACCCCTCTGTCTTGGGGTGTCCAATCTGCCAAGGGTCTCCCTGAGTTTGGCTTCAGTCCGTGCCTCTCTGCCGCCTTCCCACCCTGCCAGACGATGCCTGTGCTTGGTGCTGGGCATTCCTGAGCCCAGTGAGCGGAGGAGGCCGTAAGGACGCCCTTGGCACTGCCCTGCCGAGTGCTCCAGAGCTGTGTGCAGCTGCTTGGCCTGAGCCTTGGCTCGCTCCGGTGGTGGTGATGAGGGTGGATGGCAGGGAGGAGGCAGGCTCCAAGGTGCCCGTGTCCTGGCGGTGGGTGGTGGGAGTCACACACTGTGTCCCTCCCCTCCTTTGCTGAACCCAAGTGGATCAGTCCGATGCCCGGGTAGATCGAGACCTGTAATTTCTTTAATTCAAAGCACCACGTGCCATTCCTCTTCCTCTCTATCTGCAAAGCAGGGTGCTGTTCCTCATGAGTTCCCTGACCCTAGGCTGGAAGTCACTGGTGGCATGAGCAGCAGGGGCCGCTGCCCTGTTTCTCCCAGGAGGATTTCTCCAGCCCTGGGGCCTGCTCTGTGTTAGCTCTCCTCCTCCTCCTCCTCCTCCTGTCCCAGGGTTCTCGTGCAGCTCGGTGATACCCCAGCACGTCTTGCCGCAGCCTGTCTCTGCCCAGCTGTGGACACGTCTGAGCCGATCTCTGTTCTGAGCACGGGGGTCTTGATGGATCGCAGGGTGAACGTCTTCTGCCACGGCCAGGCTGTGCATCTCCGCTCCCCGCCTGTCTCTTCCCTTCTGCCAGGTACCCGTGGGCACCTTCCCTTTGCCCTGTCGCGCAGGGATGACCCAGCCCCGGCGCCCCTGGAGGCCTGTAGTGCAGAGAGGCCTCTTCAGCCCGGCTCAATCGTGGTCGCTGTGCGGCAGGAGCATCCCGCTTCCATGGGATTGTGCAGCGCAGCTCCCACGCAGGCGCTGCCTCCCTCCGCGCGCCCCTCCCCGGGGCAGTGAGCACTGCACCGCTGCGCTGCGCCTCCTCCGGGTTACCCCTCCCCAGCACAGCCCCTGTCACCAGGATGTTCCCCGCGAAGAAATATTTGGGGCTTCGGTTTAATGTTCCCAGCCCTGGCTGCCTCTCGGGAGCTGCGTTTTGCGAGGCATCTAGTTCTGGCAGGCAATGAAGGACGCGCGCTCCCAGACGGCGATTCCCTAGTAAAGTCAGTGTTCCAGTTAGGAAACCCACCGTGGATCCGAATATGCAACTGTGAAAGCCAGAAGTCCCTGGCTGGGGGCAGCTGAGGCCTGGCCCTGTGCTGCTGCGTGGCCACGGCTTCACTCTCAGCTTCGTTGTCTTTATTGTAGTTGCCGATAATCGGAGTTGTTGCATGTGCCCCCGCAAAACACAATCGCGACTCTCTTGAGTCTTCAGCTCGTGGATGTGGGAAACCAGTGTCTCTGACCCGCCACGTTCCAGTGTCATGGGGAAACGGGCTGTGCAATTCTGTAAATAAAAGTGAGACAAACTTTGGGCTGTTGCGTTGTTACTGGAGACGGGAGGGCCTGAAGAGCCCAGGCTGCCTCCCTGAGAGTGAGCCCCATGTGCTGGCTTCCCACCGCGCTGTGGGCAGCTTTCCTGGCCTGCCCCCAGGAGAGCTGGCAGAAGGTTTCGTATTTGAGCCAAAGCTGGACCAAACCCAGGGCTTTTTTGTCATTTGTGGGCAGGTTTCTCTTGTCTGTGCACAGAAACCTCCCGGGTGTTCAAGGCCAGGTTGGACGGGGCTTGGAGCCACCTGGGCTGGTGGGAGGTGTCCCTGCCCAGGGCAGGGGGTGGCACTGGGTGGGCTTTGGGGTCCCGTCCGACTCTAACCATCCCATGATTCTATGAAAATTCCAGTGAAGAGGAGCCAGGGCGCCAATCTGTTGAGAAACCCAGCTTTCCTTCGGTCTCACCCTACCTGCGTCAAGGTGACTGGGCCGGCTTTCAGAAAGCAGTTTCCTTTTCTTGGTTGAGGTGAGCGTTCCTCGCCACACTGGACAAGTCCTTTGGGGTGTCCATGGGACGGAGGGTGCTCTGTGCTTCAGAGCGGCCCCTCGGGTCTCAGTCGGTTTGGGGGCTCTGCGGGTGTGTGCCGGTGGCTGGGGTCTCTCCACAGGACCTGGGGGCACCAGCCAGCTGTCGGCAGAACGGGGGCGCCTCCTTGGCGGTTCACCACAGGGATGTGAGGACCAGACCCCATGGCAAAAATGGCAAAAGGAAAACCGGGCTTAGCTGTGCATGTTTTCGATACCTGCGACTTACGCTCTGATTCCAGAAATCACAGCAATGAGGAACTGCAATTATTTTGCGCGGGGCAAACAAGAAGAATAAGCTTTTCCATCTTCTTCCAAGCCAGTATCAGACTCAGAGGTAGTCTTTATATTTCAGCATCACATGGGCTTCTCAGTTTCTCGTCTTAAACAGAGGACAAGAGGTGACAGGGAAAAAATACCCCTTGAAATAGGGCACAATCTCCAGCTGCAATGTTACCTACTACCTCCATATAATCTGAGAGAAAGAGCATAGAAATGCCCAAATTTGCTCATTTCTGGGGTGCTTCTGCCCTGGACCCTCTCGGGTAAAAAAACACAAACCAAACCAGCCGAGGTGTCCTGGCACCAAACACACTCTCTGTCCTAAAAGTTGCAAGAAGCTTTACTTTCAGGAGCAGCCCCTGCCGTCCGACACCTGTGTCGATGCTTCATTTTTAAGAGCTTCCTCTTCTAAAGTAGGCAGACACAGGCCACAAACCTGCCGCCTCCAGTTCCTGCTGGGCGTCTTCGTCTCTGATGCCGCTTCAAACCGAGCCGGCGAAATCCCCCGTCAGAGGGTTGGACGGCAGAAGAACGTCTTGAATCCGCACAGCCCTGGTGGATGTGGCATCTCAGCAGCCCAGTCCCACCTCGACACCCTGCTGGCTGCTCCCCATCCCTGTTCTCAACCTTCTCCTTCTTCCCCTCCCGGAGGGACGAGCGCGGCATCCGGAGCCAGGCCACCGCGGAGGCCCAGCCCTCGTCCCCGGGGAAGGGCAGCAGGGCAGCCCCCCTCTGGCAGTGGGGACCGGGGGGATCAGCTCCCAGCGCTGCGAACCCAGCTGGGGAAGGGGACTGGAGAGGATGAAGAGGAGAAGAGAAATGTTTAATTGGAAGCAAACCCCCAACACGGCTGGGGGCGGGTGCATGGAATTTCTTTTCGTGGGGGCAAACCGTGAGCTACGAGGAGGAAGAGGAGATGTTGGAGGGTGCGGGGCTGGGCCCAGACCCTCGCAAGGAGGCACCGGCCGCTATGGATTCAGGAGGGGCTTGCGGTGAAGTCGCTCGCTGAGGGAGCCCGTGCCACCGCCTGCAGCATCTCCGCAGGGTTTTGCTCCCTTGTGGTTGTCCAGGGACACAGCAGGACTCTGACCTCCGCACCCCTATGGATTAATACAAACAGCTCCGTCTCTTACACGGAACGTAGTTGCTTGGGGTGGCAGTGGGAGAGTTTAGCTCGTGTGCCTGCCCTGCCTTTAATGGAGAGGTGAGAAAGGCTTCCAGTGGGCCAGTGGGCTGAGTGGGCTGAGAGCAGTCCCTCCCCGGGACCGTGACCCACCACGTTGGGTGGGAGGTGGAGCACAAGGGGAAACACGGCTGAGAGACGCAGCCGATCTGAGACGAGCTGCACCGGGGTGGAGAGTCCTCCCCGCCTCCGGCTTGAGAGCCTGGGGCATCACGAAGTACACGGTGAAGCAGAAAAATGAAAGAAATGTCAGCTTTGCAACGGTATGGCCTACAAAGGAGGAAAAGACACGGAGGGGGAAGACCCTGTGGGCAATGCAGAGGTAGGAGGAACACGAAAGAGGGGAGCTGGTCGGCGGAAAAGGGGTTTGAAGAGCGTGAGGTGGGTGACCGATGGAGGAAAATCCCGCTAAGGACAGCAGGGCTCCTGCTGGGTAAAAGTCAACCAGTTCTAAACACCAGTTCCCCCTTAAATTTAAAGAAGGGCAGGATGGAAGGAGAACTGGGGGCATTATTCCCCTTCCTCTGGCCATGCTGGGGTCCTGGAGCCACCCGGGGGACCCACAGCCGCCTGGGGGTCCCGCACTCCTCGGGGCGCCCATGGCCGGTCCCAGCAGCCACGCTCGTCCCGTTCCCGATACCGAAGTGGCCTGAGCGCCTCTGCCCGGCGGCCCCAGCCATGGCGGCAGCCGAGGAGCTCCGGGAGGAGGTGATTTGCTCCGTTTGCCTGGATCTTCTCTGCACGCTGGTGGTGCTGGGCTGCGGGCACAGCTTCTGACAGGGCGGCATCGCCCTGTGCTGGACGGGGGCTCTCCCCTCCTGGCCCCCGGGCCGGGACACCTTCCCCAGCCCTGCAGCATCGCCAGACCTGGGGGGGCGAGTTGGGGCAGTGGGACCCCTCCAGGCACCTTTCTGGGCCATTTCTTTGCGTCAGGGAGGGAAGGCACTGCCTCCTCTGCGCTGATTACAGAGATCTCGTTAGGTTATACAGAGAGAAAATCAGGAAGGCAAAAGCCCAGCTGGAGCTCAACTTGGCCACTAACATTAAGGACAACAAAAAAAGCTTTTATAAATACATCAACAAAAAGAAAGCCAGGGAGAATCTCCATCCCTTACTGGATGCAGGGGGGAAAGTTGCAACCGAGGACGAGGAGAAGGCTGAGATACTGAATGCCGTCTTTGCCTCCATCTTCAGTAGTCAGACCAGCTATCCCCAGGGTGCTCGGCCTCCTGAGCTGGAGGATAAGGATGGAGAGCAGAACAACCCCCCCAAAATCCAGGAGGAAGT
>VXBH01007321.1:248963-263261 GCA_013400035.1 Rynchops niger | reverse complement strand
TAATTGGCACCTGATCATGCTCGTACGCTTCTGTAATTCCCAAATTATTACTACCCCTCGTGTATTTGCTACCACACAATTCACCATCCCCCACCATCACCATCTCAGTGACAAGGAACTGGTCTAGAAATCTGCAAGAGAACAGATTCTTTAGAAAACCAATTCCATGAATGGCTTGATCATTTTTTAAATACCTGGCTCACAAACTGAATGGCTGGAAGTTGAAGTTCATGCTACTAGAGATGGTGGAATTTGAGACAACTGCTGACCAATGAATAATGAGAATGCTTATCAGTAATTTAGGCAGGCTTCTTTCTATACTAATTTTGACTTGGCACTTTACCTCTCAACAAACCACAGTGGGGAATCTTTCTTTCCAAAGGCACATGGTCATTTTACATCATTTACATCATTACCCTTCCAGGGAAACAGACCCACCGATTCCCCATATTTTCCTTTGCCATCCAGAATGCTAATGTCCAGTTTAATCCCTTTTGGTTTGGGGTTACCCGCTTGGACGGTGGTATTGCAAATACAGTGTACTGAATCTTCCTGGAATGAGGTTCATTTTCTTCATAGCAACCCACGTAGTGTAGTGTTTTTGATTTAGTGATGAGTAGAACAGTGCTAATAACACACGATGTTTTAGTTATTGCTGAGCAGTGCTTGCGCAGCATCAAGGCTTTCTCTGTTTCTCACTTTGCCCTCCCCAGCAAGTAGGCTGGGGGCAGGCAAGAGGCTGGGAGCTGGCAGAGGCCAGGACAGCTGACCAGAGGGCTATTCTGTGCCATATAATATCATGCTCGGCAATAAAACTGGGCGTGCAGTCTTTCCAAAGTAGCTGTTACATGGAGGGCAGCTACAGTTGCCCAGACTCAGCTTATGAGAGGTGGTGAGTGGTTGCCTTTGCATCACTGGGTTTTTTCCCTTTACTTATTAAATTGCCATTATCTGGCTTTTGCTCATCTCATTGTCTCCCCTGTACTGCTGAGGGGGAACTGAATGAGAGGCTTGTGTGTGCTTAAACGCTATCCAGGATAAATCCACAAAAAAATGTGCTTGGAGATATTCAGAGGGAAAATTGCTTACTGGCTTTATACTTTTGTTTTGTTTTTAATTCAGTTGTAGGTTTTAAGTTTTGTAAGGGATAGTAATCACACTCTTACTTATCTCAGCACAGAGAATAAGATTTCTTGTGTAATTAGAAGATTTATTCATAGTTTTATAAGCTTTTGCATCTTTTTCTATGCAAACTTTACACTGACTTACTCTTCTGTGTATTTTTGTATCTACGTGTTTTAAATGTACCCATAGGTATCTCTCTATTCTTGTTTACTTCCTGAATAATCAGAGCATGTTTAATTGGAACCTGGTTGCTCGTTGTAATAAATACTTTCTACAAAATGCTTCTAAAACAAATTATTCTCACATATACCTTTTAAAGATTTTAAAAGTGAGAGTAATTTGCTTTTTTAAGTACGTATGTGTGGTATATATACATCTGTATATAGAGAGAATGACATGTCCTTGTACATTTGAAAAACTGAAATACTGTGACACGTACATAAAAATACACAAATTAGCAGTGCTATTAAACTACTTGTTTATTTTCCTTGCAGATTTGTTGGTCGAATAAATGTTTACCATGATAGGAATGAGCCTACTGCAAGGTAGGAAAAATCCAGAGTTTCTACTCATTTAATGATTTTTTAGAGTTGAGTAAGTATCAACAGTGAGAATTACCTTTGCTTCACCAACATCGTGCTGCATTGTCTTATTGATAGACTATTTTTCTCTTAAACGTTTACAGACTGTAATTTCATTATCATAAATATTTCATCTTTTGATGTGTTACATTTTGCTTATTTTATGTCTTTATTCAACTTTTGTTTTTATTTGATATGTGTTTAGATTGTAAATTATGTTGATAGGATTTTGACAGTACTTTGATATCAAACACTGCTTCATTATCATGGGGTCTTGGTATTGCCCCAGACAGTATGAATAGTATCACTTGCGTATTGCTTATTTTTCTTCATCTCAGAGGAGATTGAGCATGTCAAGCACCATGTTTAGTTTTACTAGAGATGTTTTTACATTTGTCTAAAATGTCCACAATTCTATGTGTATTCAGAAAGGCAAGGTCCAAGGAAATGCATTTTGTGTGTGGCATAGGAAACGGTGATCTATTACCCTGGGTCTGCTGGCTCTGCAAATTCATCCTGAAGTGAATGTGGTGCATTCTGCTCAAGGAGCAGTCTGTAGCCCAGGACATTCCTTGTCCAGCAAATAGAGAATCAAAATGAAGCAGTACAAAAGAGGCACGAGCCTTCCTGTCTTTTCTGCCTCATATCTTCTGTCTACCCAGCAAGGACTTACTGTACCTGATTTTGTTCAGGACCTTGCCACAAAGAGACAAAGCAATAGGAGAGAAAGTCTTCTTGCTTGGGTCATGTCCTAGAACCCAGCATTTGGGAACTTATTCCATTCTGGCTATAAGTGCCTTCCTAACCTCAATGTGTCTGTAGAGATGTGATTTTCTATCTCAGTGAGCAAAGAGGAGGGAAAATCTGGCTGCTGGCTGTGTCAGCGTCATAGCTCCCAGGAAATACCTGTATTAACTGCACAGCAACACAGTGCAAAAATCTCTGTCACCATCCACAGTGAACATATCTCAGCTGTTCTGGCTGTATTCTTCCTGGGGTTCCTCAGATAAGAGGGTCAGACAGAGCATTGGCCATGTAAGCTGTACTTTCAGGGAGTAGGCGTCCTTTCCTGAGGATCCTACTCTCCTTTCCTCGTTGAGTGATGTATCATTTAATAGTAGATTGCTACAGTCTGCTGTGAGAACAGTCTTTTTTGCTTCTTTCACTGTAAGGATTCTTTTGACTAATAATATTGGTTGGAAATGGACTTAGGTGGGAGAAGAAAGGAAAATAAGCAGAAAATACCTTTTTAATCTCAACAGCATTATATTGATTTGTGTATAACACTGTATTCCTTGGACGACACTATTAGAACAATTGGTATTTTTTGCTATTTTGGTGTATAGTAACCCAAATCATTCATATAACATCACTCCAGTGGTTTGAATGGAACTAGTTTCAGGTTTTACATCAGAGTTATGGCCCTGGGGTTTTTGTTTGTTTNGAATTTACTTCTTGTGTTTTTTTTCCATAGCTGTATAAATAAGACTCTGACAATTTGGCGTTCTGACTGTCTATAAAGTAGTCCTTGGTTTTGCACTCATGTAGTTGTTTGTATTACATATCATGCTCCAAAATACTATTTTTAAACTGCATGGGGATCCTTATGTTAATTCCCCCTACTTCTCAATAAATTTTTTTTACCTATATTCATCTTTATGCTTTGAATAGCATACGGTAAGTATCAAACAATATCTGTATACCATTTATACTTAAAATAAAATGGGAGGATGTATTGTCCTTAATAAGTAATCTTAACATGCAGGTAGCTATAGTTTATATAAGCCTAAAAAAGACTTGCATCGGTATTTTTAAAAATAAGCACCTTACAATTCAGATGATGAATCTTTATTTAGGTACCTACATATTTGGGTTTTAGATGGGTTTAAGACTTGGATTGTGAAATTATGAGCTTCATTTTAGGCATCTATTTTTTATTTTTACTTTATTTTTGCTTTAAATTCTGCGTAGTAATTTTGTTACACAAAATAAAAATAATTGAGTAAAACTAATTGCTTGCGTTTTATGTGACTTCCACTAAGGTCTGCTGTTTCTCTTTAAATGTTTATATTTTAATACTTATCTTTTCCAGGCCATTAGGATCCGAAAATCTGCTTCTTAGAGGAGCCACTTTAAAGAACACAGAAAAAATCTTCGGTAAATATTTCTATTGATTATTTAAATGGACGCTGAAGTAATAAGCAAACATCAAACAAAGTTACAACCCTGCAGTTGTTATTGAACATAGGATTTCTATTAAATCACTTGATTTGCAACTTTTTTTTAAGGTTTACTGTGGCTATAATTGCAGTAAATTAACTGTTGTTGTGGTGTACAATGACTAGAGAGATTTTTGGGAGGGGGATTTTTCTACTTTAGTCTTCAAGGATTAGTGAAGGTGACTCAAATTCTTCATGTAAACATATGGCTTTTGAACAAGCACTGTGAATTAATGTTGTTGTCTTAAAGCAGTTAATGAGCTGTTAAAAAAAACGTGAAATATGTTTTGCTTATTTGTTGGAACAGATAGATAACCCAACCAGATAGAAATATGGCTTATAAAAAAAAAAAAATCCACTTTAACAGTTCCTGGTTAACATTAGACTTTCTGCTGTATTTTGTGTATATGACTTGTCTTTGTTCCTGGAATATTTTGAATATTTTAGCAGAAATAGGAAGCAGGAACTGAGATATATTTTTTGGAAATTCTTTGAGAAAGTGTAGTCGGACTAGTAGTTCTGTTACGAGTCATTTTTTGCTGGTGACAAAAGGGGATACAAGTCATCCTCTATCATATACAACGTCCCTACTCCCAAGAAAGATCATAAATAGCCAGGAACTACTTAGCCTAAAATACCAAAATTTTGCAACTCTTTCTCCAAAAAGAGTGTAAAAAGTATGTATTAATTTAAGCTTACTTTCTTTGCTTTTAATTGTAATCTAAAATAGATGAACTAATATAATTAATTTGTAGTAAGTATTTCTGTAAACTTTAGAGGATGGTTTTAATATATCTGTTAACTTGTATAGTGGGCAGAGACGTTCCTAATAGGAATGGTTGTTTCTGCACTGCCAAACACATGGAGTGTTTGCCATTACCCCAGTACAATCCATAACCTAAATTGTTTTATTTTAGCAATGTACAGGTGTGCTGGTTTAATAAGTATTTTAAATCCATCATCTTCTTGTTTACAGCTTCTTTCAATTGGTGTATTTAATCTTCTGAAGTTTAGTCTCTCAATCTGAGTTATTAATAGGAAATTGATAATATCAAAAGATCACTGTTTTCATGAATTATTAAATTTTCCTGAAGCAAGCAAAATTGATGGCCGCCTTTTATTCTTCTTGGATGTATCCTGTAGTTTAGCCCTGTCTGGATTTTCTTTTACAATGTATGACTTAGATTCTAAAATTAAAGCCAAAAAAACCCCTTTAAACCACAAGGGAATATATTCAAAACCTAGCTTTGGTTTGGCTTTAGTACATGGCATATATTAGAAATTGGAAGCTGTGACTCTGAAATGGGATGTAAATGCTGCTTAAAATTTCCTTCTAAGAACCAAGGTATTAAAGCCGTTTCTAGTTTTTGAGTATCATGCAAATTTTTGTTCTTTTTCCTCAAACTACAGAGGATTAAGAAATGACAGAGTATAATAATCTAGTGAATTGCGCTTTTATTAAGTTATTGTTGTGTAATTTTAGGTGTTGCTATCTACACTGGCATGGAAACTAAGATGGCATTAAATTACCAGGCAAAATCACAGAAGCGATCTGCTGTGGAAAAGTAAAATTTCTTTTTTTTTTTTTTTGGGGGGGTGTGGTGTGTGTGTGTGTAAAACCGCATGATTGAATGGTGAAAAAAAGGGGATGTTTTTTTCTTGCAAAAAGTGTACGTTCCATTGATTTAAATCAAAAAAGAGATAGAGGGATTTTGCTTTTTTGTTGTGTTATTTTTTACTTCTAAAAATGAGTCATATAAATGATATTCTCCATACTGAATTATTATTAAATGTTAAGTGTTAAACAAAAAAAAAAAAGCCAGCTTAATGCAATGCTTACCTCTGCAAGACATGATGTGTTTTGCTGCTGTTCCGGAAGACGCTCCTTTCACTGGTTAGAGTACACCTACTGACACCTTTTTCAAGACTATGTGCTTCAATATCCTAACATTCCTTTTTGCTGCAATTAAGTCTTGAATTCAGTAAAAATAACTCTATTCATGCACTTGACCTCAGATCAACTGCAGTAACACAGAGCCTGTCTGTGGCTTGTTTTCTGTGGTTTAGTTAAAATGAAAAGTTTCACAGCGGCATAGATGATGGGAAAGGAAGACACCGCTGTCTTCAAGGGATCAGCTGACATTGGTTGCTTACTTTTCTAAAATAGAGATTATTTTCTAGTCCTACTCAGCTATCTGAAATCATCAGCTCCGAGTAAAGTGTCCAGCCTTGAAAAAAAGAGATGTCCTTGATTAAGGCAAGATGTACTGACCAGCTGACAGCCCTTCTCTTATACAGTGACTGAGCAATGATGATCTGTCTCTTTCTATTGTTATTGATGTATAACCCATGGCTTTTAATTCATGCCTATCATTAATGTAAATATAATTTTAAATGTGAAATTTTCTTGCTTTTCTTTTTTTTAGATCTGTCTAGAAAGAGTTGAACCATTACAGCTACATAGCACAGATTTATATTTCTATAAAAGTACTTATTGGAGTGGTTTTATATTGGTTCAGGAAAATGGCATAAAAAGGTCTGCAGATACAAGCCTGGTTATTCTGTTATGATTCCATCTATGCTATTGTTTTCACTAATGTACTAGTTTTGGTACTGTATCACACACATTTTGGAAATAATTATAGCAGTTAACATTTTAAATAGAAAATGGTCCTCAATAATATTTTTCTTCTTTGGGTAAACACTGTGGAATAGTCATTTAACATGACAGCGTTGTTAGACTTGCAGAAAACGTTAGGCAGAAGCACAAGTATAACATTTTTTAATAAAACATGTAGTTAATATGTTAATATAAACTATGTAGTTAATATGTTAATGGAATTTTTATTTTGNTAATGGAATTTTTTTTTTTCCTTTTTTTTTTTTTTTTTTTTTTTTTTTTTTTTTAGATCAATGAATGTATTCCTTATTGTATACCTCTGCATTCTCATCAGTAAAGCACTAATAAATACTGTCCTGAAGTATGTCTGGCAGAGTGAACCATTTCGTGATGAGCCATGGTATAATCAGAAAACAGAGCCAGAAAGGAAAAGAAATTTGGTATGGAAACAAATTAAAATACAAAAAAAGTTTCACCAAACACTTAATTTATAAGAATCCTACTAGAAAAGTATATATAGCCTGCTTAGTTACCAATGAAAATTATTGCTTTTATTGCTAACAATGGTGATAGTATATTTGTAGAAAGCTTGTATATTAAATTTTTGCACTTAAGTTGTATGTGTGAATTTAACTGATCAGAAAACATCTGTCTTAGTCTAGAAAGCCTCATGAAAGTGTTTTGGAGTTTCTTGTCATTGATGTGAATTATGAAAGAACTGACCTCTTGCAGAGGAATATAGGACTGAAAGGAGTCCCGTAACTATTGGCAGTCATATAATGGATGTGTTCAAAAGAATCTGCCGTAGGGATCTCTGTAAAAATACCCCTCAAAAGTTTAGTTTCATATAGCCCTGTAACTCTGCCATGAGCACTAGGGACCAGCAGCAGAGTTGCCAGCGTCCAGTGGCCTTACAGGAGCAAGGACATAGTCCAGAACGGATTCCCAGGTCATCCAAAGTAATGAACTGAACCCAGCACTACAGAAAGCATAATGTTATTTCACTAAAACCTTCTTATCCACCTAGGGGAAAACTTCCTTCTTTGTCTTAAGTGATGAGCACACACTAGCCAAGCATATTCTATATTTCTCTCACCACCAGTAACTCTATCGCAACCTGCTTGGCAGGTTGACCATACCTCCAGCCAGTCTCCACCAGGAAAAAAATTGAGCCAGGTTATTCTACTTGTCTTGGGAAAAGGAAGGGAAACCCTTTATTAATGAAATGCTGCCTGTAGTTCTATGGTATTCTGGTAATTTGCGAGCATACATTTTATTCTTTTCCTTGTTCTCTTACAAATGTTCACCATTCGCATATAATCACTTCTGTTATTTGCTCTAGAACTTTACAACAATGATGTGTAACTGTACTCTACACCTGTATGTCTCTAAAGAAAAATACAAAGTTTAAAAGGTTTTTTGCTTCATGCTGAATTAGTTGTGATGTTTTAAATCATGAACGTATACATCCTGTGCCAAGCTGTGTAAGGTGTTGCTTACCGTTTGAAAGTTATTAGAAAAAAAAAAAACAACCCTGCAAATGTATGTAGTTAACCTTTGGGTTTTGATGGTACGTGGAAAAATCAGTATTTTCATCTTGTTTCTTTGGCAGTTTCTTCAAGCTTTTACAGACTTCCTTGCATTCATGGTTCTTTTCAACTACATTATTCCTGTATCCATGTATGTCACTGTGGAAATGCAGAAATTTCTTGGTTCTTATTTCCTTACATGGGATGAGGAAATGTTTGATGAGGACACAGGTGAAGGACCACTGGTGAATACTTCTGACCTCAATGAAGAGTTGGGACAGGTAAATTTCATCAAATTATAAATTTTTCAGCTGTTTCTACCATAATTTTTTATTTTAAATTTTCACTTTAAATTTTTTTTTTTGCAGCTTAGTGTGCGTTTTCTTTAGTGCTGATGAATTTTTAAAATAAAATTTGAGATATTCTGATTTTCAGAATCAAAAATTCTAGTTTCTCAGCCAGTCAGTGGAATTCAATTAGTTTTACTTACTAGTAAAAGATAAACACTTAGGAAGATAATGATTTCTCTCCATTGACTGTAGAGGGAGATTATATAAGCATCTAACTTCCTTAAAGTAAAAGTCAGGAAAAAACCCCCTTTTTTGTCTGGGTAGACTGACACCAAATTTCCATACCCAGTAAACTGATTGACTGTCCTTCTCCTTTTCCAAAAGAAATTCTGTGTTTAGTGTTCAGTCTTAAGAAAGTCATCACCTTGACAATGATACACACGTACATTTTTGCAAAAATCTGTAGGATCTCTATAAAGTAAAAATGTTTTCATAGTTTTTCAAATAAAATAAATAAGATGGTTTATTTCTGCATTTTTGTACAGCCAGACGAGTAATTAAGCTTTTAGGGGCACATATCTATTTGGATAAAACAAGGTACCAAGTATTTTATTATTATGGAAGTCAACACTGTGTCCCATAAAGTCCTCGTAGACAAGCTGATGAATTATGGACTGGATGAGCAGACAGTGAAGTGGATTAAAAACTGGCTGAATGGCTATGCCCAGAGGGTGGTGGTCAGCTGTGCAAAGTCTAGTGGGAGGCCAGTAACTAGTGGTGTACACCAGAGTTCAATACTGGGTTCAGTCCTCATCATTAATGATCTGAACGAAGGGGCATAGGGTACCCTGGTGGCCATCCAGCTGGAAGGCAGCTTGGCATAAAAGGACCCAGGGATCCTGCTGCACACCAAGTTGAGCATGAGCCAGCAATGTGCCCCTAGGGCAAAGAAGGTGAATGGTATACTGGGCTGCATTAGACAAGGTAGTGCCAGCAGGTGGAGGGCGGTGATCCTTCTCCCCTACTCTGGACTGGTGAGACCACATCTGGAGTGCACTGTGTCCAGTTCTAGGCTCCCCAGTACATGAGAGCCATCGACATGCTGGAGTGAGTCCAATTGAATGGCCACAGAGATGATGAAAGGACTCGAGCATCTCTCATGTGATGACAGGGTGGGGAGTGAAGAAAAGAAGGCTCAGGGAGGGTATCGTCAATGTACATAAATACCTGAAGAGAGCACCTGGAGAGTGCAAAGAGGACAGAGCCAGGCTCTTTTCAGTGGTGCCCAGTGACAGGACGAGGCAATGGGCACAACCTGAAACAGGAGAATCTATCTGAACATCAGGAACCACTATTTTACTGTAACGGTGACTGAGTTGCCTAGTGGGGCTGTGGAGTCTCCCTGCTTGGAGATATTCAAAAGCTGTTGGAACATGGTTCTGGGCAGCTGGCTCTAGGTGTCCCAGCTTGAGCTTTGCGGTTGGATGAGGTGACCTCTGGAGGACCCTTACAACCTCAACCATTCTGTGGGCTGTTATAAAAAATAACTTACTGCTACTTGATTTAAACATCTTCCCAAGAATGGAACCCTCATCGTACTTGGCATTGTCAGTACCAATCCAATGAACTAAATTTTGCATCTGCGTTTTGAAAGATATTATGCATTGTATTTCTAAGGCTTTTGATGGTGGATCGTTATTTATGCTTGTAGCAAATAGTGTCATAGTGATCTAGATGCTTTATTTCTTTTTTTTTTGTGTAATGGGTGTTGATCCCAAAACAACACACTGAATGAATATGAAAGACCTTTGCTTGATAACATTTTATATCTTTTATAAATGTATTATGGAACAGAATATAGGAGTTGAGATGAAAGAAAATCCATATAAATTCTGTCTACTTTGAAAAAAGTTAAATACGGGTATTGTGTCCATAGATAACAAACCACTGCAAAATTTGGAAAATTGCCTTTTCAGATTAATGAATATTAGAAAAGTCAGTCTAAGAGGAAAGTTCAAATATTTAATAACTTTTTTCCAACTGAGACCAAAAATTATTTTTTTATTTTGTTTGATTCACTTGGTAAATGTTGAGCTTTGTTAAATAACCTGAAAAATAGTAAATAATTAGCTTACTTCTGGTGTTTCATTTCTAACCTTACATAATGCTCCTAGTTTATCAAATGTATACATGCAGTCTGTACACAATACCTATATCAAATATCCAAATTGAGTTTATGCCGATCTAGCTGTTCTGGTTTACAGTTCAGGTTTTGGGTTTATTTTTTATGTTGTTATCCTTAAATGCTGGGGCTCATTGTAAAAGATAAAATTAATGAAAAAATTAATATGGAGACAAAAGGAATGTTTCCAGGGCAATCACAGTGTGTATGTGTATAACTGTGACCATTAGTCCAGAGTCCTCCTTTACACTAACATAATTGTAGTGGGGAATTCTGATACGATCCCAAGGACTGTTCTGACAGTAATGGATCTGAATCCAGACACATACATTAAATAATGATCCCCGGCAAATGGAATTTGCTTGCATTTTGTTTCCAATAATATATGCCTTGCAGCAAGAAAGACATTAAAAACCAGAAAGGAGCTTGAGATGAGCAAAAATAGGTTATTTTATATATGTTATGAGGCAAAAGATAGCTTTGGTGATACTCTTGTATGCTAAAATCTTTCTGTGACCACATTTCCACGGGAGATGATACCCAAAAGAAATTGTTGTTCCTTTTCTGAAAGAGACTGCATAAGGATCTTTAAAAGAAGGTGTAACCCAGTAATAATCTCAGTTATATTAATAGACCTTGGAAAATCTCCGTTCATATTCCTGCTGTTCTTAATTTGTGCTCATTTGCAGATTGAGTATGTCTTCACAGATAAAACAGGAACGTTAACTGAGAACAACATGGAATTCGTAGAATGTTGCATTGAAGGGCATGTCTATGTACCACATGTTATCTGTAATGGCCAAATTCTCCACAATTGTACAGGAATTGATATGATCGATTCTTCTCCAGGAGGAAGTGGAAAGGTATGATGACTCTTTCTAGGTTCTTGTTTTTTACAATGAAGCATGAAAATGTAACTATGCTAATGAAGGGAATATTAGAAATACAACATCCTTCAATTTAATCAAAGTAGATACCTGCAAGAAATGCATCACGACATAAACGTTTTCCTTTTCTAGTTCAGAGTAAGATTTTGATGCTTAGTAGGAAATTTCCCAGCTTACTGCAGCTGTAAAACAGAATTAAATAAAAAACCCCAAAATAGAACTTCCTCTGTTAATAGCTAAAGAAATATAATAGCTGGTTTCCATTTAACATTAGCTAGAGTCGAGAAAGCAAGGCAGGAAACTCCTTGAGGGGGAAGATGAGTGCTCAATGCAAACAAACACTTATTTAGTCACCAGTAAGTGAAGATGGTGCCAGAGAATGGTTTTTGATCAAATTAATTTACTTTTAAATGTGACTGAATATAGCCACATCTGAAATGCGCTACAGACTGCATTTATGTGCTGTGGCACTTTTGCTATGTAAAGCCAAATAAGTTAGTTGAAGGTTAAAGAGACCTCAAATGTCAACCAGTGAGCAGTGTGTAGGATAATCATAGCCAAGGGGCAATATTTTTTTAAATATGTTGCAAATCATACTTTGGCCATACCCTTCAATATAGCAAAACAAGGCGCCTCTTAAAATATACTAGTGTAATTCAACAGCCTTGTGGCTCTCACCTGTGGCCATCAGAAGATGGTCTCAAGGTATACTGTGTTTTTATCTTGGAATTACAATGACACAGACAGTTTGTATTGAAAAGCAAAGAAGAATAAGATTCAAATGCAAAGATACAGTTAGAACACAGCCAATTATCCATGAAATAGAGATCTCTTTCTGGTGCGATTCCTAAACCAGAAAAAAGAAATGGATAAGCTGTTATTACCAAATAATCTGAAACTTCATAGAAGTTGTTGGCTCCAGCTGCCGAAGTGCCCACAATTTTTTTATCTTATATAGCTCTGAGGGGTGTTCAAACTGTGTAAGAAATTGAAATCTGCAAACACACGTGCTCCAGGTGCTGTGTCCCTCCGTCTGGGTTCAGGACTCCTAAAATTGTTCCTTGACTCGTATTTAATATACGTTGTTAAAGTTTAAACAAAAGTAAAGAAAAAAATCCTTTAGCTACATTTGGGAACTCAGAGGAGGCAAAAGATGCACAATCTTTTTTGAGCATCAGTGGCTTGACTTGCACGGCCTAGCAGCTGTGTGGTTACCACTGGGAAAGACTTGGCTCACCCTCCCTGAAAGGCAGGTGACACTGCCTTTACCTGATAATACAGTCATAATGAGTGACACTGCTAACCTTCAAAAAAAATTTTTCTTCAAAGAAATACTCAAAAGTGATAACACGTAATGATGACCATTTCTTTTATTTTTCAGGAAAGGGAAGAACTATTCTTCCGAGCTCTTTGTCTTTGCCACACAGTTCAGGTAAAAGATGATGACAGTGTAGATGGGTTGAAGAAAAATCAGCTCTCAAGAAGATCTTGTATATATATATCATCATCACCTGATGAAGTTGCTTTAGTTGAGGGAATACAGAGGTATGTGTGTAATTAGGTATTACACTTTTTTAAATTTGGAGATCCTAATCACTGAAGTTCAAAATTGTTTTCAGCACAGAAATCCTAATAACAAACACCAAAACATATAGAGGCGATAATTTTTCTTAACGTATATTCATGATTATTAATATTCATACATGAAATAAACAGTTTGGGGCTTTGTTTTTTTCCTTTCAGAAGATAAACTCAGTCTTAACTCCTTAGGACATGCTTAAACTGGATAATTATATATTTGTTGTATTCACTCTCTTGATGTGTGTTTTGCTTTGCAGACTTGGTTACACCTATCTAAGGCTGAAGGACAATTTTATGGAGATCTTAAATCGGGAAAATAACCTAGAAAAGTGAGTGGTTAAAAATATAACAAAATGGACTGACAAGGAATTTTTATTGATGCGTTTAATAAATCATTATTTCCCTATACATTAATTCTTAATTCATATAATTCAGAAATTGTACATTTTACTAGAAAAATAAAGGAGCAACTAATATTGATAACTTTATATAGACCCTGTAGTTTTATATTTTTACTTAGTCTGCTAGTTTGACAGTATATGCAATATGAAATATTAGTATGACAACAAAAGTGTGATGTAGTGGTTCATGACTTAATCTGATAGTTCCTAAGTTTCAGGAACTATGTGTATTTTTCCTTTATTATATGGTAAATATTTTTTTCTTAATAGAAAATGGTGTGTACCCCATCTGTTGTTGGGATGTACATACTTTTGAAAACATTACCGTACACTTTTGTTGATCCTTCCTGATTAAGTCTATTGTGTATCTGGATGTGTGCTGTGCTAACTACACAAGGACTCTTGGACATGAATATAGGAACCCTGCTGTTATTTTTACCCCTTTAAGGGGAATATGGAGGGATTTTCTCAAAGGTTACTTCAGACATTTGAGTCTCAACTCATAAGAACTGGAGTCAGTATAATTTGGTGATTTATAAAAGCACTATAATTGTAACGAATTTCATCCAAAATCCATAATGGTTTGTAGACATAGGCCTGATCCATCTCCTTCATAGAATGGTAGACTTGGAAGGGAGCTCTGGAGATCATCTAGTCCAACCCCCTACCAGAGCAGGGTCACCTAGAGCAGGTTGCACAGGAACGCGTCCAGGCGGGTTTTGAATGTCTCCAGAGAAGGAGACCCCACCACCTCTCTGGGCAGCCTGTGCCAGTGCTCTGCCACCCTCAAAGGAAAGAAGTTCCTTCTAGGTGGAACTTCCTATGTTCAAATTTGTGCCCATTACCTCTTGTCCTGTTGCTGGGCACCACTGTAAAGAGCCTG
>VXBH01007321.1:204918-247396 GCA_013400035.1 Rynchops niger | reverse complement strand
TAGCCATCCATGACAGCATTCCAGTCATGTGAGCTGTCCCACCACGTCTCAGTAATTGCAATGAGCTCGTGGCCCTGCGACCGCACACAGATCTCCAGTTCTTCCTGCTTATTCCCCATGCTGTGTGCATTGGTGTATAAGCATTTCAGAGAGGGAGTTGTGTGTGTAGTTTTCACCCTTGAGATGTGGTGTGCCTTCTGGCTCTCAGAAATACTGGCACACTCTGCCACAAGTGCTGAGCAGCTATGCCCAGGCACCTCACCGGTAAGCCCAGTACCATCCCCACCTCCCTTCAAATCTAGTTTAAAGCTCTCTCAATGAGCCCCAATAACTCTTGTCCTAGAACCCTTTTCCCCCTGCAAGATAAGCTATTCCCGCCTGTTACCAGCAGGCCTGGCGTTTTGTAGATCAGGCCATNCTCTCAGAAATACTGGCACACTCCGCCACAAGTGCTGAGCAGCTATGCCCAGGCACCTCACCGGTAAGCCCAGTACCATCCCCACCTCCCTTCAAATCTAGTTTAAAGCTCTCTCAATGAGCCCCAATAACTCTTGTCCTAGAACCCTTTTCCCCCTGCAAGATAAGCTATTCCCGCCTGTTACCAGCAGGCCTGGCGTTTTGTAGATCAGGCCATGGTCAAAGAACCCAAAGTCCTGCCAGCAGCACCAGGCTCAAAGCCAGGCATTGATCTGCTGGTTCCTCTTATTTAGCACCTCATCGTCCCCTGCAACTGGGGGGATAGAGGAGAACACAACTTGCGCTCCCGATGCCGTGACCAGTTGTCCCAGGGTCTTGAAATCTTTCTTCATTGCCCTATTAGGCAATGATTCCTTGTTAGAATCTGTTGTAACTTTTAATAAAATCAACACTGTGGCCTTGCCCAAGTTTGAATTCCAGGCTGCTGTAAGGACTTAGAACTGAGTGATCTAATTAAATAAGCAGATCTATTTTATAAGCAAAATATTAACAGAGATGAATCCTGAAGAGATTTGGATTAATGATTGGGATGCTTATGTTTTGGTGGGAAAAGGCCGGGGGGGGAGGGGGTGTCTCTTAAATAAAAGGAAATAGGTAAGAGAGTAAATCATAAAAGCATATAAACTGATGAATTATACAGAAACAGTACAACAGGAGCTTGTGTTCATTTTTCCTCCTAGAAAGGAAAGAAACATGGGATAAAAGCAAATCATAAAACCAATGGAAAATATAAAACCAGTAAAATGTTTTTTTCACTTGAATAACTTGTCAGTCAACACTTGCGCAAGATTCATGAAATTAGGTGAGCACTTTTGGGAGATAGGAGTGTTCAAAATTAGAAAAACACTAAATAAATACTGTGTAAACACCTACACATTTAAGTTCTAAGTCTTATGCCTAGGTGTTATAGGTAGGAATTTACTTACTTTATAAGCAGTATAGTGCTCTACTGCAAGATTTCTAGTCTTCTGATTAAAAAAATTATATTGACTATACATACAAAGATACTTAGGAACGTCATGCGAACAAATTCTGTTTCAAGTGATTAGAAGCTGAGGGACTCCCCTTTTTATTATTTGTAACCTGTTGTTTCTTTCTGTACTAGTTCCATATTCCATAGTACTCAACGTAATTTTCCATGTTACAAGTCATGTTTTGTTTTATATGCTTGAAGTCATAATAACTAGTTTAGGTTTCTGGAAAAGTAGAGTTGTTTAAAAAAATACTCTGTTTCTGTTGCAGGTTTGAATTGTTAGAGGTTTTGAGTTTTGATTCTGTGAGACGGCGAATGAGTGTAATTGTTAAATCTTCAACAGGTAGGGCTGTCACATTCTGTTTCATCTTAGATGTTTTTGTTTCACTTGAAATTATGCCAGATACCAAAGAGTTAAGTATTAATCACAGTCTCTGTGCCTTTCTCTGTAAAAAAGGGGGCTGGGTACCAGCGTGAGTGCAAATGTTATAAAAAAAAAAAAGTTGGAAGAAATTTTTCTGAAGGCTTAGTAATTTAGATGTTTTTTTGAAGAAAGTTATACTTGGCTGTTTTGAATTTCATATGCTGTCTCTTTTAGGTGATATATTTCTGTTTTGTAAGGGAGCGGATTCTTCCATATTTCCTAGAGTTAAAGAAGGCAAAATTGACCAAATACGATCCAGAGTTGAACGCAATGCAGTGGTAAGATTGCATTTTATTGATCTGTTCATGTGATATTGGTGTCAAAGAAAATGTTGATTGTTCTGACCTCCTGCTTGATCTGATAACGTACTTGTCTTCCCAGGCACTGAGGTTATTCTATGCCAAAGTGCACACAGGCTGTGTGGGTAGCAGCCTATGTTACTCCCTTATTTGGATCTGTCTTCCATCTCATCTTCCAAATAGTAGATGTGGTGCAATATGAGTGCATTAGATACGTACAGCTGTATGTTATACCAGAGGTCATCAGTTAGCTTTTTAGTATGGCACTGTGGTGGTTTGAATTAGTTAATAAATGAAAGAAAAGTGAAAAACTTCACTGACAATCTCATCCCTGCTATTAGTCCCCAGCCTTAGCAATTGTGATGTGCTGCCTTTGATTGCTTTATAAGCTCTTAAAAGAGAAAATCCATTAGAGCACAGTGGAGCAACAAATGCGCTTTTTATGGGGAAACAATGCAGTGATCATCCTTATACTTAACATTTTTGCTTGCTAAAGATGAGCTAGGAACTGTCTGATCACCTTTAAAAAAGATCAGAACTTGGTTTTAACTAAAAGGTAGTATTTGGAGTTGTAAAATACTGAATTTTGCTGTATCCAAAAATATGCAGAACCCATTGCAATGGAATATGACTGTCAGTCTGATAAATAGGATAAAAATAGCTGTCATCCCGCACTCAAACTGAAAACAGAGTATTATTACAGATATGTGAAAAGCAGTGTTACCGGCTTTTGTTTTGAAGGGAAACTTCGAAACTCTTTGACAAAGTGCTTTGTTAAGCTTTACTGTATGAAACAGATGTCTGGTAATTACAAGTGAAGGAGGCTAATGAAACTAAAGTAAGTGTTTACATATCTATCCAATGTCTGTCAAGAGAGAAATCCAGACCAACGGCTATCTTTTCATCCTGGGTAATTAGAAATAGGGCTGGCTCCTACATAGAGAAGCTTCTGAAAGGAGATACAGGCAGCCACCTGGCACCTGCCCTTCTCAATAGCAAGGGTCAGGGAGCTTTTTTAATACTTCTTCTTGGATTGATAATAAATAACTATACAAAGACCTTCTGGATTAAAGTTTATGAAGATGAAGTGTTGTGAGAGGTAATATATTTGAGTGGCAGAACTTTCTTTCTGTGTTATAGCAGCTTTTTCCTGCCTTACACAGTCTATATACTCCCTTTTTTATTCATCACACAGTCCAGAAGTTTGATCCAATCTGAAACACCCACACTTGACTGAAATGGGGCGGTTGGATTTTCACTTTCGGTACTCTCTGTGATGTTTTGTTCCTGTCTCTGCTGCAACACAGCATCAATATCAGACTTTGCAGAGCTACTATTTATACTATTGTTATTTATTCTGACTCATCCTGCCTAATTATACACCTAGGGAAGGAAACCTTTACCTTGACTCTCCTTTCCCAGGTAATCTTATACATCCAGTTGGGTCACTGAGCTGTTTCTCTTTTGGAGGACTGAGCTTTGTACCTCAGGTTGTAACTGCTTCCAGGGCAGCACAGAATCAAGCTGACCCATGTTCTAGTCTGGATTATACTGTGCTATTCTATACTATACTTACTTCACTGTAAAAGTGAGTAGTGGGACTCCTCATGTTAATGGTAAAATCATTCAAAAATTTCAAGTATTCCAGCATACACACCAACAAGAAGTCTAAGAAGAGTTTTCTAAGAGGCATTTTGTTTACTTTGATTACATTCTTTAGGAGGGACTGCGAACATTGTGTGTTGCATATAAAAAGCTCACAGCAGAAGAATATAGCAATGCACAGAAGTTACTCCAGAATGCAAAGTTGGCCCTCCAGGACCGGGAAAAGAAATTGGCAGAAGTGTATGAGAAGATAGAAAGAGATTTTATTTTACTTGGTGCTACAGCTGTTGAAGATCGGTTAGTACGTTTCTTAGTTTCTCATGTTTTTAGTGATGTTACCAAAGTGGTTGAAGACTCTTCTTGTGACTCTTTTCTAGATTAGAGATTTATTTGAAAAAGCCTTTATTTGAATTAATTCCATAGCCTTAGCTTACTAAAGTTACATGTGGTAAATTTATAATTTAGTAAGCTAGTAACAGTAGCTAATTGTACAAAAATCAGTATATCCAAGCTATTTAGAATCATAGAATTGCCTAGGTTGGAAGGGACCTTACAGATCATCTAGTCCAACCATCAACCTAACTCTGACAATAACCATCACTAAACCAAATTGCTAAGCACTACATCTGTCCGTCTTCTAAATACCTCCAGGGATGACGATTCCACCACTTCCCTGGGCAGAAGTTGATGTAATACCTTCATTACATGCAATTCATGTAATACCTTACTGAACAAATTGTAGAAAAATGTTTTGGAAGAAAGAACTACAAAGTGGGTATTGAGGAAATTAAAGGAGAATCTCTAGGTCTTAAAAAAAAAATCAAAACCTATCTGTTAAAACTATGAGGTAGCTTTAATAACTCAGCACTACTTGGCTGTTTGATGTCATTAGCTTGAAAGCACTGAAAATGTTTTAATTGAAGTACTTGCCTGGGGAATGAAGCATCTTGTCTTTTAGGGTATATAAATGAAAGGTGAAACTTTGAGCATTTTGAAAGTGACAAAACTAATTATTTATAATGTACTACTCCCCTAAAAAATGTTTAGATTCACACCTTTGGGAAAATTCTTGGATCTGATAATGTTTATGGACATTTTTTATTTGGTTCTGGAAATCTTTAAGTAAGGATGTCTGAATTTCTAATTTCCAAGCAGTCTATCAATGTATGTTGTCAATTCCACAGACTACAAGAAAAAGCTGCTGACACTATCGAAGCACTCCAGAAAGCTGGAATTAAAGTTTGGGTTCTGACAGGAGACAAAATGGAGACTGCTGCAGCTACTTGCTATGCCTGCAAACTCTTCCGGAGAAATACACAAATACTTGAGCTAACCACAAAGAAAATCGAAGAACAGAGTTTACACGATGTGCTTTTTGACCTAAGCAAAACTGTCCTAAGACACAATGGCAGCTTAACCAGGGATACTTTCTCAGGGTAAGGAAAAAGTTGAATTTTCTTTGGTTCCAGAATATGCTAAGATAGTAATAGCAGGATTCTGCTTGGTGGTCAAGTTCAGGCTGAAAATCTTTCGCTATAATATGTCAAACACTCAGTACATTGCCTGAACTTCATAATAATACATTTTTGGTTGATATCATTGTATACGATCATTGTATGCTATCATTGTATACTAATGGTATTGCCCTATTTTTGTGCCAATGGTAACAAAATGCTGAAAATATCTGTGAACTGGTATTAATTATAGCTTACAGTGCATTTTAATATTTGTAAAAAAATAGCTTGTGTTCTAGTAGTGAAGACAAAGATGCTTTTTCCTGACAAACATTGGTCCTGGTGAAACCATGTTTGGTGAAAACCCACGCACAGTAGTATAACCTTGGAGCACTGAAACTGGAGCACAATTAAACCTCACTGTATGTTTATACAACGCTCACTGCTGAGCTGGAGCCTGAGGCTGCTGTGTAATACAGGCAAATGCAAGGGTAGTGGGAAATAACTAGTTTGGATGCCGCAGGAAACTGCTCTTGTGCAAACCGTCTTCCCCCATTGTTCAGCATGCGTTACTGTGGTAAACTGTGCTTCATGCGACTATGGTTACACTTCCAGCAATGCCCAAATTATTACAGATATACCAGTAATAGATTAATATATATAAAATAAAGTTGTAGTATTATAGATAACATATATAATTATTATATTTTAATATTACGATTGCAGGTATATCTCTATCAGACTTAGCCACCACACTAAATGCAAAATATGTAGTATACAGTATACTGTAAATGTGGACAGTGGCCTTATCTCTCCAGGCCAACAAGTCTAATTTAGGCATTTTCTTCAAAGCATGGTTTACTTCCTTAAATGTAGACCCTTGGGGAAAAAGAATATTATTTTCCTCATCAAAGTAGATTTCAGAGTACCAAAGGCCTTTCCCTTGAACTTTCTTTCTCTGTATTGTGGAATGTGCCACAAAATTAACTTAAAATTTAACTCTTGGAGCCCTTTCAAACCAAACTGAAAGGTCATTAATTATACACTCATACTCGCTGGTGAAGTCACTGAGGTATCAGATCTCCATCTTTGAACTGGTGAAGCACTGAATATTTTCAACATAATCGAGAATTTTAAGATGTCACGAGTAACAGTCCTAAACAAGCTATTTCCTTTAGAAGCATATTAATTTTGCAGTATTCCGTATTCATTGTTTTTTCATTAATTAATTTTCACAAAAGGAACTATTGCCCAATTTAAAGTATGTCTGAGAATTTTACAGTGACTCTTAGTTTATATTTTATTCCTGAACAGACTTTCAACTGATATGCAAGATTATGGTTTAATTATTGATGGAGCAGCTTTATCATTAATAATGAAACCAAGACAAGATGGGAGCTCTGCTAACTACAGAGAGCTCTTTCTTGAAATTTGCAGGAACTGTAGTGCAGTGTTATGCTGTCGAATGGCACCTCTACAAAAAGCACAGGTTTGTATTTCATTTCATAATTGTTAGCTGTGCACATGTCAATATTGACATTTAATATTCTGTATGACTTATGATAACTTCGGATGTTACCATTCACTTTTGTATCTTCTAAAATGGAAAAAAAAAAAAAAAAAGAGAGGGGAAAATTTCTACTGGCAAGCAATTTAGATAATGGTATGCTAAAATGGCACCCAGCTGTGCACCTGACTTTGATTTACGTACATATTGTGCAAATTTTATGGTTGGTACATGCTGATAAATGAACATATTTAATGAACTGAACTAATTGCTTCCTTTTTAACCTAACAAGCTTTGAATAGTCTACTATCTGTTGATACTACAAGAACCTGCATTATTTATTACTGTAGAATGATATTCCTTCTCTATTTTTAACATAAGTGGGAAGCCGAGAAAGAAGAACCCAGACAGAAAAATGTGTGCATTATCATTTTTAAGTACTTCTTGACTGTTGTATACTAGTTTGTATCAAGTAAAAACACATCCTTCCATTACTGAAACATCTCAATATAGCTGAAAAACTTTTAAAGGAAGCAAACATTGGAATATACGCTTTTCCTTTCAAACTGTCATGCCTTTTTCTCAGTGCTCAGGTACAGCATGTGTAGCCCTTATTCATTTTAACAAATGTATTAAGCCAGCACTCTTTAAACTGTCTGGAAGTTTGTAGAAGTTCGTAGTTGCAGCTGACTCAATATCAAATTTACAGAAGCGATGAGTTATAATTGAGAGATTTGAAGTCAATTTTTTGATAGCTTATGTGTCAACAGTGTTTAGATGTATACAGAGTCCTATTATCTTTTCTTAAATAGAAAAAAATTCAGCGCAGTTAAGAAAGCAGAATCTTTCAGTCTTTAGTTTCAGGATTTCTTTCAAATTGTACATTCTTTCTCTGGAGCCCTTTTAAATTATTAATGCACTTACACAGCATTAAGCAATCTCAACATCTTCCTTTCTTCTGCTCTTCCTTCTGTCCATCTCCCTCAAAATAGTTTGGAAGGATTTGAAAAATGTTATTTCGTATTTGGAGCAAATACTTTTAACGTGAAGAAAGTACTGTGATCTCTGTGGATTTTAGTAGTTGCATTGGGTGATATTGCTTTTGTGTCCCTTCACAGAATTCCTTATAACCAACGGTGTTGGTCACTTTTAATTAATTGTACACTCATGCAAAATAAGCAAATGATTACAGAGAAGAGCTTTTAACACTATTTTTTTTTCCAGATTGTAAAATTGATTAAATTATCAAAGGAGCATCCTATCACATTAGCAATTGGTGATGGAGCAAACGATGTCAGTATGATTCTAGAAGCACATGTTGGTATAGGTAAGTGTGTTTTTTAGAATATTAATTTGAATGGAATGACAAAAACCATTGACTTCTTAAAAATAGGCAGTCTCAAAGAATCAGGTTATGCATTTTATAGACAGCTTTTAGTGAATTTACCCCAGGAATTTTATGAGGAACAGTGGTTCTCTCTTATTAGATCAATCTCATACAATTATTTGTCCAATTACATGATAATGCTGTCTTTTAAATAGTTCTTCAGTTATTAAACGGCTTTATCACTTTTTTTTCCAAAGGAATCATTGGCAAAGAAGGTCGTCAAGCAGCGAGAAACAGTGACTATGCAATACCTAAATTTAAACATTTGAAAAAAATGTTGCTTGTTCATGGGCATTTTTATTATGTTAGGATATCTGAACTTGTGCAATACTTCTTTTATAAGGTAGGAGAATGCTTATTCTAATTACATAAATCTCAAAAACTTACATGATAATATCTAACTATATACAGTTTACACAGTCATGGTACGAAAAAGCAATAATTCTGTAAAGAGATGTTGTTGAGTGCCAGATGCAAAGCTGAAATGGGATTATTATCCAGACCATGAAGCGAAATAGCTTTTAAGTAGATATATTCTGTAATCTACAGTTTAGAACTAAAATTTGTCTTGTCTTTTTTTTCCCCCCTTTTTTTTTTCTCTCTTACAAATTCCAATACACTGTTCTGCTTGTTTTCAATACCTTCTGGGTTCTCTCTACAGTGGCCTTTTAAATCAGGATTGAAATAGTATTTGAGAACTTAGCATAACTTAATTTACATTAGTTTCTAAATTCATTGGGATAGTGTAGGTAGAGAAAGTTTATAACGCGCATCCCCTTGTTTAGACAGTTTTGTTATGTCTAAATGTTGGGATCCAATCGAAGTTCTTTCAGTAAGCAGTGAAAGATTGTAGAAAGGAACCTTCAGAAGATAATTCAAGATCTTAGTGTTTTGCTCTATTTGTAGTTAGGGGAGGATGAAGTTTGGGGTCACACCTAGAAACATCTTAAAATTACTTTGCTGGGAACCGTGCTAACCAGAGTATCAAGATTGCTTATGACATTTTGTGTCCTACTGTGTATTATGCCATATTTGCCTTGCCTTAATTGAACTGTGCTCCTGGATCACAAAATTCATTGGCCTTGAATTTTGAAACTGTAGTCTTACAAGTTTGCTTTCAAAATATTTAAGTATTTTTCTTAACAGTACTACCGTAGGTGAGAATGTTGATGTTTAATGTATGCAGCTCCTTGTAGTGTTCCTGCAGTGTTTACTATTACTAGTGTTATAAAACTATGATATACATAACTATAGCATATAAAATAGTGCATATATTTAATTTAACGACTTGTGTCACTTTTTCTTTCAGAATGTCTGCTTCATTTTTCCTCAGTTTTTATATCAGTTCTTCTGTGGGTTTTCACAACAGGTTAGTTGTTCTTTTCCCCTCACTAACACATTTTCTCTTTGGCTTTTTTTTTTTTTTTTCTTAAATGGATCCTTTAACACTGTGCCTGTTAAGCTGAGAAAATTTCTAGGTTACTTTACACATTGTGAGAAGAAAGGTGTCACTTTTAGTTCATATGGTTTTCAGTGGCAATTGCCGTTAAGTTACAGAAATTAATTTTATGAATTAACGTGAAAGCAATGTTATTTTCAAAGTCAAAGAATACAAGAAACCAAAATTTGGAAACAGCAATGTAAAGTGAAATGTCTGTGGGAAATGTAGAGTCTGTAAGGTTTGAACTTATTGAACATGGACAGAGGAAATCCTGAAAGATAAGTAATTGTACTAATTGATCACTTTTAGAATTCAGAATGAAAATGGAAGAATAAACTAGTCTTCTCTGGCACATACAGCAATGAATTGCAAAATTCAGACAAATAGCGGTATTCAATTAGTTGAAAAAATAAAACCAAAACCACAGAAAGGTAAAGTGAGCTGCTGCTCACCAGAAAAGTGCCATCATTCAGGAGAGGATCCAGTATTCCTCTTTCTAAATCTTTGTTTATTTACTTTTCTTCCTTGCTCTCATCTAATTTGTGCAGAAAAATCCACCTCTTCATTCTTTTGAATGAGGGAGTAAATAACAAAGGAATGAATGACCGGGCTTAGACAAAAGGAGGATTACATTTTCAGGATTAAATTGGACAAGAGGAGGATTTAATTGGGAGAAAATAGTTCTGTTGCTTTGAATTTGTGGAATGTCTCAAAAGAAAGCTCCAGGATGAGTAAAAATGACAGAACTATTTTTTTTTCTGTTTTGGTTTTAATTTCAAGTGACTGCTGAAAACTTCATAGGTTTTTAATCAAGCATTATTAGGATTTAGATATGAAAGCATGTGTTGATGAAAATTTAATTTAACTTCCTGTTACTTAAGTGCTAAATACAATTCTGAATCAAAAGGGGGTTTTGGCAGCAATTTTTATGGCATAAATGAGCACCAAATAGGTTTTGGGAAATAAACAACTGTTTTTATGGGGTGATGTGGTAAGTTTGAGGGCTAATTACAATGATGAGACATACATTGAAAAATAGTTCAGCGGGAAAAAGAATCAAAGACATGTTGGGGCGTTTCTTTGTACAGCACGTTGCAGTCACCCACAGCTGAACTTCTGGAGTTCTCCCCCTTTCTCCCTGCATGTCTCCGTATGCTGTAGAGGTGGAAGGGATAAAAGCGGGGATGGATGTGCCAGAGAGGAATTTCTGCCTCTACAGGAATCTGCTGTTGTTCAGTTTGGGTAGTTTGGAGTTGGTCTTAGAGTTGAAATGATAGGAGGGTCCGATATATGGACCAGAGTATTAAATGAATCTTTTAGTTGACCTTTTGCCCTCCAAATGAATGGCGTGCAAGTACCGAGTTCTGTCTTATATCACTTAGCAGCTGTTGGGGGATAATTGCCTCCATCCTGAAGGGATATAGTTTTGTTTTTCTCTGAAGAAGTTGACTCATTCATTTTAAATCAAGTGTCATGCAGTGGATGATGTTTTAAAATTAAAATTAGCTGATTTAATTCTTTTCCATCTACAGACTTTATACGATACTGCATATCTAACACTGTACAATATCAGCTTCACTTCCCTTCCTATCCTCTTGTATGGTCTAATGGAGCAACATGTCAGTGCAGACACACTCAAGAGAGAGCCTTCCCTATACAGGTAAAATTAATACATTGTGCCTCAAAGTTTGACTGTTCAATTGTGAGATCTTTTTCTGTTATAATCAAAGTCCTCAGTATTTCTGTAGCACAAGGTTACAGTAGAACACCAGATACACTGCAGAAGAAGGGTTGAAGAACACGTGCACGGTCTATAAACTACAATAGATACACATGTATTTTTACATGTATACTGACATACTGCAATCCAAACCATTCATTTGCTGCATAAGTGAGTGAGAGCAATATAGAAACTACTGTTCTACAAATGAAAATATGATATATTTCAATATACTCTATTTCTTCCAGCAATGGGTAAGGGAAGTATGTTAAAAAGAGAAGACATACTGTTTCTTCTATGTAGATTTTTTTTATTCAGGAAGAAAAGAGGAGTGAGTTGTAGAGTGTTATATCATAGGATGTATTCTGCGTGGTGTCCAACATTGTACTCTGTGTGTTGTTGACTCACTTCTGGGCATTGCAGCTGTGACTGGTTTGGATTCTTAGCCATTTGAAATACAGTTCTTGCCAATTAACTGCACATGGCCATCTAAATTAGGAACAGTGTCCAGTTTTGATTCTTGTAGCTGCAATACCAGTACGTTTCAGAGAGTGGTAACAGTAGATGATTTGAGAAGAGAGGTAATACTAGATGACCAAAAGTTAATCAATGCAGTGGTATGTGTTTTTACCTATGAAATTGAAGAGGAGTACAAGGTATTACTGTTGAAACCCAACCCCCCCATTTTATTTTTCTCTTCTATATTTTAAATGTTTTCAATTTAGAGATAGTCATTCGGAAGATCTTTCTGAAACCTAGCAGAAGTTATTTGATCAAAAACATTTGGGTTTTGATATCTAGCATAGTCTATTGCTAAGCTGTTTGGGGCAATAGTGCAGTTGTTCTAGGCCAGATGAGGCTACTGTTAGCCCCATATAGTTTTCACTGTATGTTGGTAACATTAGTAACTGTGGTGAGAAATGACTTCATATGGTCATCAGACAGGTTTTAAAGTGAATATGGTGAAAGTATTGGTTGGTAGTAAATGTTTACGTAATTCAGGGTTTTCATTTAACTCTGTTCTGATTTACTCTCAGATGTTTTATGATGTATGCCAAGTGGGAAAACATTCAAGAAATCGAATTTAACCTGAAGCTTCAGCTCAACTGCAAAATCCTTGTTTTGCATGTTCCACGTAAAATTAATATCTTGTTTTGTTGTAATATTCTGTATAAAAGTACCCCATGGGAATGAAGCAAAGTCTCCAGAGACCTCTAGTGTTTCCATTTAAAACCTACAGTGGATCATCACATGCACAGCAAATAGTGGAAAAACGATACCTTCTGTAAAAGGATTGAAAAGTAAATGGGTGCAGCGCAGGAGAATTTACCATACGGTTGAAGTAGGCAGAAATACAGGCAACAGTTGAAAGGATTTAGTAAAAATAAATAAAATTTTTAAAAAAGAGGAGACATTCAGGAAGGATGTGGATATGAAGTGGTAGACGGTTGTCAAGTGGAAAATTGGTGGTTTTGCATGCAATCTCTTAATTGTTTTCCCTTCAGAAACCAACGAGAGTGACATCATTTGTCTAGGCTTTTTGAACATGCTGATAATGAATGTGTATATCTTGTTTTACACAGAGATGTTGCCAAGAATGCTTTGCTGCGCTGGCGTGCATTTATTTATTGGACATTCCTAGGAGTGTTTGATGCTGTGGTATTTTTCTTTGGTGCCTATTTCTTGTTTGAAAACACAATTGTGACCAGCAATGGACAGGTTAGTGTTGGATTTGGTCAATCAAAGGTAATTTTTTTTTAATGTCAAGTATGCTGTGAACATAGTTTTAATTGTTTTCTTCAAGATTTCCAGTACGGATGATAACTGTTTTATGAGTTATGGTGAGATAGATGGTTTATCTGTGTAGCAAAGTCTGAACTGTGCAACAGGAATTCTGTGTATCAGTAAACAGAAGCGTAGGACTAGATACACTTTAGGAGAAATACGTATTGTAAATTCCAAGTATTCCTTCAGAATTTACATAGTAACTTTTCTGTTTCATGCCTAACGTGAGTCTGATGAATATCTGATTAACATATCAAAAGACTGTTGGTAGAGTTGTTATGAATGATGATGAAAGAGCTTAAATATAACAAGCTTTTTAATATTTTAATTATTTTTTACATAGGGCAGCTTAAAATAAACTATCTCTACTGGCTTTGCAGTCACATGAATGCAAATTTTAAGAACTTTTGCATTTTATTTATTTTACCCATTGATATTTTGGTCTATTTTATTTGTGTGCTTTTTTTTTTCTTTTTGCTACTTGCTTCTCTTCCTATCCTCAGCTAATGACAACCAGCACTCACATGGTAAGACTATTGTGGATTTGTCATGATATCCATTTCATCTTTCACTGTTCTTTAATTCAACCGTTAAAGAGCAGTTAAATATTTCCTATAATTATTTCAAAATATCACTTAAACCTATAGATAGAAATGTTCTTTATTGCTACTTTATAAGTACTTAAAATATAAGGAACTTATATGGAATATAAGGTATGTTAAGGTATATGAGGTGTGGTGGAGAGCCATGAACTTTAAAAAATAAGTAGGCTTTTTGCTTCCTTGTGTTTTGTTGTTTTGTTCTATGCTTTTCTGTAATCTACATTTTGTTGCTTACTCTTTCTGCTATAGAAAACGTGTTACAGTCTATGCTATAAAGTGCTTGAATGGCTTTGGAAAAGACCCTCAAAGTGAGAGAAAAATAAACTGGGCACAATTTTGTTGCTTATATGTAACTTACACGTAAACAAAACTAAGATGTCAAAGATTTATCTCTTATTATTTGGGATACTGCTTTGTGTATGGTATTCTGCTTTGGATATGACATGGTTGGTGTTGTAAAAACATATAGTCAGAGACTAGCTACACAAGGAAGGTAAGAAGAAAAGAAGGCACTGTAGGAAGTGATTGCAGATTCTAAGTGTCATCTTAGTTTACCCATATAATAAAATATATATCCTGTGTGATTTTTTTTATTTTAATATTTGATGCAGAGTGGATTAAATAGGAATATGGAAGATACAATAAATACAGTTGCAGAAAGAGGCAAGGAAGTCTTGGATAGGCTGGGAGCAGAGCATAGAAAAATTTTTGTTAATAAACTAGACGTTAACAAACAGAATCACAGACAACTTTGTTTAGAATATCCCTGAGGATGGAGATTTCGTAACCTTCATGGTCAACCTGTTGCAAGGTTTTTCTGCCTTCGTGGTCAAAAATTTTTCCTGATACCTAAGCAGAATTTTTCTTGTTGCTGCTGAGAGGTCTGTTACAGTTCTTCATCTTTGTAATCGATCTTCAAATATTTGTGGACAGCTATTAGGTTGTTCCTTAACATCCCTTCCACCAGACTAAATAAGTCCTTCAGTCTGTCTTCACAGGAGAGCTCCAGACTGCTAACTGTCTTGGTTGCCTGCCACGTGATCCTTTCCAATTTTTTTTTCACATCCCTCCTGAACTGAGGGGCCCAAAACTGGGCATGGTGTTCCAGGTTCAACCTCACTATAGCTGAGTAGAGGGGAGTGATACTCTTTCTTGATTCAGTGGCCATGTTCCTCCCAATACAGCTCAGTTTGCAGTTTCCCTTATTTATAGAGAGCACAGTATAGGCTTGTATTCAAGCTGGAGTCTACTGCAGCTTCCTTTGCAGCAGGGCCATTGCTCAGCCAGTCAGTTCCAATATGTGGCATTACTCCTGCATAGGTGTAAGACTTTGCACTTTTCCTTATTGAACTTCCTAAGATATCTGTTATCCCACTTCTCAGATCAGTAGAGGTCCTTCTGGACTGGGACTCTGCCATTCATTATGGCAGCTATTCTCTGTTTTTGTACCACCTGTCAATTTGCTCTTGATGCTCTCTATGTCACCATCCAGGCCACTGACAGAGATACTCAGCAATACCAGTCTCAGTCCCTGGTGTAGTTCACTGAGTACCACTAGCCAACCAAACATCAAGTCATTGATCACTAAACTTTTGAGTCCAGTGATTCAGCCATTTTTCAACTCAAGTAGTAGTCTGTTTACCCAGCCTGGGATGTCTGAATGAAGTGTCAAATGCCTTCTGAAATTCAAAATAGATCGCATCCATTGCTCTCCCTCCTTAACAGCTCCTTAACCTGTTGTTCCCACACTGTTGGCTGTTCCTTTCCTTCCCAAGCTTTGCTGTTAAATGCAAGGAGAAGGCTATGCTCTTGAAGACTTAATATCCAGAAAATGGAGTACTTCAACATTTCATTTAACACCTTTCGCTAGGATGCCTTACCACTCCATCAGTGGACTTGCATTTTCCCTTTGAAACTAGGATTCCTGTAGATATCCTTTTTGTTACCCTCAGCACCCTTCACTAATCTTAGTTTGAGCTGAGCTTCAGCCTGTGTAATTTTGTTCCTCTGTACCCAGGTAATGCTTTTACGCTACCCGTTTGCTGCCTGCCCATATTGTCATCTCTTGTATGCTCCCATTTTGCCTTGTTCATTGAGCAGCATCCTGCTTGGCCAGCTGGGTCTTCTGCTGAAATTCCATGTCTTCCTGCAAAAAAGGGTTCATGAGATCTCACCATTTTTCTCTTTCAAAATCATTCAGCTCTCTTGGGCACCCTTCTCTTTCATGGGTGTAATGCTCTGAATAAAACAGTCTCTTCTCCTAAAATACAACATTTCTCTGGATCCTGAACTTGGTCGTCTCATAGCTGCTGCAGTCCACACAATCCTCTGTGACCATATTCACCACCAATTCTTCCCTCCATCAGCATTAATGATCACTTCTGCCCACTTGAAAAGCTGAAGTGTTTTTATTTCATGATGCAGGTGGGGAGAAAATCAACCCCAATTCAGAAGTGTTTTATCTTAAAATGTATGTAGTACATTTCTGTACTCGTGTGGCTTTGGTTATCACATTCTTTCTTGTACTGTTACTCATCTTTATAACATGCTGTTGAACCTCCAAGAAATCGTGGAACATCAAGGACAGCAGAGGAAGGAGACAAAGGAAAGATGATGTTCAAGAAGATTAATGAAATTATTGCAGTTTGTTTGTAAATGTCAGTGATTTGTTAACTGTGCTATACTTCATTTTTACTAAGAAACATACCCGTGAACTTTCGGCTGAGTGCATTGATTGTGTTTTTTCTGTCTGTATGAAGTCTGAGGTGTGTACACACAAGGGCGAGAAATCATAACAATTTGTCCTGGACAGATTATGTATGAATTCAGTGGTGTTGCTTAAGTGTCAGGTCCTGATATAAAGCAATATATAGCTTTAAGAGGTTTGTTCTGGACAGTTCACAAAGTAGTGGGCAGTATTACCTATAACTGCTTTGGACCATTTTTTTATAGATGTTTGGAAACTGGACCTTTGGGACACTGGTGTTTACTGTGCTTGTATTCACGGTTACATTGAAGGTAAGGTATACTGTATTTTGTCCATTGAAACTTTCTTAGACCTTGTTTTCCAATTGCTGCTTACTTACATTGCTTTCTTTCTATGACCGTACATTGTCATATTAGTTTAAATTAGTTAAATACAGATTTTGTTATCTGTGCTGCCTTAACTGTGCTCAAAATTGAAAAACGTTTTTTAGCTAATTCTGTGTAGAACCCTTCCATTTTTTTCAAAGGGTGACATTTTATTTCATCCCCTGCTGAGTATTCTGTTGCTGCTAGATAGTAATAACACCATATAATCTCATTTGCGTTTTTTTCAGCTTGCACTAGATACACACTATTGGACGTGGATAAATCACTTCATGATCTGGGGATCACTGGCATTCTACATTATCTTTTCTCTGCTCTGGGGAGGAATTATTTGGTATGAAACCTAATATAAATTGCATCACAAATGTTATTTCAAGAAGTTAATATAAAGTTGTTACGTATTTCACTTTTTTGTCCCAAACGGAATGAAATTAAGCTTTTATGTATTGCAGAACCCCCAATAGCAGTCACATTTTAAACACAGATTACAGAATACTCAGCTCCTCTTTCACTGAATGGCTGCTAAAATATTCTTAGAGAAGACTGTGAAGAGAAGAATATCAGACCTCAGGCTGCCACTGGGGCTATCTCAGTAGTATCAGTCAAAAGCAGTCAAGGGTAGGTTCAGGTAGCTGAGGCTGGCTGGCTGAGGCAAAATGTCACCGAGTAGGTCACGTCTATGCAGCTCGGGGTTAGACACCCATCTAGTCAGCTTGTCTTGGGGGTGAACTAGCTGCAGCAGTCTAAACTACGGCCAGGAAGTGGAACTAATATTGAAGTTGTGTGGATGACGAGGAGTCCTGTGTTTTATTTGCTCCCTTATTTATCAAAGTAGTTTTACTATAGATGTATGAACACCTAGTTATTCTACTGTTGGTAAGAAGCTTTTTAAGAATTAGTGTAATTCTTGTACATAGCTGATTGGAAGTGGTGGGGTTTTTTCTATTAAAAATTCTGTGTACTTGAAACTGAAGTTTTTGGGAAGGAGATCAAGTTGAAACAGGTTCAAGTTCTTACTATGCCTGATTGTCAACAGGAACTTGAATTTGCATTTGTCATCTGTAGGTAGTGCCCAGATATGTTTTCTAACTACTTCTTCTGGAGCTGTTCTACTTTGTACGCATAAGTAAACATTTTGAGGGACCAAAGAGAAAGCAGAGGCTAGCTGTTGCATGGTGATTATGGTGCCATTTAATTTGGAGTGAGGATTTGTATTTCAGTGTGTCCTTGGCAAATTACTAACTACCCGTCAACTCCTTGGATATTCAGTAGCCTCTTTTTCTTTCTTTTTTTTTTTTTTTCCAGTAAGATCAGATCTCAGTTTCTTCAATATCAGAACGAAAACAGTTTACAGAAGTGACATTTTCCCTGCTAGCATTTTCTAGCCAGCCTTGCTGTGTATTAGAGAGATGACTATTTTAACTTGATTACTTTTTTAGAATGCAATGCCTTCTATCGTATTTTGGAAACCAGCAGGAGAATGCCATACTGGTAGGGGGCGCTTTACACTGCAGTGTTGATACTAATTGTCTGTTGATCTTTGCTGTCAGTAAACATGGCCTCTGTTTCCCATTAACCCTACAGCAATGGCATTTTAATGACCACACACTGCCATGGAGATACAGGGAAACATGGAAATGAAGGCAGTGAAAGTGGGGGCAGATAAAAACGTGGTGAATATCTTAGGGAGCATAACATGAAACCATCAGAGATGCTTAAGGGAGCTTGAGAGGTATGGAAAAAGATGTGATCAACGAGATTTACTCTGAGGATACATACAAGTGGGTGTGCATTTGGGAAGGGGAGGAAAGTGATGGGTGGGACCCTGAGAGGAAAGATGGAAAATATCTGGGGCAAGATAAGGAGTAGATGGAAGAGCATAAACGGGATAAGAATATAACTTAGTTTATCTTTGCAAGGGGGAGGCAGCAAGGGGGACAGCATGGTGTTTTCTGCAGCGTGGAAGAAAAAGGGAAGGCAGCTCTCTACTCAGCGAATGTTTAGATCTCCTTTTGAGAAAACTGGGATGGATCAACAGCCACAAACTAGGAAGTTGGACCTGAAGTATTTAATCACTGTCATAATTTTTATATTTAACATTGCCAGTCTTTCTTTTGTGTACTGAAGATCTATTTAATCTTTTTCCTACTAGGCCTTTTCTCAATTATCAGAGGATGTATTACGTGTTCATGCAAATGCTGTCTAGTGGTCCTGCGTGGCTGGGCATAATTCTGCTCATAACTGTCAGCCTTCTTCCAGATGTTCTCAAGAAGGTCTTATGCAGACAGTTGTGGCCTACAGCAACAGAAAGAATCCAGGTAAAAATGTTTTTCATTGTGAAGTTAGTTTTTTGTATCACAAATCTCTAATAATTAGTCCTCTTGTAAGGTTGGAGACAAGTTTAGAACAGAGGTTCCCTACCTGGTGCCTGTCCCTGGTCGTACACCAGCCGCTTCCGAGCGGTATGGTGAAAGACGCTGCCTATTATTTACATGGTGGCATTTACCTGAACCCAGGGGCGCGACCCCTGTGCCTCCCTACCAGCAACCACAGGGAAATCAGCTGATAAGGATGGTGGGAGACAGACGTATGGCTCGACATGATTCCTGACTTGAAGATAAAAGAAGGGGGAGAGGATTGGGATCTTAGTGAGGGTAGGTAGGAGCGGCACTTACGTTGGCCTGGGTGGCAGTTGTTCCTGCTGTTGTGGAGTATTCAGAGGCAGAGCCCACACCCCTGAATCAAAGTAATTTTCTTTCATACCAAGTCATTCTACTGCAGAAAGGAAACTCTAGTGGGGACATTTTAGCATTTACCGTGGAAGCTGAGCATAGTAATCTGAAATGGAAAACCAGCTAAAATAAGCTAAGCTCAACATAAAACCAGTAGGAAGGGAGCATGTGATTTCATTGAAATCCCCTTTGAAGTAGGGATTTGCACCAGCAGTTGCAATCCTATACCGAGGGACTCCACAAGTGCATGTGTGTTTATTATTGAATAAATCTAGAAATTGTACACTGAAAATAAATGCGATGAGTATATAGTATGTTGGTAAGGAATATGTAGTAAACTCATGCCAACAATTCATATTGCATGATCTGTGCAATATAATACTTCCTTAGCAAACTATTTTATACTGATGCTGTGCCTGTTACAAAACACCTCTATTAAAACTTATTCATTTTCTATTAATAATTTTTTCCTCTTTTATATTTCAACTTACATTTTGCCTGTTTTGATACATTATCTCTACATAAATGTGTCTTGCTGTGCCAAGAGTATTTTAAAATCTACTGTCACCTTTCTTTTGATAAGCCCAAAAGGAGAAACTATAGCGTAAAGAAAGACTTCCTCTGATGAGGCTGAAAGGGAAGTCAGGTTCTGCGGGATGCATGGTACTACTCTGGGGCCATCAAACCAGCCCCAGGAGAAAATTTTACCTGTATTTTTGATCCCAACAAACTTTCATATTTTATATATGTTAGAAGGTGACGGACAGTAGAGGCATTGAACCTGAAACTTAATGTTATTGCCCTACCCATTTTCAGCCCATCAGCCACCACTGGTAGGATAAAATAATGAGTTACCAGCGACTCTGTTTGTAGGGATTAGTTAGCATTTTGATGTTTATTTGAGAGGATACTTTGCATTAAGGGGAAAGGAATAAAGGAACATTATTTCCAAGGAAAGTAAAATTTCCCTTTTGGTGAAGGTAAAAAAGTCTTCTTTCATATCTGCAAAGTAAAACCCCTTGCCATTGTTTTGTATTCCTTGAATGTACAGTTATGAAAATGCCCCACTTCAGGGGGACAGGAAAGAATAAAGAATACCAGAAAAGCATTCCCAGGTAGATCAGCATTTAGTGGATTTCTATTTCGATATCTTGAATGTAGATGTCTCTTTGCTGTATGTGCTACTTGTGGAAGAAGTTGATCTCAGTATAGGTCTTCATGCTTGATTTAAAAGTGTAAAAAGAGAGACTGAGGAGGGGTTAATGCAAAGAAACAAGCTAACAAACAAAAGCCTCAAACAAAGGTATTACAGCATTTCTTACAGACGTTGTATGTTAATGCTGGAAAATGAATCAGTTGTAAAGCAAACGTTGGGCTTAACACTGGCAATATTCATTTTTTAATATTTAGTAGAAAATCTTTGACTTTTAATCAGATATATCCCTTGTGTTTCTTCTTCCCTCTCTTTGTTTCTTCCTGTCTTCCAATGTGCTTTGTCTAAATAACTGCTACCTTGCTTTAAACGTAAATGATGTGCACGGTTCCTTCCTACAATCTTCTGGGGAAATCAGACTAAACATCAGTGCCTTTCTGTTGAGCAGTCCACCATCTTTATGCTTTCTCAGACTTCAAGCAGTCTAAGTTTCTAATGGAACAAAAGGTGACTTTTTTCTGCCTTTCTGCATGCTTGGCCATTTCATTCAAAGGACAGTAAAAAGTTTATCATCAGAAGTTATTTACTGTACTCATTATCTCCATTTCTGATTCACGTCAACTATATTTGGAAGAATACTTTTTAGTATAGTTTTTTCCTTCTGCTTTTTTATCTCAAACATTGTACGAGTTGTTGTCACAATCCGTCACTATCGTTTTTTGTCACTGTTGTTACTGAATTTCACATAGTGTTTCTTCCTCAAGAATCTAGGATTCCTAGATCCCCATTTTAATCATTGGTCTGTCTGTAGGTGAATGCATGGCATGCTTGTATTGTACCTCAGTAAATAGAGTAGTTAACACACAAAGAAGTGATAATTCTGATTATGCTGATGTTACTAGGATAATACAGAAAATGTGGTACTGGAAGCCATTTAAGTGATCTTTGGAATATATTAATATATCTGCTCTTCTGTGACAGAAGAAAATGCAACTTTTAATTAAATAAGTTATTTCCAGCATGCATTTGAAACTGAGCTTTCCTTATATTCTATGGAATTCCGTGCTCTTTCTAGAAAGAAAACAGCTCAAGATCCAGAAGTATATGGCATTTAATATAATATAGAAGTAGAAGAAATGCTAGTTAATCCTAGCTTCCTTTTCTTCAAGAAAACTGGTTTTGACTTAGTATTAGGAGACTGTTGGTTTCCATTGCAGATTCATATCTTTATTTCTTAACTGGTTAAGATAAAATACACATTCCTTCTTTCTTTCCCCCCCTCAAAAATATATAATCAATAAAAATTACTGTAATTATGTAAGTCATAGGGAAAATACACAAAGTTTTTTTCACTATTGAAAATTCTGGCTAAAATTGGCCTTTAAGTGCCTTAGGATTGGTTTGAACTGAGCTTGTAAGCAATTATTTTTAAACTTACTGCATTCCTACAAGCTATATTGCTTTCTTTCTAATAAGGGGCTTCCGGAACAGTTGACAAGATTAACATAGGACCAGCAGCCACCTCACAGGTTACTACGTTAGGCCTGCTCAGGCAGTAAGATCGCAGAAAGCCTTTGAAGCAATTCTTATGCTTCTGAGTTTTCCAATTATTTGAGAGTCATTCCAGTGTGCGGTGGGTGATTGTTTACCATCATTATCATGGAGAGGTTTTTAAACATTACAGATCTAGTTCTGTTTTGTTTGCGAGAACTTTTTAGTGATATATATATATAGAGAGAGAGAGATATACATGCACACACATGTGTGTATACACATACATATATGTACATTCAAGTATATATATATGCATGTATACTTCTACACACATGTATGAACTGTTGTCTGTCTTGGGCTAAAACACTAATTCTGCAAAAGCTTTGGAGGAATCTGTTGTCTTTTAGTAATTTTAGACAAAATCTGCTCATGTCTCTCATACATGCAGTCCCAGTGACTCTTTGGCTCAATGAAAGAAGCTGAATTTTGTGCTTTAACTGGAAATTATGCAGATGTGGGTTGCTTTCAGCCTCTGTTTTTAAAAAGCAATAGGGTATTTTTTTACTATATCCTATCTACATTAATTGATTATGTTTCCTTTTCCTTTATTCTTTTTTCATCAATAGCAGAAGCTCAGCAGCTCCGTTAGGGAAAATATGAATTCACTTTAAATTATCCTCTTTTCATTTTTATAATTGTCATTTTGACAGTGTTTCAGCAATCCCAAATATTTTACAGCTGAAATACCAGGTGTTTAGATTCTGAGCTGTAAATAACTTCTGTGCTTTCATTCCTTTTTAAGAAAAGTTTTCCTTTTCTCTTTGCTTCTGAATGATCATTTTTGTTTACTTCACTTTCACTTCAGTCACAAGATGGGCACATCAGCCACGTTATGAGACCTCTACCCTTTGCTGCGCTTGGGGAAACCCAGAGTGGTACTTCTGCTTGGGAAGCCTCTCTGGGGATTCGTCATTCTTCTGTTCCTCAATGGGCTTAGCTGCTGTTCAGCAACTGCGCAGGGCTCGTAAAAAAACTGGTCGCCAGCAAACTGTTGCCTTTCTCATGTGTCGGGCTCCTCTTCTGTGGGAAACAAAGAAATGGATCTTGCTGTTGCAATATTTGAATCCCCTGGAAAAAGTTACCGTGGTAACTGCCCTGCCCTCTCTCCCTGTGGTGTAACGACTAGGTTGTAAATGAGCCTTCATTAGCACTGGCCCCTTCACCTCCCGGTGCAGCGCTCCCTTCAGTGTACCAGTTGTTCTGGGGAGTAGTGAAGCGGGACGGCCGCTCCTTAATTTGGAATCAATCTGACCTCGTCTTCTCAGGAGGACCTCTCCCATTCTGTACAGGTTATTGTCAGAGGGTAAGGCACACAGCCCATGGTACTCGGTCACGGTACAGTCAAGTGCTTTTGAGAGTAATTAAGTATTTTTAACAGAGTTTGAAATGGAATTAAAAACGTCCTCAGAGTGGCTGAAAGGATTTAGCCTCAGGATCAAGAAATAGAAACCTTGTTTTGCACTGGATAACCTTTCGTTTTTAAACATATCAGAAAATCCCTCACCTTTACAGGACTTTGCTACAATAGTTACATTGTACCAAATGGTACCACCTATTCACCTTTCCTGTTCATATTCAGCAAGAGTCTTACTGTTTTTCCTCATCCTTGCAGAAGAGTATGAGACATAAAACAGCCCTAAATGCACTGGCGAACAGCGATGGGCGACTTCTTGAAGGAATTCTTTCAGCTTCCGAGCCATAATTAGATCAAAGCTAGGTAACAGTACTGTACGTGTTGCCAGTTTGGATTAATTTCTATTGGTGAACTGTGCTATTTACAAATCAACTGTTTCCTCCAGAGTTTTTGATGTACTTTACTAATATTGATACAAAATCATTCTGTTTTACTCGGAGAGACTAGTTTTTGCAAGAGATGTTCCGTGCCACAGGTAAGATCTTTTTGTCTCAAACACTTACTCGTGGAAGGCAAAACAATGAATCAATATACTCAGAGTCCTATAAATACACTGTGTTATGTGTAGGTGTTGTGTGACCTTTCCTCTGTAAGAACTGCAGTCATTCCTGTGGAGTGTACTCACGTGGCATCAGGGTGTAGAATACATAAAGTCGGCAGTAATTCTCACATGTCAGCAGTTTATCCATCATCTCTCCTGCTCTTGAATACACATGTAGACCAAATGCAAACAGTAAGAGAGGAAGAGAACCATACACAAGGAAGCGAGTTACTTGTGAGTAGGACCTTGGGTCAGGAGACTGGGGCTGTGTGTCTGGCAGCATCTACCGGAGTAATGTGCTCTGTATGGATAAGTGCATCGCTGCATCCCTGCCTCGGATCAAGAGAGAAGCGTGGCAGCCTTGCCAAATACCTGAGACAGCAGCATGAGTGGTGAGCTCCTAAATCCTCCAAACTTTAGGGCAGCAGAATGAAGTTCTCTGCTTTACATCATCTCCTTGCCCTTTTCATCGTGCTCTCTTGACCCCAAAAGCAGCACCTGAGGAACTAAGTGAAGGTGCCAAGTACCAATAAGTGGACACCTGCAATGTAATGAGCTGGTGTGGGCTGTAGGGCTTCAAGGTGGTGGAGGGGTGCTTTCGATTTACTTTTCTTGACTGCTAGACAAGTAGTAGTAGAAAACCCCTACTTTGTTGAGTATCTTCAAGCATGGCAGATTGAAAGTGCTTGCCTTGGAGATATGTGTAGAAAAACCATGATTTTATTTTTAGAAATGCATATCGTAATGAAATGCTTCACCTTCTAGCTGGAAAAATAGGAAAAATAGTTACAATAAAGTGTATGACTACTTCCTCTGACATTTGCAAACAAAGTCTGCTAATCTTTTACCTGAATATCTACATTTTTTTCTGTATTAATGTTGGTATTTGGTCTATATGTGTATTTAAAAGAACCCAGGCTTCACTGTCAGTGAGCAGTTTGGTATAGTTTACTGACTTTTGCAAGAGTAACTGTTGTAACAGAGCTTTCTAATTGTTCTTGGTTATGCAAGAGTAGTGTTTGAAGCTTGTGATTGGCATTAGAAGTGTAATATTAAATCTCAGCCAAACTTCTATACACTGCATCATTAATATTTATTTTGCCCCTTTTGCTACTGTGGTGTTAACAGGGTAGGAGGAAAGGGGTGATTAAGAACAGAGGATTGACTGGTTTACATAGCATTTATGGAGAGAATGATTGATAACATTGATTTGAATCATGCTTATAATGCATTTATATCTTAAATAGTCACATAACTGCCATACCTCTATACCTGGAAATTATATGTGCATTCAGTGAGAAGAATTAGACAAACTCATTAGGGAAGGTGCTGTCCTGATTTTCTTTCAGTTTGTGCCCATGTTCCAGGGTCTTATCATGCAACCACGCTGTTACTGTAGTCCTGAGAATTTCCTGAGTGGAAGTGACAATTCTGCCAGAGTATGGAGTTATTCTGTAGTACAGATAAATTTTAATGGACAATTAGACCAAGATAGCATTGTGAGATGTAGTATAAATTGCCTGTACAGGTGCTACATGTAACCTAAGCAAGTCCAAAATCAGATGCTGCTTAAAAATACAAAGCAAGTGGATTAAACCTCTGGAACTTTCACCTATTAGCACAAACTGACCGTAAAGAATTCCCTCTCTTTGGAAGTACAGGGCAAAGTACTTGAATCTGTTCCGTCTTAAAATTCCTCGTAGGAAGTCCTGGCTAAAAAAGTTCAGAGATAAAAAAAATGTACCAGGAGAGATTGCAAAATGACATATAAACCCGATTGAAAGCAATTCAACTCGAATGCAATCCTCTGTGTCCTCATCTAGATTTCTCTAAAGAGCCCATTATCAGGTTTAGGGATACATGTGAAATTATGCCTGGTTCTGTATGTCATGATATAAAACTAATCACGTTGAAAGTGGTTGATTGCTCAACAACATGAGGTTTTATACCTTTACATGCAACAGATACCCAGTGGTCTAGTGAAAGGCGTTATCATGCCAAGGGCACAACGGCCCTATGAAAGAAGACAATTGTAGACTTTTAGCTCTGAAATCATCTATTGACTGTGTATTTGGTTTTTTTCCTTTTAACAGAATGCATCGAGGCACTGTCAGGAGCACATCTCAGAATTCACACCTCTTGCCTGTCTGAAAAGCCCAAGATACAGGAGCAGTGACTGCAGCAGTTCCCCAGCAAGAAGGTCTAATTCTCATTCTAAAAAAATGATGTTTACGCACTGGAGAGGTGTTGATTATTCAGTACTTCCATCTGTCTTTGGCTATTCAAATAAGCATTGCCATTCCAGTGCAGGCTACCGCTACAGTGGGTCAGGTTTGGAAACGTCTGTATGACAGAACACCAAGTCAAGCCTTTAAAAACTGTATATTTGTTTATTTCTTTTTTCAGGAAACAAACATGTCACAGAAGTATATTAAACTATTCCGAGGCTTTTGCTGTCTGAGGTAATGTTCAGACAAACAGGAACAAGAGCTAGAAGTATGAACCCTTCCGGGCCAATAGGCCTCTTTTTATGTTTTGAACTACTGGAGCAATGAACAATCCGCACAGTCTGGTACTGTGAGACTGGTAGCACTAAAAATTCTCTTCATCCCGTGTCAAGACTTTTGTGCATTTACTGCTTCTGTCATCCCTAGTCATTTTCTTTGTTACTTGAAGCGTATAGTTTCAGTCAGTGACCTACATTTTGAGATCAAGTTTTAATTTTCAGCCAGAAGCAATGACCTCAGTTATCTCCAGTGAAAGTCTCCTAAAGCGTATTTAACAAGTGCTCGTTCTGATTTTCCTGTCCTTTTTCTTTCTTTGCTCTTTCTGTAGAACAAACTGGTGTTTCCTCTGTGCAAATCTGCTTTCAAGAAACACTCTCTAATGTTCACTTCCTTGTAAGTGGCCAAATCAGGGCTATGTCTGGTTTTCAGTTAGTTTTCCCCCGTAGAAAGGTAGGCAAAACAATCCTTGCGTAGAATTATGTACACGCTATATGAAGGCAAGATGGCTGTTCAATAGGTAAATATCGTCAGTGTTAATATCTACTCAAAACCCGAATGTAAGCATTTTGCCTATAAGGTCTTTGTGAATTTGTCAAAGGTGCAGGTTACCCGGCGTTCCCACTTCCTAACCCCGTGATTGTAAAATATGCACAGCAGAAAGTATTACATATGTAGCTTTTTTGACACTTTTTTTTCCTTAAAAGAAGAAAGGCTCTTTTTTCCAAATAAGCGTCATTTACTACTGGATTCACCCTCTTAATTTTGATTAACTTTTTTTCGTGTGTGTATGGTTAAATGCTGGCTCATTGGCTTGGGAGATGTATTACAAAGCACACAACTGTTAACTTCTGCAAGCAAACCACGAGGTGGCAGACGGCTGTTTACTAAGAGTTGAACCGTAGTTGAGATGTAGAAACTAGTTTGACTGCAAGGATTCTGTTGGAATTGCTTTAAGAATGACAGCCAACTTGCATTTCTGTTTTCTCTGCTACATTTATGTTACCTTGCGCTAATTCAGCTATTAGCTGTGTCCTTGTCTTGTTTCTTTAGTCCAGTGTTTTATTTTGGGGTGCAGAAATTCCTGAAGGAGTAATCCGATTTCAGTCAATTTCAGCCTGGTGGTTAGAACCGGTTAATAACCATAGTCATTAAATACCTCCGGGAGGACATTAGCTAAAAATTTATTTCAATGTGAAAACAAGATGTTTGGAACCAGCGCTGCAGCCTTTATTGGAAGACCTGTCCAAGACGTTGCTAGTTGTCTTTGGATTGGACTAGTGTGGCAGAGAAAAATTACCTCCCTTTTTGCGTGGAAAAGAAAAAAAGGAAACAGAGGCAAAATAGTTTACGTACTGATTTATTTTTAATAAAAGAAATATCGACTTACTAAGAAACGTTCCTCACAATATTCCGAGTGATTTTCGCATCAAACAAACAGTGAAATATTATTAAAAAGCCCTGGGACGGGCAGAGATTGTAAAGTGAGTTGTGAAATTTTTAGTAAACCAAAGATATGAGAATTTTAAAAAGTCTAATGGTGAGCACCACTGACAAAGTTACTCTGACCATTAACATGTAGCACTTTTACGTTTCCAAGAATGTCCTCACAGCAGTAACATTTTGGAATACATACATGTGTGTGTGGGTGTGTGTGCACGTACTTGCCATTGCAGACATGAATGTTGGTCAGTTAGAACCGTCCCCTACATAAAACACTGGTGTATATATTTTTAAAAAGTTAATATGGGTATAAATTTTATACCAGTAGCAGTGACAAATTTCTTGTGTGTAGTTAACAAATTATTTGTAATGTATTTTTTAGAAATCTTAAAATTGCCTTTGCACTGAAATATTTTTCATACTGTAGCTATTTATAGATCTGTTTTACGCATACATTTGTTAACACACCATTTCTATTTTTGTTAAGTATATGTTTTGAAGGCTTTTTTTATACCTATGAGTTTTGGCCACTTCAATTTAGCTTAGACTGGAGTTGTGGCGGAATGTTAAAATTTAATGGATGTCAAATTAGAAATCTACGTCGATTGCTCTGTCAGTCTCACCCAAACTATTGATGTTTTGTTGGTATTTGTGATAGCGGCGATTAGAGCGCTGTACTTGCAGTGCTATACTATTACTGCTGGCTTTTTTATTCTAGAAAGCCTCCTGCTTTTTTACTTTTCCGAGTTCCATCTTTTAGCCTTAAATAAGGAGATTTTTGCATGATGTTTTTGAAAATGCTGCATTCCTGTTCTGCCTCCTAACGAAGCAGTTCCTTGCAAACTTCACGTAGCCCCGCACTTAGGAATTATTGACGGTGTTATTCAGGCTGAAACACCGATAGAAGCGCTTGGGAAATTGTAGTTAAACATCTCTCAGGAGAAAGAACGCTTGAATTTAAGTGGAAGCTTCTGCTTTGATTTAGCAATACTTTTTCCTTTAAAAGACGGTACTGTTTGTTTGTTAAGACAGACTGTTTAATGGACAAAACATAAAACATCACCTGGGTTTCACTTGATGTGCTTTTGCTTCAGTCCCTGGCACTGTTGCCATGCAAATCTAGTCCGCTGCAGCAGGTGGGAACTTGGAGTTTCACTGTAAATGGATCTGCAGTACAAAGATAAAAAAGCAGAAGTTAGATCAAAATGCCTTAGAATGTTTCATTATGGATGGGACGCTGAAAGGAGACAGATTTAAAAAAAAAAAAAAAAAAAANAAAAAAAAAAAAAAGAATTAAAGGGGAAAAGTATAAAAATCTATGTAACTTCCTAACTTGCCGTGTTTAAATTGTTGCAGCTTTAACAGCGTAGTGTCTCCATAACTGCTTCTGTAAATGTCTTGAAACTGGTAAGCGCTAACCAAATCTATGTGAAGACTTAGAAAGTATTTCAAGCTTTTTGGCCACTGAAGTTCATGTATTCCTGCAGTGGCTTGTGGCAAAAGATCGTTTTTTGTTTTACCATGTACAATAATTGTTTCTTCAGCCACTTAACGTAAAAGCTTACAGTTCACTTTCTTGCTTGCATTGGCCTGTTCGTCTTGACCCAACTGGCTTGCAAATATAAAACAAAAAACTAGCTTAATTGAGCGACTGTACTACTTTTCTTTTGGAAGCCAGCGGGATCATTGTGCTCATGCTACTGTCTCTGTTAAAAAAGCTTTAATGGAAATTTGTGAAAGGATTATGAAAGTGAAAAAGTACGTGATTCTACTTTGCAGAATAATCAAAAAATCAGTTTCTCTAGCTTTAATATTTTACCTTATGAAAATTCACAGAATTTTAATCTACGTTGGCTCTGACATAAATTCTGTGCTATGTACACATCGCATTTCAAATGGCTTTTCATGATCTAATGTAAAGTAGAATCTGCGAAAGTTGCTGTACAGGGGCTGGGGGGGTAGTTACCTGTGCATTACACATTAAGGATGTCCGTAGTCATCGGCACCACATACTGACGCTTACTTTTAATTGTACAATTATAGGTGCATTTATTTGAAAATAAATCAGCCTTCAAATCTAATGTTTAGATTATCCTATACCACTTCATTTATTTGATTTGAAGAGTCAGTGTGTGAATACATTACTGTAAAGTTTCTTTTCAGTGCTATTTTTAACTTTTATTTCTGTAGATAATCAAATATAACTTGTTTATATTCAGTCACGTTTTGGATCCTTAATGTAGAATATATAAGCAGGAGACATGAATCTGCTTGCAATAAATATAAACATTCAAGACTGGTTTAAGTTTGCTCACGAGTAATTAGTTCCAGTATGAATATGAGATGGTTTCATATTAATCTGTAATAAAATGTAAGTAGATAACAGAAAATGGAATGAGTGTTTGATTCTGTCATCGAACCTGCTCGTAGTCACATTTCTTTTCAGATGGTGTATGTAGCCAGCTAAAAAAGCAAGCTAAGAAAAAGGGAAATTCAGAGAAAGCTGGAACATGAGCGGTGCGTGGGGTTTGTTGCAAAGCTAACAGAAATTGGTAGCAGTCCAGGAGAGGAGAGTTTTGTTCCTCCTGCACAGATTGGATAAGTGCTAAAGTTCTTTCCAAACCAAACTTGTAAGCTGCACACGAGAAGATCTGTATTTCCTTATGGTTCTGCTGCGTGGGGTGCCCAGAGCTGTTTCTCCTTTCTTTTGCAATGTTGACAATTTAAAGAAACTGAACTAAAGGCCAAACCAATGCGCTTTACCAAGTCAGCAGCGGTGTTCACAGACTCTTACAAAAGAGGCTGAGTGCTGAGAAATGCCATCATTTTCTTTCATTTGACGGTACAATACTATGGGACTTTCTGTCACTTCAAAACCATGACCGACTACACGGCACACAGGCGCCGTCAGACTGGAGGCATCCTCGGACTCCACAAAGCAAGTCAGAGCAGTAGGTCAGGTGCCTTCCCCTGCCACTCTGAGGCTGCGCAGGATGCTTAGGCACCTTGTTCATATATTGGGTTTGCACTTCCCATAATAAAGATTTCGGAGTAATGCTTTTGTGTTTATATGCCATATTTATCCAAACGATACAAGTGTGTTGTACCCGTCTCCCTTTTGTACGGCAAGAGGTCTTGTGTTTCTACTGAACGAGCTCCCGGAGAAGGTAGTTTGCGGGGAAAAGGTAAATACGGAAGATTGTTTTCCTCTTATTCATGCAATGAAGAAAAATGCATAAATTGCAATTAGAAATATTAAATTGAAACTGGCTTTGAAAAAAAACAATGTGATGATGCATCTGGATTTCAGGAGGAACACGGTAGCAAGAGGAACGAATTGCCTCATAAGTAGACAGCTTTTTATTTTGCATGTAAAAAGATGTTTACTTATTTAAAGGAAAAAAGGATAGAGAGTGGTTTCTGAACAGTATTCTAAATGGAGTACCTTATGTTTTCCTTTAGCTCTTTAAATTATGCTCTCTTAGTAAGTTACTAAAGCGTAACTACTCGTCAATTAATTGAAAGCTGTTATTTACATTCTACAATGAGACTACATATTTTTTTCTGCAATATATGCAATACTGCTGTATAAATTTTTTCCTGAAGGTTATTTTAATACAAAGTGAGATAGGCTGGAGACAGGCTGAAGGTTCTTGGGTTTGTTTTCTGCGTATTCCCATTTCCTCAGCTGACACTGAACAGGAATTTAAAAATACTATTTGGCCTTTCTAATAAGGCTTTGTTGTTGCGTGTTTCCATTACACATGCTTACAGGTCTTGTCATTTTAATTTCATTCAAATGCTAAAGCAAAAATCCTAGTTACTCAAAGGCTTCATGTACACTGTGAAGTTGATAGGACAGGGCGGGGGAAAAGCCAATATAGGCATTAACTCATTTTATTATACAGACCAGTTTACCAGATGCCTCATGTCCCCCCATCTAGGTTTGGATTTGGTCATTGGAAAATTACAGTGTGTGATCGGTTCTTTTTTAAATGGTGAGCCTGGCGTAAATTAAAAGCAGTGACTCTTGATTATTTAAGTGTTTATTTTCCATTTAAAGGAGATAAACAGGAGTAGCATTCAGTTTGAAACCACCAAAGGTTTGTTGTTGTTTTCATTATTATTTTCCATTAAGAAGGGTGCATTAAGTTTTTAAAAATACATGCGATGCAGTGTCCTGCTAGGTGCAGGGGCTCCCTATTCGGATTGCGTCAGGAAGAACTGTTAACATCCAGTCTCCTTATTTAATGTGGGGAAAAACTAAGGTGCTTCTTGTTCCTAACAAGGAAACCAACATTACTAACTGTCCAAAGGGACATCAACGCTTACCTTAAGATTTTAAGCATATTTTGTAAAGGTACTTCACACTGAAACATAACCAAATTTGAAAGCTAGATCTGGCAATCTAATAAACACCGAGTTTCAGAAAAGAAGGAAAACAAATCCTGGTCCAAAACCAAGGTTCAAGACGACCAAGTGGTATGACGACTTTTATCTCAGAAAATACTTTCAACCAAGTAGCTAGCCTAGAAGAGGATCATCCTAGGAAGCGCTGAGCAGCTGGTTTCTAAGGTGATTATAAACTGCACAGCTAGAGAAAGTTGTTAATATTAATTAGGTTGGAGTCTAATTGTTCATTCCCACCTACGAAGAGGTAGTGTGTTCCCTTTTATTCTGATAAAATTATAGCCCAGAAAGAAATACCTCACCTCCTAAGGGATTTTGGGCACACGACCACAAAGCTTGACACTGATGCAGTGGTACAACTCGGTAACAGTTGGGATTCACTTGGCTTTTAAGTGACTACTCTTAAAACATCCAAATTATGTACTGGTTTAGTCCAAAACCAGCGTCTGTGCATCAGTGTGCTAAAAGGAACTGGTCCAGATGGAAAAAAAGCTGAAGATCCTTCCATTGTAGATTGTACTACAGCATGAGTCACGCTTCTCTCCATCCTCTCAGGTAAGTCCCAGAGTAGATGACTTGGAATCCACCTTCCTTGGAGGCCCTGGACTTCTGCACCCTCGTGGGAAATGCTCAGCTGTCTGACGGCCTCACTAGGTGTTTGTTAGAGCAGCTGCCCAGAAAGTGAACCTGCATCCATTGTAGGGCGCGTCCAGAGCAACATTTCTACCATTAACAGGCTCGAGTCCAAGATGACCTTACTGCTGGGCAGTACTGGTCTATGTATATTGTAGGTACTTACTGCAAACACTTACAGCTGTTGGACACAATTCTGGGACTTCATTTAAAATGCACTTTACGTATTTCTTTCCAGCCTAGAAATAAGAGATCTTGTTTTTCTAAACAAGCATTCTATTCAGTTACTTCTATTTTCCATTCTGAAAACAGCAAAACGAGGAAACAAAAATCCACAGCATTACCGCTTTACAGTAAAATGAGAGTAAAGCTGATCAAGGTTACCTCCTGCCCTGACACATTGCTCATTGTCTTAAAATTGTCTTGGTCCTCATACACACATCATACCAGGAACTTTTACTTGGCAGCTAAAATGTTCCGACAACCATAAAGTAAACCTTTGGAGAACATTATTCTTCAAGTGAGATTTTGCTCCTAATGCTGATTATTTAGTTGACATGTTTGTAACTTACACAATTTACAGTCTTTTGCTGCCATCTGCACAGAAAAGTTCAATTCATGATATTGCAGCAAAAAGCTTTTAATATGCAACAATTAAAAAGATTCTGTAAATCATAGCACCAGCGCTGACCTAAATTTACTAAGTCCCACTGGAGCCATTTCAAGACTATTGAGGTCTTTTTATTCTTTTTGAGGTCTCTGATCTCCTTTCCTTGTCGTAACGCTAAACAAAAGGTGAATCCCAGTCTCTCTCACATAAAACGTGAGCTACTCCTAGAATATCCTGAGTTGGAAGGGACCCATGAGGATCACCAAGTCCAACTCCTGACTCCAGTCAGGGCAACCTAAAAGTTAAACCATAGATCTAAGAGTATTCTCCACATGCTTATTGAATGCCAAGAAGCTCAGGGCCATGACCACTTCCCTGTGGAGCTTGTTCCAGTGCTTGACCACCCTCCCCGTGAAGAACTTCTTTCTAATGTTCGATCTGAACTTCCCCTGGTTCTCTCACATCCTATCACCAGAGGGAAGAGATCACCACCTCCCTCTCCTCTCATGAAGCAGTTGTAGACAGCAATGAGGTCACCCCTCAGGCTCCTTTTCTCTAAGCTGAACAAACCAAGTACACGCAGAAGTCATGCCCTCTCGCCATCTTTGTTGCCCTCCTTTGGACACATTCTCATGTTTTCACATCCTTCTGATATTGTGGGGCTGAAAACGGCACACAGTCCTTGAGGGGAAGCCACACCAGTGCCGCACCATGCAGTCTGATGTGCTGACGGAGAGATAATGAAGAATTTGAGAGAATCTGGAGAGTAGCAACTGTCTCCACCAGCCAGCAGGAGGAACTTAAAAAAGAGTGAACGTACACAGTTAGATGGGCACTCGCATTTGGTTAAGTAAAAAAACGTGCACGTGCCAAGAAAAAAAAACCTGTATGTAGCTTAGAATTGTCCATTCTAAGAGTCTGACGAGGGTTTCAAACTTCAATAGCTGCTCAACACTTGTTCTCTCTGTAAGTAACAAATGGGATAGACGTACTTACAGCTCCCTTTTCTTGTCTCTTTTCTAGTACCTGACATGTTGGGGTACCTCCCTTTCCCCCAGAAGTCTGTTTCAGCCCTCCATGCTTCATTCTGAAAGAAAAGAACCATTTCTTCCATGTTGGAGCAAAGCATAGTCCCGATCTCTCTTTTTCATGCTGTCTCAGAGGAGCATTCAGCAGGCAAACCAGCAGACCTGCAGCAATATGGTCACCACCACAACGGTTACTGTCTCGGTCACTCCCATCCAAACACCACAACACACGCAACCCCAAACCCCCACCCCCCGGGTGTGAATGTCACCTTGGAGATAATCTCTCCCTTATCTTCCTCCTGCACACAGCTCTGTTGCTTTTTCCAGGTCTCTCTAAGCAAATTAAGACTCGAAATCCTTTTCTCTACTAGAATAGTACGTGTTTTGGAAATTAACCCTCTCCCTGTTGAGTCCATTTATGCTAGTTGCTCCAAAAGGATACATGGGCTCATGGGACTTGTTCAATTTTATTTTTTTTCTTATAAAAAGTTGTGATTTGAAGGTATTGGAAAAAAGGAATTTTTAACCCACCGAGGTTATCATAAACTAACTGTATCCTACAATTTTGGCTTAAGCAACACATTACGTGACCACTCACATCTTTGAGGGTCTCCAGGGAGATTTTTATTTTAAGAGTGATAGTACCTGTAGGACAAGAGAAAAGGTCCATTTTCATATAGACCCAAAGATTTTAAGGTAGATTTTAACACAGAAAGGGAACGGCTGTTTAAATTCTAATGCTCTCCCCTCCCCCCTTCCCCCAAGGAAATTCTTACCCATATCTGAAAGATATATTTCCCTCATACTGATCTGGCTCTGCGTCGCTCATGATTATATCCTTCAACTAACTTTGGGCAACGTGCCACTACCCTGAGGCCATGAATCTTACCAATAATACTCGTGCACTCAATTTTGGCATCTTGTATTTCCAGATGTAGTTCATGAGAACCATCTGCCAACTCCTTATTTCCAAATGTGTATGACCACTGAAATACAGAAAGTGGAGAGATTATCTTAATTTCACCGGCAATTAATCTGCTCATCCGAGAAGTCTCTGCCCTTACCCATTGTTTAAGAGCTGTTGCTATTTTAAAACAGTAAATAATTGGTTTCTAGAAGGCACTCATGTTTTTCATACGGTTAATATCCAACCACCCTATTAACTTTTTAACCGCTTCGGTTTATGAAGATTTACATTCCCCTGACTTTTCCCAGAGGTGCACACTTCACAATTCTGATTTATCATCATTCATTTTATATCCAGGTATTGAGCCAAGACATTATGTTTGGAATCCTACTGATTTAAGGAGCAAAGTGGATGTTGTGCAAAAAGCCCAGAGCGCTGCTGCCAGGCACTATACTCTAGAACCCCCAATACTCTTGTCGGTCTTCTCATCATCTATGTTTGGACGCTATGGATGCTATATTAAATTATGTTGGCTTGGGAGTTAGGAAACTATTATAGAAGCATAAAAATACGTTTCACTGATACATAGTAGAGTTCAGACATCTTCCCACAGGGACTAACCTGTCAATCTGATGACTGTCCATTTTGAACATTTGCCTGCAACTCATCTTTTACGTTACTCTTTCACAGACATTTCATCTTACTGCCATGTTATACTGCTCTTCTCTTCTAACAGGATTTCAAATCCATTTATTCTCTACCACCACACTGGATGCAGTCAACAGTAACGTGCTCTTCCTTACTGATTTTTTTCAAGAAAGCCCATGGTTTTGTCCAGTCCCAAACACTCTCTGACTATTAGTCTTCACCATTACGATGGTGCACTATTTGTCTGTTTCATAGTGCACAGTCCAAAACTCTCATCTGCAGTTTGTGTTTCCTGCAGAACAAGACACCAGCATGTGATGACTTGGAAATCCCTTCCTTACATGCTGCAGCCCACAGCACACCGTGCTTCTAATCCCAGCAACTTTTCCACTCTCTTCTCCCTCTCTGCCTCTTCTCTGCATAAACTGAGGCAGGAATTAAGTGGGAGCTGAGTAGCTGAACAACTCAACGTCAAAATCTGATCCAAGAAGCCAAGAGTGAGGTTCAGGTTCAGGCACTGACAGCTGTGTGTGTACAGTGCAGGAGGCTAAGGTCCCATTACAGCCAGCAGAAGATTCTGTTGGATGATACATGAAGAATAAGAACAACAAATAGTACCAACAACACATTTTTTAATCATGACATTCAGCCCAAGTCCTTTATTATGTATTCTATTTGTTTGTTAGACATCAAAAAGCTATTTGCTGTCTGACGGTACGGAATATAAGCACAGTGAACTCCATTCACAATTTCAGCTCTTTAAACTCTTTGGAAAGCCAAGAAAAAATATCAACTAGGAGGGAAAGAAAATGTGCATGGCAAAGGATGTTTTGCATCCACGTCTGAGAAAAAAACAGACAAAATATTCTCCGTGCCTTCTGTCACTATGACAACGTAGACATAGAGACATGCAAAATTTGAAATGTGAATAGCGAAGGTAGAATTTGGGGCTCTTGCACAAGCCATTAGCAGGATGGACTTACAGCTTCGTCTTCCCACGATTTTTGTTGCTTGTGGCCATGTTCCCAATACACAGATTAGGGCTAATCTTATTTAGCTGACAAGATCTGGACCTTGCAGCCTGAAGCTGTGGGGTTTTGTAGGACCTAAGCATCTTTAGAGCCCCAGGTCTCTAGCCAGGGAATCTTCCTCCTCCATTTAGGTGTATTCCACGCTCACAGTTACAGGCAGATCTCCCAGTACCTTTAACGGCTGTGGGACTGCTAACCAGAGACCTGGCCTGGCTCTTATAACCCTGAAAGGAAGGAAGGGAGGAGAGGAAAGAGAATCACATGCTCCACACATCACATATGCTTTACAGGCACCAGAAGGTGGAAGAGTCTGATTCTGTGCCAGCCACAGAGGAAAACAACAGGACAGATTTTCCATGGACACTTCCAGCGTGAATTTGCTAGAAATCTCACATAGTTGCTAAATCAACATACAGGGAGATGCTTGCCCTGTAGATTTCCCTGTGCCTGTAGGAAACCGCCTTCTGCCAGGCCTTTGTGATTGCATGGCTCAGAGAGAGCCATGCCCAGCTCTTCAAAGCCCTTTCTGAAAGGCCTGCCATGCGGGGTAGCCATGGCAAGCATCAGCTGCATGAACACTGCCTGCTTCATGCTGCTAGCCCTTTCCACACAGCATTAGTCGGATTAGAATAAGAAAGCACAGAAAAGCCCTTTCAGGATTTCACAACAGTTTGGAGTTTTTAACCTGCCCTTTTAGAGCTATATAAATGAATGTTCCTCCACATTACCTGCTGTTTTCCTTAGTCCTTGGTCCTGTTGCTACAGATTTTCTCCGACATTCCAATAGGAAGGTCCCACCAAAGGATTCCCCTCTATCAGCTGACTCCCCGGAGATAATTTTCTTCCTAGTTTATTCGTTCCTCTTATACCTTGCAAGACCAGAGTGTAGCTTCACTTTTGTTCCAGCGACTAGCTCAGGGAATCATGGCAATAAATGGTAGAAGCCTTACGATGAATGGCTTCATCTCCAGAACCCCATGTGTCCTCACACAGGTTGTGACAACACTTCAGAAATCTCCCATTCTACCATCTCGTTTTGAAAGCCCAAGCCTGCACACTGCTTTTTGATCAAAATGAGTTCAGGAAGGGCATCAAAGAGCTGTTGATTTTTCCTTGTAGCTAATTAGCTTTCTTCCTATTCCATGCACGTATTTGAACGTCTTGGCCATTTGATTCCTTCCCAAACCAGTTCCTTTTGGTGCAATCCCATTTGTTATGGCAATTATGCTGCGTTTCACCAAGAACTCTGGTGGGCATGAAAGGATCATCCAGCCATAACAAGCTGAATCTTCAGCAGCACCCTTTTGATAAAATCTAACTTACTATAGACTAAAAGGGCTACTATGGGCTACGCTGGTATTTCCAGCACACTCAGCTTCAATTTTCAGCCATGGAATAACCCTGAAAACAAGAGTCTTTCTATTATTTATGGAGAGACTGCTGTTATTTTTAGTGAGTTCCTAGAATTTGTATTAAGGTAAATATTTCATACCAGAGGAGGAGGAATTTCTGGAGATACTTTACATCATCAGAAAGCAGTGTATGACTGCACAGTGTCCCCTGAGCCTATGAGTCACATTTGTTAATGTTCATGGTGCAATAAGAAGACAGGCTAGGTTTTCTGGTAACATTTTGCTCACGTCTTGCGAAAACATGGAATTGTGCAGCCTGTCAATGGGATTCTCTAAAGTCTGGGCTCTTCTTTTTCCCAGTTTATCACATTTCCGTTATACTTGCCACTAATAAACCATTCAGCCCAGTGCTTTATCGCATATATCTCAATTGCTCTGAATTTTTTTCCAGAATGCCTTTATTTTAATGAAAATTGGTTTACATCACTGTTTACTGCCACAATTATAAAAAAGAGAATCATTGTCAGTATATTAAAAAAAATAATTTCTATTTCATCTTCCCTGTGGACAATCATTACTATTTTATTCTCATCATGTTGCAAAAGTCTACCTAACATACGCCAGAGAACTTCTCCAAATAACAGCTTTGAAGCTTAATTTTCCGTATATTTTTTCCTCAGTAAATTACTATGATTTTACAGACAGTTTCTGATTCTGTACAAGACATGGCTTAGATCAGCTGCTCAATAAAGAAAGGTCTCATATTTGATAATCTCTCCCCAAAAGCCAACATGTAGTCATTTTGTAGCCCCTCCCGACTTCGTAATGGTCAGAAACAGGTACAGCTCACACAAAGATAACTTCTTCCTATGGCACCGTAGTTAGTTCTGCTCTTGCTTGAAATATGTGCACGTAAAATCACACCAGAACACACAAGGCACACAACAACGATTCCCTATTTAGGTACCTTTGTACATCCCTTCTTTCTCCTTACAATTTAAAGTAAATGTCTATTCTAGAGTGTTCTTCTGGACAAATTTGGCAATGGGCACTAGACAGGAGAAGTTAACTCATGAACTAGAGGCCCTCCACTGAAAATACTGTCACCTGGCTTCCCAACGTGACTCCCAAAGCACAGCTACGCCAATGAGTATCAAACACCTTGCAGAGTTTGTCCATTCATAGTCTGCAATGCCTGTGCAATAGAATCATAGAACGGTTTGAGTCGGAAGGGACCTTAAAGATTATCTAGTTCCAATCCCCCTGCTACGGGCAGGGACACCTTCTACAATAGATAAGCATGTCTAGCGCCTCAGCATTTGTTAGATCCTTCTGGGCTTTCTCATCCCAGGTTTTGTTTGAGATGAAAAGTTTAAAAATAATAATAAAAGAAAACAAACAGCAAAACAACCCTCATATTTATTTACAACACTTCCACACTGACAGAGCACCAGAAATACAACATACATGCATTTGAAGGAGTTGCTCCATGTTACAATTTTTGCCAGAGCCACAATACTTTGTTGGTTTACAATTCCTAGGAATTCCACCCTACTCCTACTATTTAGGATGGATACCTTAAGATATCTCAGCCTCATTCCAACCCACTTTTACCTTCAGCTGTTGTAATGTGAAAGCACACATTTGCTCTAGTGGCTTACTTTCTTTATTAATTTCTTCAGAACTCCTAAATGGCATCTGTTCTTGACATTTGCTTGAAACTTAACTGCTTCCCTGCTGAAGTTCACCCCAGCTTCTTGGCATAGCCAGAACAAAAGAGTATTTTCCATGTAATATAGTATTCTTACCAAAGCCAATGTTATTTTCATGAATATATTTTATTTAATGCAGAAGAAATAACATTTGTGAGGAAACAAAAGAGAGGCTATTCGTAATGAGATAAATTTCTTCTATAAATTCTGATACTACTAGCCAATGCAACTGTATCTTATTTTGAGCAAAGATTTCTGCAGAAAACCTGCTCAATCAAAAAACACTTAGATCTTCTTGTCTGACTTCTCATTACTTGAAACCAGCCAGTGCCTGAGGTTCTGGTTTGACACAGAACACAGTGGGGATCGCAAAAGTCAAAAACCTCATGTTTTTAGCAAATAAAGCAGGTCAGGAACTGTCCTTTGGCACGGGAACCAGCTGGCACAACACGGCTTGCATACGAATTGCTAAACTCTCTTATCTCCCGAAATAGGTCAGCTGCATGAGACAGTCTGCTGGGAATGGCCCCTGGCCCACACCGACCCATGAGCTGTGCTGGGAAGTGCTTCAGAGGCTGCTAGTCTGATAGGACAGAACCACACTGGGGACACCACCACCAAGGAAACAATACGGACAATGACCATGTGCCACAGTTTGAGGCTGAACCCTAGCCCCATTTAGTTTACTGCTACAGGGTTGGCTATAGGGATAAAGATCAAAAAGCGCCTGCAACATAAGCCAGAACTGAAATCTAAGCTCTACATTTTATTGATGCCTCCCTCGTGCTTCACAGACTCTTCTTTCAAAGCTATTTTTGACAGTTATCTCCAAATTAAAGTGTCCACTCTGCTCTTTCATGCCATCATTAATTGGCCCTTTTCTCTGGACAACCAATCAGATCTTTTTAACCAACGCTGAAAATGTTCTTGTGAGGCACAGAAAAAAAATGTTTAAAAAAAATAGTAAATTAACTGAATCTGCGCTTTCTCTCTGCAGAGTCGACAGTTTTGCAGTGAAGTGTCGCAAAGTCACTCTTTCCCATCGCAGACTGCAGCACAGGGTATCTCATGAAGAAGAGAGCATGGCTGCTGCTAAGGTGACTTGATTACCTACCTGCATCTCAGGTCTGTTTGACCTGCTTTTTGGGTTAAGCTGCTATAAGAAGCCACTAGTTATTGAAACCTTGTTTCTGTAAGCCATATCCTGACACTACCTTGGGTCACCGGGCTTTAAGAAAGAGCGTTTCAGGTTATGAAGAAGACAAGTGTACACAGCGTACCTCTGTCACCTGATACTTTTCTAAAAATCAGATGCCTCTCAAGTGCAAGAAATACATGGTAACCCCCCTTTGTCCTCAGTCGTGGAATACCCTTCCTGAAAAATTTAGTTCCTCAAACCTGCAGTTTGGTTATCATGAATGTAAACCACCACTGTTGCAGCAGGGATGTAGAGAATAGCATGAAAGACTGCTGACCACCCCTGAGAGGAGAAGGGATTGGGAAAGTCTGTGCAGCCAGAGCCATGCACACATCTTGGGTGCTTCCCCAGAAGCCTCTTCAGCACCCCTTTTCCACCCACGTGTTTATATATCTGGCACACAAAAGCACATGCAGTGCACTGTTTTGCTTATAGGCAAAGTTCTTACCATTCAGCGATACCCAAATAAGAAAGCAACTACCCATTGTTGGTTGGTTTGTTGTTTGTTTGGTTTGGCTTTTTTTTTTTTTTAGTTTCATAATGGGAAAACTGTCTAATTCTCCTCCTGCTGTTCAATTGTCCGATGAAAACGTACACACAAAAACCGCGGCTTTCTTTAGATACACATTCAGGTGGAAGCACAATAAAACAGCAGGAGCCAAACACTGACATACCAGGAAAACGTCAGAACCGTGGCTGCAAAACTTCCCCCGTTGCTCATCCAGGTCGCACCTCTGCGCCCTTACGCTGAGTTGCCATAGTTGGGGACAACAGATGAGGCGACGCTCCTACAGGTTGTAACCGCTTTCCTGGAAATAACCGCTCTTCCTAGGGGAAAAAAAAA
>VXBH01007321.1:163381-204907 GCA_013400035.1 Rynchops niger | reverse complement strand
AAAAAAAAAAAGGCACATGAAGACCCTAACTCCCAGGCTTCTTCCCACACGGGGAACACCTGCCCCTCCGTCACCGGGCCTCATGGCTGCCAGGCGGCGGTGCCTCACACGCCTTGGGTCGCCACCGGCCAGCTGAAGCGGCAGCTCCAGAGCCGCCCACAGGCGGGATCCCGCCCCGCCGCCTCCCCACACGCCCCGGACCCAGCACCTACCCGTCGGTGTCCGTGAAGGACAGGCGTCAATGCAGCCCTCACAGCTAAACTCACCTAAAAAAAGCCGTTAACGGTCCGGCTGGCCGTGGCGCGAAGCCAGGCGTTGCCGCCGGCCGCGCCTCAGCGGGGTCCCAACGGCGCCACTGAGGGGCCCAGCGAAGCGGGAGCCCCTCGCAGGTCGCCCCGCTCCCGCCCTTTGACGGCCCGGGTTTTTGCCCGGGTGGCGGCAGGGCGAAGCGAGGCGTTACAGGTGCTCGAGGGAAGCGGTGCCGGCGGGCCCGCAGCAGGGAGGAGCGCTCCGCTCCCTTTCCCCACCCCACCACACAAAGGGCCTCCGGCCGCTTCCCCCGGGAGCACGCAGGGGGCAGGGGGGGTGCTGTTGGCGGAGAGAGGAGCGGGACCCTGACAAAAGGCAACCCTTCTCCGCTTCCCCCCCCCGCCTTCCCCGGGCTGCAGGCGGGGCCCTGCGGCGCCTCCCCCGCGCTGCCAGCCATCCCGCCGGCCCCGGGGGGGAGGCGCTGGTCCCACTCGCCCGGGCGAGCTGCTGAGCGCCGGCGGCAGCGGCCACCTGGTTCCGCGGGCAGGGCGCCGAGGGAGGTGAGTGGAGGCGGGCGCCTCGTGGCCCGCGGGCAGCACCGCACAAGCCCGCCCGGCCCCCGCTCGCCCCCGGGGGAGCGCCACCATCTTGCCGGGGGCAGCGCTCCCCCGCGGGCACAGGGTTCGGGGCAGCCCCGGGGCGGAGGCGGGGAGGAGGGCAGCCGGGCCGGGCCAGGCCGGGTGAGGGGCGTGAGCGTGGGGGCGCGCCCGCTGCCGCCGGCTGCTGGGCTCTCCTCGGCGGGCACCGGCGGTGGGACTTCGCCCTCGGCCACCGGGATTCCCCGGTGGGGGTTTTGTTGTGTGTGCGTGTGTCTGTCTCTCTCTCTCTCTTTTTGCCTCCCTCAGTTTCGGTGGCGCTAGGGGAGGAGGCGAAACAAAGGCAAACCCGGTAACCTGCCTGAAAACGAGCGAATAGACAAATGCGGGGGGCTCCACGGGATGCCCTCCCCTCCCTGAGAGGGGAGCGGGTGGCTGGGGCTGCCGCGCCGCAGCCTGCCCTGCGCTCGGCGGGTCCGGGCAGGGCTTGGGCTCGTTGGTTTTGTAGTAGATCAATTAAGCATCCCGGAATTAGAGAAACAAAGCGGTCCCCTGGTATGAAGACGGTCGTTCGGATGCGGGGTTTTGTCGGTTGGTGTTACCTGTAGTGGTTAATCACATGGGCTGTAAAATAGGATGTTTCTGCCGCTTGCGGTGTTTATTTACTTTTTGTATTTCACTGGGTCTGGACTATTAAAATAAATCAGCCAGCTGTGTTGTCTGTAGATTTGTTGGGGTTTTGTTTGGGTTTGTTTTTTGTTTTTTTTGTTTTTTTTTTTTACTTCTCTTTCTTTTTGTATCTACAAAAGGAAGGAGGCTTAAGTGTTTGCAATCTGAAAGCCAGAAAAGGAATATTTGTTTCACGATATTTTTAGCTGAAAACCTTGAAAAAGAATGTAAAACTTTATCTTGATAGACTTGACAATAGGTTTATTACTTGTAAACCCTTTATTTCATTTTTAAAGCCAGTCTGATTTAGTGATTTCAAAATGACTGAGAAAATAATGTTCAGTAATGGGGTCTGTGTTTACTAAATTTACTTACATAGTGCAAGTTTGGTTAGCACATTGAAAATTAAGAGTACAATTATAAACAGAAGTACACACCTTGTCATTTAAGTAGGAAGGGAGAGGAAAACATTTGATTTGGACCCTAATTCAAGAAGGTGGTAGAGCACATACCTGATAAAGGCACAGTTGTGGGGCAGAGAATTGAGCATTATTTTCATACTTGTTGATGTTACATGCCATGTCTTGTGTTTTGGGCCTGGCTACCCCACAACTCTCTTTTCTATTATTACCCTTTCTGTAGGGAGGCCTGGGCTGCATCCTCACGATTTTTTTCTGTTGAACTCTGAAATGCTTGTGTTTCAGATGGCTTCCAGAAGTTATATGCTTCACTGATTCAGGACTGGACTATACAAAAGCAATTACAGAAGTTGCATGGAAGGGCTTTTTTTTAATGACAAAGGTGTCTGTAAAATCAGTCTTGAAGGCAGCCACCTGTGTGCCTTGTTGAGGCTTTGCAGGAGCTTCAAAATAGATACTGGGTTTAATCATCTTAAAGCTCACGTCTACTTGAAATTTTAAATACAGTGCTCCTTTCAAGATGAAAGTTGCTATCAATTGCTACTTCTAACAAAATTACCCTGCTCGATAAATCTATAACAACTTCATTAGGAAGTATTCAGCATGGTTACTTAACAGAAAATTAAATCCCAAATAGATCAGAAGAGGACTTAGCTCTTCTTTCCTAAAGGATCTCCTTTACTTTGCGCTTCTGTTCAGCACATTCTGCAGGCATAGGGTATAGGCAGTGCTCTCTCCCACAGGCAGTAGGGAAGGTTTCTTGAGCCTTAGGAAACCTCAGCTGTGCCCCCCCCACCACCCCCATGCGTATTATTGTAAAAAGCTGAACGCTCAAGCTACAANGAGAGGAGGAAGAGAAGGGACTTGTGGAGTAGATGTTCTCTGAGCCCTTTGAAACTGGACACCTATTATATGTTTGTCAGCAAGTCGGTAGGACGAAGTGACCCAAGTGATTTCTTGGAGACCTGAGTCTCCTAAGCTGAGGAAAGCACGTACTCCGGTTATATGGTCACTGAACAAAGATGCTGTCCTAGGATCTTTCTCCAGAGAAAGGTCTTTGGCAATTCCAAGTTCTGATTTCAAGAGAAACTGCTAATATTCTAATGCTTTTTTCCATGATAAATAAATTAAAAATAGACAGAACATGCCATGTATGTAGCATAGATTTTGCTTCTTTGAACTGAATTATTCTAGGAGTTAGGATTTGCATGCTTGGCCACAGGTACCTCTGAGTTAAAGAAATGGTATTTGCATAGTGTCTTCATGCTGGTGGCAGTATCTTGTGTTTGTCAAGGCTTTCCGTGAGCAAGAATAATGCATTGGTGAGATGGCAGTTTGGGTTTATTGTGAGAACAACTCGAATACGGGAAGATTTATCAGCCACTTAAAATAAGGGAGTCAAGCAGGTAACCACCTCATTCTCCACAGAATGCTGTGTAGCACCATCAGCTTCTATTGTGTTTCAGGCTTAATTTAAAAACGAAACCTGGCTTGTCATTCTCTGGGGTCTTGAGAAAAATCTCTGAAACGTGCGTGATCCGAGTGGAAACAGATACAGACTGTGAACAGTTTTAAAGAGGTGTAAACTGCTCTCCATGTCATTTTAGAGGAGTCCATGTTCAGGCCAGTATGGTTATTTGGTTTCTCATGGATGGAAGAAGAAATAAGTGTGAAAGAAAACTTTGGTGTGTGTGTGGGGGAAGTGTGAGGGGGCAGGAGGAGAAGAAATTTAGTTACCTAATTCCAAAAACTCAGTTTTCAGGAATGTAGGTGGTTTGGTGGGAGTTTTAAAGTCTAAGGAAATTCTGCTTTTTCTAATAATGATCTCTAGGCAACTAGAATTCTATAATGTGATGCTTTTCTCACATTTACGTTAACGCTCCTCATACTTCGATTTTCTTTAGTTATATTCCCCTGAAAATAGAGGTGGTCTTTCACCCAGCATTAGACATGAAGTTTGTACAAAATGGACAGCAAACCACTTTACAAATCCAATACCACATTAAAGTATAGGACCTCTGTTTTTTCCTGTGGTGGATCCAAAGTAGAAATAGCGGGTGTGTAAGGTCCAGATTTCTGAAGGACTTGAGATGCAGCTCAGGTTAGGATGCTTGCAGCTGGTTGAGGAGGAACAACTTCTGGCTTTGTCCATACCTCATTTCATACCTGCAAGAAGCTGTTCCCTTGCCTTTGTGCTGTGCTCTGACGGTCTGTGGGCAGCTTGGTGTGTGCTGGGCTGGTAGTTCTCAAGAGGGAGAGAGAATTTGACTGTGTACTTGAAGCTGTTCCTGTGCCTATGTGCAGAGTAGTGTAGGCAGGCAGTAGGGGAGGTTGCTGGAGTCTTGTGAGAACTCAGCTAACCTCTGTGATGTGTGCACGTTTACCTTTTTACTCTTTTTGCTAGATGTCTTAAAGTATGGTTTAATTAACAAAAGATAAACTTTTCTTGTGTGTCTGCCCCAAAAGGAAGAAGGAAGACAGCTGAGGGGCTTCATTTAAACTTGTAAGCGTTCCTCAAAAGAGCAGTGGCTCCCTGTAAGATGAAAAGTAGAATAAATAAAAAAGCATTTCTCTCATGAAGTACTTTTGGGTTTTTTTCCTTCCTTTGAAGAGGTCTCAGTTTAGCTCTTGCTAAATAGTCTTGCAATTTCTTTGAGATTAGTATTTCCTACATAAGTCTGTTGATAATTTCTAATGCTTTGTGGAAGGCTTTTAAATAAAAAATGAGAACATTTATCTTCAAGGGCTACTTAGTACTCAAGTTAAATGTTGATCACAGTAAAGCTCCAAATGAGAAAAAAAGTTAGTCTTTAAATTGATTTTGGGTATTCTGCATGCCCTAGAGAGAGATGAAAATGTCTGGGGCTTTGTTACTGCTGCTTTCCCCCCCCATCTTTCTGAACAAAATGTGAAAGGACTGGGGGAGGGGCAAGAGTAGAAATACAATATCTCCATAGGCAGAACTTGAGTAGTTTAATAGGCATTACTAAAATCCTGAAACACTTTATGGTTTTTATTACATGACTCATTCTTTGCGGCACTCTATTGGTATTGTATACAAAAGCGGGACTTTTCATCATACAAACTCAGGTTCATCCACAATTGCCTTGGGCTGTCTCGAGTCAATGTGAGGGCTCGATGGGATCAGGAGATGTGCATCTCTCTTACTCCAGTGAATGCTGAAGGCACATGGGTCAAGTAGGTTCTTAAATTAGACCTTTCAGTTTAATGTCTGAATTTAGGTGTGAGGAACCTGGGCTATAAGGCATGTGTGTCTTACACTGGGAAAGTGCAAAACATGTATTGTGCAATGGGGAGAATTGCTAGCCAGTATTGCAAAGCATGAAAACTGGAAAGAATGCTGCAGCCCAGATACATGCACTTAAAATAAGATTCTCATCAGAACAATATTGATGGCTTTAAATACCATTCAGTGTATTTTAATCCATTGTAAAATAAAGAAACGTTCATTAGTACTATACAGACATTTGTTTCCAGTCCGATTCTCCTGCAGAGACGTGTGAGGTACACAAGTGAGCTGTCACTTAATCAGCTGGACTCTGCTATCTCTATTGATATGGATGTACTGAGCTTGGTGAATTACTGTGTTTAAGCCTGCTTGTTCAGGCTCTATAACATATTAAACAGTTTTTCTTTAAAAGCACTGGAATAAAATGTCATCGTGTTTATGGAAAATAAGGGTGTGAAACAGTAGATGCTAAATTAGGACCAGTTTTCCCCACATAAATATATTTTTTTCCCCAGTGACTTAAATGGAGCAATGATGAAAGCATGGCGAAGTGCTGCAGTGATCAAATGCCGAGTGAGACAATTTGCAGGACAATCTGAAAACATTGGACAAATGGTCTTAGAAATGAGATACGTTTAAATGTTTGTGTTACACCTGACTAGAATTCATGCCCTGCCTAAATAACCCGTGAAATAGCTGAAAAAGCTGCATCGTATAGCAGCAACAGAGATCCAGTAATAGTATATCGACTCGGAGCAACAGGGACCCTAGGAGTCAGGTTTAACTGCCATGGTGAAGTGATTGCAGAATATGGATTTAAGTTTCTGAGATAACTGGATGTCTTGCATAATCTGGTTACATTTGAAGATAATTATTAACTACTCCCTTTGCAGTGCTATACTTGAATTAAAGGGGGATTTTGGGTTGGAAACTGAAGTAAATTCAGTGAAGTGTGTGTGCAGAGTGATTGAAATAGGACTCTTGCTTTCAAAAACTGCTCTTTTGTCTGAATTTCATAAACAATAGTTCAGGAAGCGTTTGCACCTTAATTAAGAAGTGGTATGGAGTGCTACATAATATTATGTATTACTTCTTAATATTGCATATTAACGTGTTCTTGGCCCCATATGTATTTATAGTTTCAAAGCTGAGACCTCATGCATTTAGCGTGCTGTCAGACCTTGTTGCATACCTAACTGATATTAGAATAGCTGGCAACAATTTGCAGTAAATGGGGGGATGGTGACCCCTACCTGACGTTCCCTCTGGGACTGACTGGGATCACAGTGGGAGAACAGAGCTTTTACACAGGGACTGTGAATTTACAGTGATGTGCTGTACGTACCGTGTTCTTAGAGACTTTCTCTCTTCCCAACCTAGAGCACATGCCAAAGGCGTAACGTATCTGTGCCTGTTTTCATACAGTGGTAAGTAACCATCACATTTGTCAGATGTCTTTCCTGTGAGGGTGGTGAGGCACTGGAACAGGTTGCTCAGGGAAGCTGTGGACGCCCCATCCCTGGAAGTGTTCAAGGCCAGGCTGGATGGGGCTTTGAGCAGCCTGGTCTAGTGGGAGGTGTCCCTGCCCACGGCAGGGGGTTGGAACTAGATGATCTTTAAGGTCCCTTCCAACCCAAACCATTCAATGGTTCTGTGTACTCTGCCAAGCCCCATGTGTTCCTGTGTGCTATGCTGCATCCCCATTAGTGTTATATTTTGATAAACTTCACTGAGCTGAGAAGCAGGTCTTTATTTGAGTTTGCATAAAATGTACCATAATAATTGGTGTCAGCAGCAAGAGCAGGACTGCTGCACAAGAGAGGCCCAAAGCAGGAGCCGAGGGTGACCCCAGCACAGACTCACTGACCAGGGCACTGCGCACAGGGTCTGAACACCAGATCTGGGCACCGGTAGCAGGCTGTACCAGCCGTCCCTCACCTGGTGAGCAATGAACCTGGTCCCTCCAGGGAGTCCAATCAGGAGTGAAAGAATCCAGAGCCAGGACTCAAAGCAGGGCTGCGATGTTGACCTGCCCAGGACAGGGCTGTAGCCAGGCGTGCCAATGGCACAGCTTAAGTAGGGACTGAAGGCCTCGGGCTGAACTTAACGTGCAGCTCTTGGGCCTGTGGGTAGAGGTCTTGGCTAAGGCTGATCAGGGCCAGTGAAGTCTATCAATGCCTTCAGGCCCTGACAGTTGGATCCAAATTCTGGCCTTGCTTTTCCTTGGGTATTCCACCAACTTTGATGTCTGCAATCTGGTTTAAAACAAAACAGAAAAACCCAAACTCACAAGTAGCATTGGTTTTAGTATGCAAAGCTGAGATTCAGGAGCAGTTGTTTAGCCCTGTAAGTGTCAAATGTAAGTTTCATTCTTAGGGCTTTTTCTTGGTACCTCAGCCTAGTTTTTATGCTGGTTGAGGGCCTTACTTTATCTTTGAATGTTTTGAAATAATAAGAAAAATTACTTGCATCTGCAGTATCATTGCAGTGATCCAAGTGGACATATATCCATCAGGGATGCTGTGACTGTTTGGAACATTTTACATTAGCTCTTAAGGCAAAAGAATCAGTTGGAGTTTGTGTGCTGTTTTCCCCTCCATTTTTGATATGTTTTGCTTTTTATAGGCAATCTTGGTCAAGTCAATTTTGTTGAATGTCCCTGCAAGCTGCCTCTCTTCATGAAAGTATGAAAAACATATGTAGTGATTATGTCGCAGCCCTCCCGTATTTTTTTCACCATCTTCTTTGCCCTCTGAGTCCCTGAGCTGTTGGCTTAAGAAATAAGTTCACATTGCTGCTTTTAAAGTCATAATAAAGATTATGAGTGGGTCAGAAAACTAATTAATTACGGTAGGATTAAGGTCATAAATGTGTGTCTCTAACTGCATGCTTGGATATAATTATATCACGTTATCTTCAGGAGTTTCCATTCCTTAAGGAAAGGCAATAAATTAAAAATGTATACCTAGAGTAATTTGCTGACTACTGAAGCATAGATCCAGCTGCTTTTCAGTTCACCTTGCACAGGAGCAGGGGGAAAAACTCCTGTAAGTTTCTGGAATTTTTGTCTCTTTCAGATGAGACTTCCCTGTCTCTGCCCCAATTCTTGGGCTAAAAAGAAGTAGTTCTGGACAGGAAAATTTTAAACTTTGTTAAGTGGCCTGAAGAAGTAAAATCTATTAATTTAATGTCTTAAGTGTAAGGGTAATTGAAAGAACTTCCCCTGCTCCCACGGAACTAAAAAAAACCATTGAAGTGCTAGGAAATACTTCTTTCATTAAAACCCCTGTGCACGTCCTGCTTAGGTACCTGCATGTGCATGCTTGTGCCCATCGTTGCATGCGGCATGTCAGACAGTTGCAGAGGCAGATGCAGCTTAAAAGTACATACTGTGTACTACATACATTATTTACAAGCAGCATGTGCTTTACTACAGCTGTATCTGTTTGCCGCTACCTGTGTGACAAGAACGATGTGTACACCGAACCCATTGGGTTCGGCAGCTACAGAAAGAGTTGAGCAATTTGCATTTCCCATCCTCAACAAATGTTGCAAAGCCTAAAAGACTGGAAATAGACAAAGGCAGAACTGAGGAAACTGACAGTATATTGGCAAAAATAAAATTACTGTCTCTAAACTTGGAAGTAGATGCACCTTGCAGTAGTATTTGAAGAAGAGTGTTTTATCTGTTCGTTGAAGTAATGTAGTAAGTGACAGAGAGAGTACTTTATTGTTCATGGGTGATTCCTGGGAGATCTGGCACTCAATAATGTGGGGCTCTTTTTTTTAGCTGTTTCATTTTAAACTGATAACCCTTTTATACTTTCTTCAGGCCTATAAAACTGCCACCTTTAAATGTAATGTAGAGATCCCTACATGTATCATTGTTAATATCCATGATCTGGAGTGATGCTTTTACTCAGCTCATCAGTAGCTAGAAACAGACATACACTAGAAGCACTCAGATTTAGAGATGCTTGTACGACAAACAGAGGTCACGCATCTTATCCAAAAAGCATTAAATTTACCTGGAGAAACACGTATCTTCCTGCTTGGGCTAGGCGTTTTCCGGACAGATGTGGAAAAGCTTGTTCAGGTCCCTTGGCTTGCAGGTTTTGGGCCATTTTTTTTGTTGCCCACATGCCCTCTGGAGGAGAGCAGGAACAAACCTGTCTCTGGATGTGGTGCAATTTCCTGAAGAACTGTAAGTATTTGGAAAGCTCAATCTGTTTTCTTATGTGGAGCAAGTATTTTACAGTTAATAATGATTTAGTTGTAATTCTGAGAATTACACCCTTCAATAAGGGTGATTTTTGTATATGTGAAAGAGTAAAACCACTGTAGTTCTCTGGCATTTGTATATGTAAATTGAGAAACCCGCAGGTGTTTAAGAACGTGCTGGCTCTGGTACCTGTAAGCACAAATAAGCCTGGCAATTAACTCTATCTAGGCTAAGGAACTGCAGCCCCTTTCTTCTGCTCAAGAAGAGAGCAGCCCTGATGTACCTGGGTGCTGTGTCAGAAACCAAAGCATCTCTTCTTCCTGCCACAGTTCCAGTTAATCTGTTTATGAGAATTTTGAATCGTAATTGCAGCTTCCTCATATCATGGGAATCGTAGTATCTTATTCTTTCTTTTTATTATTTTATTCTTACATTATTTCACTTTTTGACAGTCCGTGTTCCAGGATGTTCTTTCACCTAGTTAAACTGGGTTTCAAAAGGTACTTTTGACGTAAATGTTGGCTTTTTCTGCTGAAAATGCAGAGTGACACTGATATTTTTTTGCCTTTATGCAGTTGTTATTAAGATCATATGTCATTTGATATTTGTATGTTGTTTGGGGTTTTTTTGTGATTAGCTCACCGACCTATGATATAAGCATTTTGAGAAACTGCGGGGACTCTTGAGGTTTTTATTTTGGGTACAATACTGTGGATGGCTATTACGAACTGCATAAGATACCATAAATGCCTATTATAAACTGCATATTTTTTCTTTAAATAAAATCAAAGGTACGACAATCCGTATGTAACTGTCAATCTTAACATTTCTTTCAAATAGCTAGGGGTTTTTTTCTTTCTTCTTGCAGAAAATGATTTTCTGTTTGTTTTTAAATTTCAGAACTCACTTTACAGCATTTTCATGTCTGACTACTGGTATTGGAGGTTGATCCCTTGCAAAGAAACTGGAAACTGCAACTGTTTTGCAACAGCCAACCAGTCTAATGAAGAGAAAGAAGAAGATACAAACCATCAGGTTGTGGTGTCAGATATCATGCAGCTTGTGCAAGATAAGCAGGAGGTGCCAGAAAGCACAGCAGGTGAGAAAAATATAATGTATTTTGAAAATTGTCCAGCTGGCTGCCAAACCATATTAAGAGGAGGACTGAAGAGGACTGATGGCTTTAAGAATTTCAGCAATGGTGTCTCATCACTAGCAGTAAGAGTAGGGCAGGGAGCCCAAATAAAGAACTAGGTGGGTATTCACTTGGAGGAGGGTGATGTCACCACAAAAATAAGCATTTAGTAGCAGGCTAGTGAAGAATTAAGACCTTTACTCGGGAGGCCTGATGCTTGTTATAAGAAATTAAAATAATTCCATAAATTAATTGATTAGCAGAAAATAGTCATCCCGAAGAAACCTGACTTCCCTTTCTACAGTTTTAAAATCATGCTCTAGAGAAAGTGCTGAGAAGCAAATACAAAATACCTCTGCACCTTATCACATTGCTTTTGTTGCCATGGTCCATAAGCAGAAAACTGTAGTGAGTGCTAGTTAATGGTTACAGGGATTAAGAATACATTTTTTCCTGTACCATCTCATCTTATATTTACTCATGCAGGAGATTGTTGCATTCATATATGAACTATGTGACCTTTGCCTTGGTACTAGTGCAGATGGACTATAATTCTATAATTTGATTAGCAGTTGCATCTGATAGCAGTTGGTCTTTATTAACACATCTTCATTTCATTTTGTTAAACAAGCCTTTAAAAAGCCTCCTAGGTAATTAAAAAAAATCTACACATATTCATGCAAACCTCTCTAAGCTGGAAAGATCATCTTCCAAAACCGGAAAGATGAAATTCACTAAAATGCAGTTTTGCATTTAATATACAATTACAAGGCAGGATATAACTCCTTTGTCATAAAAGGAAAAAAAGCTCATTCTTTCAGCCTGGATGAGCTAATGATGTTAGTGCTACTACAGAATGATTCATGTTCTGCTCTGGCTTAACAGGAGGTAGTTATTAGAGTAATCATTTTATTTGTGTTCTGTTGAGGTCTCAGCCAGAATATGAGATTTCTTTTGAGGGCAATGAGGAAAGATGCAAAAAAAAAAAAAAAACCCACCCAAATGCCAGAACAAAAAACCCTGCAGAAATTCTGGAGGAGGGTGTCAGGATTCATCAGAGGGTTACAAAATATGACTTCTGTGCTTTTATGGAAATAAGGAGTGTGTATCTAGAGAACAAGAGAAAACAGAAGGAAGAGCATGCGTATTCTGACTTTCTAGTGGAGATCTTTGTATATGGAAGAAGGTGGACATTGGCTTGTTTTAATTTTCTTGTCGTCCATATCTAATAGAATAAGAAAATGCAAACTTAATTTATGCAGAGAAGATTTAGATATACTGTGGGGATTGTTGAACAGACTACTTAAAGAGCGCCGTTTCTAGCTTGTTCTTAATGAAACCTCTAGTGAAATAAACCTGGAGGTGAGCTAGGTGAACTTGATTCCATCTCAGTGCTTTAAGCTAGGCTAAGAGACTTCAAGAAATTTTTTTAGTAAAGTGCTTCTGTGGTGGAAGAAGAAACAAACATGTCCTGGGAAGGCAGGCCTGGAGTATGAAGTCAGAGGAAAGGTCGTTCTGTCATGTGTCATCTGGAGGATTTTGAACCGGGAACTGCTGCTCCTATTCTCCAGAAATTCAGGGGAGAGCTGTGTTAGGTTCAAACTAAGGGGTGGGTGGGCGGGTGTTCTCTGTTGATGTAACAGTGAATCAACAGTTGACTGGTTAATCTGCAAAGGCAGCTTAGTGAACTGCACAGAGCAGAATGAAAGCAGTGAGGATGAGCCAGGAACTGAGTGTATATGCATACTTCATAGGCATGGGACTGTCTATAATAACCTGCACATATTCGGCTATGCTAATTTCACCTTTTTGCTGTGGCTGCTGTCCTGTCACTGAAGTCCATGTAAAAGAAATATGAGGTTTAGTGACTGAAGTTCTGGACTAAGTTTGCTGGCCTGAGTTGTAGCAGACTTTTCATTGAGAGTTACATCCATGCATGGCTTGACAACTGAATTGCAAGCTGTTAATCAAAACTGAAAAGCACTTGATAATACTCTTTAGGCCTGGAAAAAGTGGGACTCAATTTTTTAAAAAAATAAATAAAATATTTGTTTTCTTTCAATTTGAAGAAGAGAACACTGTCTAGACTGGCAAAGGAGATTTTCCGGAGCTAGGAATAAGAAACCTAGTTGCAAATAATTTTCTGGTAAAGTTATTAAACTTTAAAACTAAATTCAATATGAAAGCTCTTTCTGTGTCACAAGTAATACTATTGCTAGTATTGGGGGTTGAATGAATCATTGTATTTGTGGACATTTTATTGGGTTTTGATTTTTAACAAATTATTGCTCTTGATGCAATCTGCATGTTAGTATTTTCTGACTTTATCAAGGGACTGCTAAAAAGAATCTGCTCTGAAAAGAACTACAGCGACATAACATGGTGAATATTTAAAAAGGGCAATTTGTATGCTGCGTATGTGGTCGAATGAAAGTTGTTTTGCTCTAGTTCTAATGCTTGTTTAAATACTCATTTCAGGAAAAGAAGCAAGTATTTTTGTGGTTGGTAAAGAAAGCCATAGTGCCTTGCTCTGTGAAGCTAAGCCTTATAGTCTTCTGGTGGGAAAAGGCAGCAAGAGAAATGCTACTGCAGAAAATAAACTCCAGCAATGTTGTTAGTCTTTTCCCTTCTCTGTTTTCGGTTCTGTAAGCAAATATGGGAGGTCTTAGTCTCTCATGCAAGCTAATAATACTGTAGGACGGAGAGCATCTTGCTGCTCTTAGTTAAACCATATGTTGCTGTTGCTGAAGTTTTAACGCCTTTGTTCTCTCCCCCTCCCCAGGAACTCATCTGCTATACTATTTATACTATATTAATAGTAGTATTTTTACTGCAACATTTTCCTAGAAGTTATAATTAAGATCAGGTCTTCATTGTGTCTGTGAGTTTACACACAGAGAGAACATGTTGCATCTTGGAAGGTTTATAAGCCTAGCTTGAAAGCGATGGATGAAGAAATGTGCAAAATTGAGTTTGAGGCAGAGCACAGTCAAGATGGAAGCATGATAATGTCCCACCAACTTGTCTGTGCTCTAGCCTCATTTCAGATCGTGTGTGTAATACATCCTTCCCCTTCTTGTCTTCAGAAGAGGCTGGAAAATGGAAAGGATGTAGGTGGGCCAGACAGTCATGACTGTTTAAAAAGAAATAAATACAAAATTAAAAATCCAGTATTTCTATAATTTCTCAGTGCCTGTTACGTTGTTCTACTTGGTTGGGCTTGGACTTCAGGAGTGCTGTGCTTGGAGACCTGCTTACATTACAACAGGGTGTTGGTTTTTTTTGAATGGGGCTTTTCTGCACTGGGGATGGTCCCGGTCAAGTGGTTGACACTTTTTCTTTGTTTGGTTTTTCTTCCTTCAGTTCAGATCTGTTTGACATACAGTCTTTTCACAAAGGGTTGACTATCAGCTTTGACTGATAAATACCTGCTACAACATTGCGGTCTGGAACAGTGTGGTCAGGTTACATTATCGAGACCACTGATGACTCATCACCTGCCTCACGGGTGGAAAAACCCAACGTCAGGCTGTCTCTTAAACACTTGTACATCCTGGTAACTTCAGTTATATTCTGAACCTAGAGTATAACTTCAGTTATACTTATTAGCTCCTTGCTTCCACTAGTCACAACTGTATAAATATAAGATTTCAGTAGTAATGTACAAGGGAAACACTGTAGGTGTTCATTGTTATAAAATTTTGCTATGTAAAATTAGCTATTGTTTTTCTGAAAAGTCACTTAATGGTCTCTGGATCAAGTCCATTCTATTCCTTGATATCTACAAATACAACCTTTTAAAAATCTTAATTAAAAAATACGAAACTTCAAATGATCTCTTAGAAGCAGCTTTTATTGGTAGCTAAAAGAGTGACAACAGCGTGCTGCCATCTGATTAACGTTGGTACCATTTCAGTGGAATTAAGGTGGCATAATAGACTTCTCAGCCTGGCTGTGCAGATGCTAAATAGCCCATGACCTTTTTTGCCTTTAAAAACAAAGCCACCTAGAGCTGGAGTCCTTAAGTGGTAATACACAAGCCACTTAGTGATGCGTGGTCCAGCACAGAGCTGGTACCTGTTGCTGTCCCTGGTGGTATCTGTCATAATGCTCAAGGAGGGAGGGGAATTATTTTCTTTATGAACATAGAACTGGGACTGGCGTAACCGTTGGCAGAGAAAAGTATTTGTTTTGCTGTACACTTCTCTATTTTTCTGCTTGATGGCAGTGGATTGTCCTCAAAGGACAGGCTGGATTTTACTGTGGAAGCTTTTAAGTATATCCATGCTGAGCTTTTTGTTTTGTACTAGTAATTTGATTGATGTGAACTGCATGTCCAAGTAAGATACAGCAGATATTATGTGTGCACAGTTAGCATTTCTCAGTGTTTGAGGCTATTTGCTTACAGTGGAACTCAATTTTATAGATAAATGTCTTTACAGACCTGTTTCTTTGCTGGCTGCTGTAGGACTGGTATCAGTCTCAGCATGTGTTTATGAGCCAACGTTTTTATAAGTTAGTTAAAAGAGCTGCTTTTTATTAAAACTGAATTTCAACTGAAGGAATTTGGCAAAATCTTATGAGTTTAACTCCTCAAAATGGGACGTGTTTAAAGCTAATTGGAATAATCTACCTAACAACAGGGAAAGGAGAACCTTTGAATGGTAAACCTCATCTGTATTATGTTGCTGCTTCAAGTAACAGAGCAATGAAATCCCAGCTTGATTAAAATCAGTAGGAGTCTTGTCAGGATTTTCGTCTTAAGACTTTTAAGCTTTGCAGGTTAACCAGTCTCTTAAATGAAATTAATACTAAACATCTTACTCTAATTCCTTCTTCCCTGGGAATTACAGCAAATATGGAATACATAAAAATAACTTCTTGTTCAGCTAGTAGCACTTCAGCAAGAAGCTGGAGCAGAAAAGCTCCATTAGTGTAAAAAGGCTTTACCAGCTGAAAATGAGCTATGGAGAGGTATTTCAGTGATGTCAGCAATAAAATTCAGAGCATGTATGAGTACATATGTGTGTATATATATATATGTCTGTAATTCAGTGCCATACTTGATGAATTTTCAGTTCAACTGCTATTTGCCTTCCTGCCTATGTGGGTATTTCATATGGTAACAGAGAAAGAATGAAGTTTAAAAAAAAAAAAGACATTTTCTGGAAACAGTGCTGCCTGAAATTACTCTTAGTGTTTATTAGTTGCTGCTAGTCTTTTTTTTTTTTTTTTTTTTTANTTTTTTTTTTTTTTTTGCCACACCACTAAGATGAAGTTGAAGAACCTATGGTACCATCTGCAGCTGTAGTGAAGGCATGAAAGCATTTTTAATTTTCCTCCAAAATTCCCTGAACCCAACTGGGAAAGATTTTAGGGAGATGTTCCGAGTACTGTGTGCTGCAATGGTTTATACTGATCCATCACAACTTTTAACGGTGTATTAAGTGTATTGGAAATGCCTTTGCTGTGCATCCTTCTACTTTTTCCCTATTTTCTGTTGTAATAAGCAGCCCGGCCACAGCATTTGTTATTTTTCCCTTTCTATTCTCCTATTTCCTAGAGAGTCTTTTGCTTTTCAGAAAGAGTTTGTCTGGGGTTCCTTGTTAGCTGTGAGATCACATGGAACCTGGGAGGTATAGCTGAAGCTCTGCCAGCCTGTCTGCCTGCCTTCGCTGCCTGTTCTGTGCACGGAGAGCTCCTTGCCAAGGGAGAGGCAAACACCAATAATCTGTACAAAGAAGCAAGAACTTTTTAAGATCCAGTTAAGGGGAAGCTATACCTGCTTTGTTCGGCCGGGTGTTCCGAACACTTTCACGGTAAGATGTGGCGCATGTAAACTAAAATTTGGTGTTTCCTCAAATAGTGGCATTTTTGTGTTGCATAGGGAGGTATGAAATTATTCTCTAGCAACATTAAGCTAGTAAAAGTTAACACAACTTTCTTGGGTTTATATATTTTAATATTATGTAGTTATAGATGTCCTTTTATTTATAACATACTTGAAATATGTCACCATTTAATCATAAGAGAAAGCAATAACATTTAGTTATTAATGTTTTCATTTATTAAGGAAAATGAATAGTTTTTGTGATACCTCTGAATGTAATGAATCTTTCTCTTTTGATTTAGATCATGCTGCACTTTTCAGATATTCTCCATGCAGGATGAAACATGAGATGCTTGCTGAAACTAAAGTAGGAAAGCTGTGTCAATTCTGTTTAGTCCCTGGCATGAGTACCTTTGTGCCTCAGGTGGCTCCAAAGAAATTGGAAGAGAGCCTAAGCAGCGGTGTAATTGAAATTCAGAGGAGGTTACGTGTCTAACCTCTTTAGGTATTCTGTAAATCCCATCTTTTTGTGTCTGTAGGCAGTGGATATCTTTGTAAATCTGCTTGATTATAATATCTAAACAGGAAAAAACAAACTGTATTATAGAAAGTGATGTATTCTTCTGACAGGGTAATGCATCTCATGCCTTGGATATGCACCCCACCCCGGTGTAATGAAGAGCAGTTGCCTGGCGAGTTTAGAGTTCTTCCTTGCTTGTTGCCTCCTCTGCTTCTGTAACAGCAGATCGCTTACCAGATTTGGCACTTACTCCTAAGGCCATGAAGATGGAGAAGTTGTGAATGTAAACATTAGGTCTTATGTAGGTGCAAAAGAAACCACCTGAGCTACAAGGTTTCCCCCACGATCCTCCTGGATCCCACAGCATCCTCCTCGAGAAACCATCTGCCCATGGCTTGGATGGGAGTACTCTTCACTGGGTTAAAAACTGGCTGGAGGGCTGGGCCCAGAGAGTGGTGGTGAATGGAGTTAAATCCACTTGGCGGCCGGTCACAAGTGGTGTTCCCAGGGCTCAGTATTTGGGCTGGTTCTCTTTAATATCTTTATCCATGATCTGGACAAGGGGATTGAGTGCACCCTCAGTAAGTTTGCAGACAACGCCAAGTTGGGTGGGAGTGTCGACCTGCATGAGGGTAGAAAGGCTCTGCAGAGGGATCTGGATGGGTTGGATTGATGGGCTGAGGCCAGCTGTAGGAGGTTCAACAAGGCCAAGTGCCAGGTCCTGCACTTGGGTCACCACAACCCCATGCAGCGTTACAAGCCTGGGGAGGAGTGGCTGCAGAGCTGTCTGGCAGAAAAGGACCTGGGCGTGTTGGTCGACTGCCGCCTGAATATGAGCCAGCAGTCTGCCCAGGTGGCCAAGAAGGCCAACAGCATCCTAGCCTGTATCAGGAACAGTGTGGTTAGTAGGACTAGGGAAGTGATCGTCCCCCTGTACTCCGCACTGGTGAGGCCCCATCTTGAGTACTGTGTCCAGTTTTGGCCCCCTCACTACAAGAAAGACATTGAGGTGCTGGAGCGGGTCGAGAAGGGCAATGAAGCTGGTGAGGGGTCTGGAGACTAAGTCTTATGAGGAATGGCTGAGGGAACTGGGGTTGTTTAGCCTGGAGAAAAGGAGGCTGAAGGGAGACCTTATTGTTCTCTACAACTACCTGAAGGAGGTTGTAGAGAGGTGGGGACTGGTCTCTTCTCCCAGCTAACAGGCAATAGGAGAAGAGGAAATGGCCTCAAGTTGGGCCAGGGGAGGTTTAGACTGGATATTCAGAAAAATATTTACACTGAAAGGGTTATCAAGCATTGAAACAGGCTGCCCAGGGAAGTGGTTGAGTCACCATCCCTGAAGGTATTTAAAAGAAGGGTAGACATAGTGTTTAGAGATATAGTTTAGTGGTGGTTTTTGTCAGTTAAGTTGATGGTTGGACTGGATGATCTGAAAGGTCCCTTCCAACCTAGGCGATTCTGTGATATCATTTCAATGTCACCTGTGCATCTGTAGGGTAAAACGTGGTGGGTTAGACTGACTTGCTGGCTTCCAGATGGAAATGAGAGTGTTTTGATTAGATAATGATGGTGGAAGACTATGAAATAAATTAAAGGGTTTTTTGTTTGCCTTTTTTTTTTTTTTTCCATTTTATTATAGCTACAACAGCTGTTTATGTCCACAAGTAAGGTGCATAAAAATCTTCCTACCATGGAAAATAGCTCTCTAGGAACACCTTTTGTTCATTATTCACAGGTACAAACTGCAGACTGGCCTCATACTGATAGGGCTGGGTTTTTCTGCTGTTGGAAATTGTGCTGTTTTACAGTTAACTAGAATTGGTTAAATGGCCAGCTGTCAAATGAAAAACCTTTTTCTCCTGCTATATATACTGTGTTTGTTTTAATTGCTAGAGGCTAAAGAGAGTTTATTTAATTTGGACATGCAATTTAAGTTCCTTAGCTGTTTTATTTTCTCAGCTTATTAGATCTGCCTAAGCCTATTTGTTGATCATAAGGTACATTAGGAAAATTGTGATTCTTTAAAATTATTTGTTGCATATAACTAGATTATTGCTTGTAGTCTTACAACGTAATCTAAACTAATTATTGAACAGATTAATCTATTTTCCATTGACCATTACTGAACAATTTTTTATGTAGCGAGGAGGAGGGAAGCAAATTTGATACCACATCTGTAGTCTGTCGGTTTAATCTTACTGCTGTCAAATTTGTGTGACCTGTTTTGCAAAGGCTTACCTGGGGAAATGTACTTTTACTAATTACTAAGTGTGTGGAGGGAGGGAAAGCTCTGTGATAGCTCTGCAGCATACGTGACTTCCATCCAAGAATCATCTTGGGGCAGAACAACTATGCTGAAAATGATGGATTGACTTGGTTTCTTCTGGGAAAGGAGCAGTGAAAAATAAGATGCCTGGATTAACTGCTGCCAAGGAGAGCTGTCCAAAAGGTGAAGGTTCCAGGGAAACTATATCGATGTTGCTTCTGATGAGGTGTCTGGGAGGTTGGGAGCAGGTCCTTGAAAAACAGGCAGTCTTGCCAGCAGCTTCTATTTCCAGTAAGATGTATGGATACATGCATGGTGTTGTGTGTGTGCAGAGAAGGTACCGGAGACTTCTGTAATGCAGAAAGGACTTGCCAAATAATCCAATTGGAACAAGGCTGTTAAGCCTAAACCAGAGTCGGTTCTCTTAGTGCTGCCTGAAGTCCTCTTCACTAGCACTCTGTGCTGAGAAGAGATTTTTTTTTTTTTTTTTTCCAGGAGAAATCCTGGAATTTTCTTTTTCCACATAGGTAGGGCTTACAGTCAGAGGAGTGGGGAGCGAAAAATACAGCAAACATGCCCCATTGCACATATTACGGAAGCTGTTTTTTCCCCCTCCCTATTACTACTTATTTTGAGAAACACCTCTCATTTTAGAACATAAATGTTCAAGAACTATACTATATATAGAAATTTGCTGTTACATCTGTCTGCTGTAATATGCTTTTGTATAATTCCAGCTCTCTGCAATAGTACGATGTGGTGTTTCACTTACCTTGGCATATTTCATTCCACAGAAATCCTCTGCGCCCACCCTCTTCACTGTTGCGAAACATATTTACATAGGAGGGCTATAAATGAGATTCTAGAAGATACCTCAATGGCATACATGTGCGCAGCCAGGACTGGTCCCAAAGGGAGCAGCTGGGTTACTTTCCAATTTTACTAACTGGTGGGGCTCCAGCAGGGCTACTGGTCTTGTTCACTGTGCTGCAAAAGAAGAGGCTCACCAGCAGTGCATGGGAGAGAACAGTCACAATGTTTGGGGGACTTAGATAGCGTTTAGGTATTTAAGACCAAGAGGATGTCCCTCATTGTCTTTGTAATTCCTTCAGTAGTTTTTTCTGGTGAGGACTGAGCTACCTGGGTTGAAGGGTCCCCTTGACTTTGCCCATAGCTGCTGCCTTGTTGAGAAGGCTATCTGCAGTTTGGCACATGCCATGCTCTTGAGCTGCTACTTGTGCCCGATACACACCTTGCTGAGCTTCGCAGAAGGTAGGATGGTCAGCTTTATGCAGGCTGGATACAGAGGCGTTGGGTTTCCCAACATAGATCATAGTGAAGTGGTTGGAGCTCTTGCCCAAAAAAGAGAGCACTCTTAGGTTTCCTCTTCAGCCTAGAGGGCTGGGTGGACATCAAGCTACTCGGCCACCAGGCTCTTCTGGCATGAACACAGTGTCTTGAAGAAGTCAAGATTCACTAGAGCAGGGGACGGTGGTAGCAAGGGGAAACTTGGTTCCCTGCTAACTGAGTGAGGCCCTAACTTGTAAAACAGGAGTCTTGAGTTTTGCTGATTCCAATAGCATTTATACATCTAATAATAAATAATCACTAGATATGTGATGCGTAATCAGTGCTTGGAGTAGGGATCTTGTTCTCATCTGATTGCATTTTAAAAGAAGGAATTGTGTGGATGTCAAAAGCCAGGCAAGGGCTGTGATTGTGAACCCTGGCCATGATGTGTGTCTTTCAGCAGGCAGGTGAAACCCCAGCCCAGTCTCTGCAGAAAGAAGGATGAAGCTGAGCTGCCCCTCTGTCATATTCTTTGGTTTGCATAGACAGAGTGTGCTGGAAACGTGGATTGTCCTGCGTCCCTCTCACAAGGCCTGAGTTTTTTTGTGCTCTGCTTAGGGAATTTAGAGCACAGTAGATTCCACTATGGAAGGCAAATGCTGGGTGTCATTACCCAAAGTCTTTTGGGATCCCTCTTGCCATTTAATAGGTCCACATGTGATCATCTTATTCTCCGTGAAGTTTTGAAGAACTTCTGATTGGTCTGAACTGGCTTACTATTAGTCACTGCTGTTTGGTTTTTTGTGGTTGTGTTTTGTTTTGTTTTTTAAATCTGTGTAATTGTTTAACAAAGAGGGAAAATAGATTTAAAGAGCAAAAAGATGTATAATAAAAACTCGTTGCATGAATTTAGAGATTGACTATTTTACTGGCAGATTTCCTGTCAACTGGTTCTGTTAGCCCAGTGTATCTAATATTACTAGAAGGTGTAATATAAATATGTTGTCTCCAAGTGGCAACTAGAATTCACTGCTACTTTTTTATCCATCTTCTTTTTGGGTTTGTTTTCCTTTTGGAGGGGTGAGTAGAGAGCAAATACATATTTTAAAAATTTGTTCCTTTCAGTTCTGGTTTCACAGTTACTGGGACACAAAAGTATCTAGAGATGGATGCTGTAAGAATTTTCTGCTACTGTGCCTGGCCCTTTAATCTCTTTTAAGAAATTGAATCTTGCCCTTCCATGCCCAGTAGATGTTGCTGTTGAATCAATAACACTGAAAGAGGACGGCGGGGGGGAGGAGGGGGGGGAAGCTTTCGGAGCTCATAAGATAAGGTAAGTATTACGGTATCTTATCCAGAGAAAAGAGGTCTAGTTTAAAAAAAATAACGCAGTGCCCATAAAGTTCTCATTTATACATATCAGCTTGAGAATCTGCAGCATAAACGAGAAGTAAGCGTTGTGTGTGTAACTTTGAGTTACAGGTTTAATGTCCTGTGGAAGAACTACAAGGAAAGTAGATTTTCTACCTTGCATCTCCATTATGGTTTTACTAAATATTTGTATTTTGTACTCTCATCCTAAGAAGCATAAATCATGTCAGTCATGGTGATATCCCTATAGCATGATACAATTTTGCAAAGCTGTGCCATATGGTAAGAATAGGTATTCCTGTAGCCTCTCCAAGTCATCATTGTTCCTTGGAAGCTGGGGCCTTGCCAAGTTGTTAGAGCACCTTTTTTAGGATGAAAACCCATGATACAGGGTGGGTTTTCCCTGCTTTTATTGAAGGAGACAAAGGAGGGGAGGCAGGTCACTTTAGGGGAGGAGACTGAAAGAAGATAAAGAGGAAAACACTTAAAGGTGCTGTGTTTCCTTTAGCAGCACCTGTTCAGTAAGGTTATGTGTAGAAGAAGCTTTTTAAAATTATTTTTTAATGCAGCGTGATCTTCTAACAGAGTTTGAGGAATAGTTTGTTATTGATCAGAAAAAAATGTGTGAATAAAATATTGAGTAAACAAGTAATCTCACTGCTGAATTTTTTTTTCCCGTTATATGGGAAAACATCTGCAGCTATTGGTTTCCTTGGAAACAAATTCACTGCAAAAGCTAAACGCACTGCACCGAGCCTGTCAATTTTACTGCATTTGAGAAGAGTTTAACATGCACGCTTCGACCTTTTTACTACCTTTGTTTCTCAAATGCTGTGTCGCTTATGCTGTTCTGGCATAAAACACCTGATCAAAGGAGATGTGCAACATGCTTTGGATTTTGGACAGAACGACAAGAAAGGTTGGTATTTACAAGCCTAAACATGGACTCTGTATGTGAATATATATATTTACTTATAGACAGCATCTAGTTTTCTGAACACTTATTTTTAAAGTCTTGCCTTTTACAGCTCAGTGCTATTGTTTGCATATTGTTGCAGTCTTAGCTGTTTTTTGGAGTTGGAGATCAGAGAGCTGCTGAAATTAATTGCTGATGCATTTGTCTTATAATAGGATTTTGGCAGGACATTGGTTTTATTTGTAGTTTAATTAATTCAGTATGGGATACATGTATGTGTTCTCATGGATTAGTATCACAGCTTCTGGCTGTGAAAGGAGTATGATTTCATATGTTGTGTTAGAAGATTTTAGTGATGCTTATGGTTAGCTTCAACTGTTGAAGCCAAAAAACAAATCTGTGCAACAGTGTGGTTGTGTAATTATATCAGGTAGAATTAATTTAAAGCTTTCCCGCATTATTGTACTTTAAGAAAGAGAAGTTTCGTTAAGAAAGAGGACGGCGAGGATTAGATTGTTTATCAGCAGGTATGTTTAACATAGCTTCACCTGTGTGCCTGGGTCACAACTACATGAGATAGTAGTCACATTTGTGACTGTCCTTCTGTTAGTAAAATGGTTTCCCATGTATATTGGAAAAGTAACATATAGTACTGAGAAGATGAGGCTGTATAGAAAAACACTTTTAACGCATGTTGACAAAACATTGGCTGTAGCTTGTCAAATATTAGAGAGACATCTGGCAGTGATTCCATGGTGGGATTGCTTGCTAAAATAGGCTTTAAAATGTTTCATAAACTCCTTTTCCTCTCTAAAAGGAGGCAGCTGTTCACATGAAATTATATACAAGTTCAGTCACTAGGCCCTTTGCATTTGGAATTTTATTCATGAGTATTAAACAACCTTTGAATCTGAGACCTTTACTGTGTTCCCCCTGTCATTGCTGAGGTATATGTTTTTAAAGAGTTGTCTCTTTAGAAAGGACTTGGAGCGAAGTTTTCATGGACTTTCTTTCGTTACCATTTGCTTTGGGTGTTCTCAGTTACTAGTATTACATTAGAATGGTCCATGTTCTCTGTGTATACAAACTGAGCCTATTTGGGGGTTGGGGAGGTGGGGGAAGCAGGCGGATACTGTCTTTTCCATGAGAAATTAGTCTTTAGTTTTACATACTCTTTTGCAAATGTCAGGAGGAGAGGAAGGAAAGGCACAGAAGTAGAGTGAAAGAGTTATTTGTATGTCAGCTGTTATTCATGATCTATTTTCTGAACCCTACCCTACCCCTAGAAAATTAATACAAAAATATTTATTCTATTGTAAAGCAAACGGTGCAGTTCCTTGAACTGTATGCTGCCTAATCCCGTGAAAGCAGTAACATTAAAGTTAAGCCATCTAATAACATAACTACTTCTACTTTTTGAGAGTTGTTTGCCTGCAAGCCATTACTACACCACTGCTGATTACTCTAAAAGGCATCCTATTTGCACATACATGTGACAGGGAAGAGAAATCTGATATTTAGAAAGATGGCGTAGAATAATAGTTTTTATAGTAACATTGTGTTATGGAAACCTTTTGAATAGTTAAAGAATATCTGATTTCTGTATGTGATAACATCATTTCAAACATTGTTTGTGAGGTGGTTTATTTTTAGGCATTTCTTTAGTTTTACCCAGTAGGGCCTTCCAGCTAAATTTACTTGGTGATACTTATTTTTGTAGCAGGTGATCCTAGCAATGGCAGATCCATCTGTGCTAATAACCCCAGATGCAAAGGTGACTATTTCCTTGATACCTTACTCTGTTTCTCTAAAGAATTGGTCAAGATCTTGAAGGAAGTAGATGGCTCTTAGAGGGATGCTAATGCAGATCAGTCTCTAGGGTCCAAAGAGACTTTTCCTTTGGCGTGTGCTGGTGTGATATAGCTAAAGTTTCAAGTCAAGCCTTCCAGTGCATGGTATCTGTCATACTCAGGCCTCCTATCTATGCTGCCCTTTGGAATCGCACCTTTTAAATTACATTTCATAATTCTACCCTCCCTATTCTCTCTGCTGCTCGTCTGTGCTTTGATGATGCATTGACAGTATTCATCTCTGAAATGGGTACACAGGTGGGAACGGTGAAGAGGATCAAAACGTTCTCCTTCAGAGATCGAGGCATTGCCACGAAGTATACAGGAACACGATTGGAGATTGGTCCATTATACATCTGCTGTCTTGGAAGGGGGCATGCGATACCATAGTTCTTTCCATCCTTGAAGTCCTTTCCAGGCCTGACACCCTGCCAATAATTATACAGAAGCATTGTACGCTATGACAAATATACGACCATGTACAATGAAATAGTGTGAGATGCTGCGGTTTTTGTCTGATGCATTCGTGCATTTTCCTTTACTTTCTTGGAAATTGTTGTGTACTTCTGAATTTTTTTATTAGGTAATAATTTTTTTAAGTGTTGTCGTAAATAAGATCTGACTAGAGCTGAACTAAAACCAGCATTGTAGATATGCCCTTTGTATTAGCACATCCAAGTTGTACAATTGTGTTTCAGTAGGCATTCAGTTATTGAGCTTTTAGGGGAACTCTGTTCAGTCGTGATGCAATAGTTACATCTGGTGAGTAAAAGCAGATGGTAGTAAGTGGTAGAAGTGCGGGACAGGATGGCACTGACGTTCTGCTGAGTCTCTAAGGGGGAGCTGGCAGCTGAAAGCGAGTAGTTTTCAGTCTGTTGAAACTGATCTCGTAAAGAGAAGAACTCTGAGAGCAAAACTTTGCAGAAAGAAACTTGAAGAACTTGAGAAATGGCAAGAGTACAGAACCTGACATTTTGTGGAAATCTATTAGATTGTTTATCAGCAGGCTCATAAAACATGACTTCACTCAATGGGCAACAGAATACAGTGCAAGAACAGCATGATTACAAAGCATCTGTTGAAAATTCCAGTGTTGAAGATATTTTGAGGTACCAATTGGTGCATCCTCAAGGTTATTAGTTGCCAGTAACTGTGCAGCTGGCCTGACATTGGAGAGCATTGGAGAGGGTTAGAAACAAAGGTGTTTCATGAGTTGGAATAAGAAGTGTTTTACTGTGCTCTGGGGATGACTCTCTCTGTGAGCCTGTCCCTCTGTGTTTACCTTTATGGATTTATGGAGCCAGCTTTTCATCGTGGTTGTGATCGACTCAATTCAAAAGACATTTTCTAAAGTAGCCAGACGTTATAAAGCTTAAAATTTGCTTGAAATTGAAGCTCATGCAACCTCTTATGTGTAATAGATGCTTTGTCAAAAAGCACTATTACTGCATTTTGAAGGCAATGAAAGTGAAAATGAACACCACTGCACTGAGCTTGTCACTGGCAAAAGAATCCGTGCTATGGGTTGGAATTAGCTGTAAGAGTGAAGGAAGGAAAACAAGATAAAACCACAGCAGGACATAGTCAAAATAACATGGAAATGTATACATGCACACTTACATTTTTCTTTCAAAAGCAGTAACTATTCAGGACCGTAGTCCTTCAAGAAAACCAACAGTAACACTTTCAGAAGCCCATTAAAGCAAAAATTCAATCTTTCTGTTTCAAGAAAGCATGAAATGGTGGTTTGGATGTGGCTTACAATGTAAAGAAGCCTAGATGACATTTTCCTCTCTGACAGCTTTACCATAATGAAGGCAGAGAAACTACAAACTGAAGAGCCATCATTTCCCTCATCTAGTGAGGTATTGTAGAGACCAGCTCCCTGGAAAGATCAGTTTAATGTGGCTGGTTTGGGAAGCAGACTCTTCTTTACAGAATATTAAATGGAAAAAAAACTATGGGATCTGAAAAGGATCACTATTTCATATTCTTACATAAAAAACCCCAAATCATTGCGAACTGGACATAATGATTTTTGCTTGTCAAGAAATGAAAAAGTTGTAATTGTCTGCAAAAGCCTTTTTTTCAGGGGCTTTTTTTTTTTTTTCCCTACCTGGCATCTCCTGCCACTTTTGCGGAGATCTGACCTCCTCTTTCTCTCCTGTATTAAGCATCCGTCAACACAAATATCCAGACTAAGAAAATAATGCTATTTTATTTACTGAGGATTGTGTTCAATGAAATAGATGGGGGAATTGCCCTGCTAAGGAAACATACACAGAGAAGTTTTCAAGCTCTGTTGTGAAAGACACAAAGGCACCATTGAAGGACCCGTGGTGAAGTCGAGTGTTCTGCAGCAAGACTGAGATCTTGCTTGAGGTTTGGCCTCTTTGGCTACAGTCTAAATACCCTTGTGGTTGTTGGAAATGATTTTTCTATTCCTGGATTCTTTTTGAGACTTCTTAAATATTCCTGTTCTGCATCAAGACAAAGCCAAGTCCTTTAACAGCGCTTTTGGGGTGCGGTCCAGCAGGGAGGCCAATATCCAGGGCAGAATAGTAAGTAGCCTTGGGGGAGCAAGGGGGACATATCTGCTGGAGGTGGGCACTTCAGCCAGATCAATCACAAAGTGAGTTTTCCCACGTCCTCAGTGAGTTCCCCGGGTACTGCACTGTTTCCTTTTCTGAAAAGGGAACAGCTTTCTGTCACCCTAAAGCTCCAGTGAATGCTACATTTTAAAAGATGTACAAGTGGAAAAGGGCAGTCAAATTTTAAGATGCGTCCCATTATCAAAAAAGTTCCAAATTAAAGTTGACATCCTTCTAGTCTGTCCTTTATCTGTGATAAAACTTGTCAGCCTGTTCCTTGGGGGTAAGCACTACAGTTTTATTCTGTGCAATCAAACAGAATGGTCCTGGAACTACTCTAATTTTTTTTTATTCTGAATACTTTTTAGATCGCTGATTAACAATTATAAGTGGCAGTTAAATATCACGTTCTGTTATAGAGCAATTTCCTGAGAATGGTTAAAATAAGCCCTGACTCTTTAACCTGACAGACTTTTGTGTGTACAGACAGTTCTTTTGAAATAGTCTTTTTTACAAAGTGGGGCATGTAATAAAATTTGGACTCTTCTTAATACTTCAAATCTGAACACACACAAAAAGGGACTGATATAAAGTCTAATACTTTTTATGAGGCCTCAAATGTTTGAGCTTTACAAAATGTTGGACAGACTTTTTTGAGGTGAGAAATTAATTTTACGACTCCTCACCCTGTATTTCCTTGCAAAGAAAACCACCATGACAAGAGAAGACAAAAGATGTGTGTTTTCTAGATTGATTTAGTTTCTGCATTTAAATACAGAATCCTAACTCTGGGGGAGAATATGACTGTGACATTTTTGCATCCAGACTCTACCACCTATTTAATTATTGTGGTACCTTTCAAAATCTGATCTCCTAAAGCAAGAGCTCCCTTATTTCAACTTTTTTTCTGTGTTTAAAGTACTGTGGTTTCATTTTCTTAGAGATTGGAGTAGCTTCCCTTGTGTGTCCTTTCCTTTAATTATGCATACCTGTGGAAGTGCCCTGAAGAAGAAAGTAACAGTGATACTTCATTTCTTTCCATATTACTTATGTTTGCAGCAAGTTCTTTCCCCGCTCACCTGTATGCTTCCTGTCTTCAGTCTTTCTGATTTCCTACAGAAAGTGCTTCCTTCATCTGTAAAAATATCTCAGTAAACTTAGAAAGGTAGGGTCTTACTTGGCACTGTAGTGTCAAAAAGGCAGTGTTCATTCATTGCCATGCCTGCTTTTAGAGGAGTGCAGCTGCTGGCACATGTGGGTAGTTTAGCTCCTTAGGGCTGGAGCAGCCCTCAGCTGAGCAAGGGCTGGAGGTCTTGCACTAAAACTCTTTTAAGGCTGTTGACTCTGCAGTGATTACTTAATCCCATGTAGCAAAAGGGGAGGATGAAGAAAATTGAATGAAGCAGTTACTGGGAAACTTACTACTCTTCAGGAACACAGAAGATCAGTGGAAATGACATTTCATTCATTTGCTTCATGCAAGCTGGGGAAAAAGGAGACCCTGCCTGTTATGCTGGGAAGTATTGAAGCCCTTGATCAGTTAAATCATTTAAAGTTCGTTCAGGCTGAAGAGCTTAACTACAAAGCTTCACAGAAGTATGAGGAATGCTGGTCTAGTGTGAAACTGATACAGGATATGAAAGAAATGAATTATGAAAGAGTTAGTAGCTAAACTGAAAGAACAAAGTGTAGCTAAGAATTAATATTGGTGGGTTTTTTGTTTTGTTTTTAAGGAGAGGCTAGATTGCAATTGGTAAAGGGGAAAGAAAGAAGTTTAGGGAAGAAGACTTTTTGGCCCCAAGGGCAATGTGCCCTTACGGCCAAGAAGGCCGCTGGTCTCCAGGGGTGCATTAAAAAGAGCACAGCCAGCAGGGAGATCGTACTCTGCCTTGACTCTGCCCTGGTGAGGCCGCATCTGGAGTACTGTGTCCAATTCTGGGCTCCCCAGTTCAAGAAAGACAGGAAACTGCTGGAGAGATTCCAGTGAAGTGCTACAAAGATGATTAAGGGGTAGGGGCACCTCTCTTACGAGGAAAGGCTGAGAGACTTGGGTCTGTTTAGCCTGGAGAAAAGAAGACAGGGGCGATCTCATCACTACTTATACATATCTGAAGGAGGGGTGTCAAGAGGATGGGGCCAGGCTCTTCTCAGTGGTGCCCAGTAACAGGACAAGGTGCAACAGGCACGAACTGGAACACAGGAAATTCTGTCNCAGCAGGGAGGCCAATATCCAGGGCAGAATAGTAAGTAGCCTTGGGGGAGCAAGGGGGACATATCTGCTGGAGGTGGGCACTTCAGCCAGATCAATCACAAAGTGAGTTTTCCCACGTCCTCAGTGAGTTCCCCGGGTACTGCACTGTTTCCTTTTCTGAAAAGGGAACAGCTTTCTGTCACCCTAAAGCTCCAGTGAATGCTACATTTTAAAAGATGTACAAGTGGAAAAGGGCAGTCAAATTTTAAGATGCGTCCCATTATCAAAAAAGTTCCAAATTAAAGTTGACATCCTTCTAGTCTGTCCTTTATCTGTGATAAAACTTGTCAGCCTGTTCCTTGGGGGTAAGCACTACAGTTTTATTCTGTGCAATCAAACAGAATGGTCCTGGAACTACTCTAATTTTTTTTTATTCTGAATACTTTTTAGATCGCTGATTAACAATTATAAGTGGCAGTTAAATATCACGTTCTGTTATAGAGCAATTTCCTGAGAATGGTTAAAATAAGCCCTGACTCTTTAACCTGACAGACTTTTGTGTGTACAGACAGTTCTTTTGAAATAGTCTTTTTTACAAAGTGGGGCATGTAATAAAATTTGGACTCTTCTTAATACTTCAAATCTGAACACACACAAAAAGGGACTGATATAAAGTCTAATACTTTTTATGAGGCCTCAAATGTTTGAGCTTTACAAAATGTTGGACAGACTTTTTTGAGGTGAGAAATTAATTTTACGACTCCTCACCCTGTATTTCCTTGCAAAGAAAACCACCATGACAAGAGAAGACAAAAGATGTGTGTTTTCTAGATTGATTTAGTTTCTGCATTTAAATACAGAATCCTAACTCTGGGGGAGAATATGACTGTGACATTTTTGCATCCAGACTCTACCACCTATTTAATTATTGTGGTACCTTTCAAAATCTGATCTCCTAAAGCAAGAGCTCCCTTATTTCAACTTTTTTTCTGTGTTTAAAGTACTGTGGTTTCATTTTCTTAGAGATTGGAGTAGCTTCCCTTGTGTGTCCTTTCCTTTAATTATGCATACCTGTGGAAGTGCCCTGAAGAAGAAAGTAACAGTGATACTTCATTTCTTTCCATATTACTTATGTTTGCAGCAAGTTCTTTCCCCGCTCACCTGTATGCTTCCTGTCTTCAGTCTTTCTGATTTCCTACAGAAAGTGCTTCCTTCATCTGTAAAAATATCTCAGTAAACTTAGAAAGGTAGGGTCTTACTTGGCACTGTAGTGTCAAAAAGGCAGTGTTCATTCATTGCCATGCCTGCTTTTAGAGGAGTGCAGCTGCTGGCACATGTGGGTAGTTTAGCTCCTTAGGGCTGGAGCAGCCCTCAGCTGAGCAAGGGCTGGAGGTCTTGCACTAAAACTCTTTTAAGGCTGTTGACTCTGCAGTGATTACTTAATCCCATGTAGCAAAAGGGGAGGATGAAGAAAACTGAATGAAGCAGTTACTGGGAAACTTACTACTCTTCAGGAACACAGAAGATCAGTGGAAATGACATTTCATTCATTTGCTTCATGCAAGCTGGGGAAAAAGGAGACCCTGCCTGTTATGCTGGGAAGTATTGAAGCCCTTGATCAGTTAAATCATTTAAAGTTCGTTCAGGCTGAAGAGCTTAACTACAAAGCTTCACAGAAGTATGAGGAATGCTGGTCTAGTGTGAAACTGATACAGGATATGAAAGAAATGAATTATGAAAGAGTTAGTAGCTAAACTGAAAGAACAAAGTGTAGCTAAGAATTAATATTGGTGGGTTTTTTGTTTTGTTTTTAAGGAGAGGCTAGATTGCAATTGGTAAAGGGGAAAGAAAGAAGTTTAGGGAAGAAGACTTTTTGGCCCCAAGGGCAATGTGCCCTTACGGCCAAGAAGGCCGCTGGTCTCCAGGGGTGCATTAAAAAGAGCACAGCCAGCAGGGAGATCGTACTCTGCCTTGACTCTGCCCTGGTGAGGCCGCATCTGGAGTACTGTGTCCAATTCTGGGCTCCCCAGTTCAAGAAAGACAGGAAACTGCTGGAGAGATTCCAGTGAAGTGCTACAAAGATGATTAAGGGGTAGGGGCACCTCTCTTACGAGGAAAGGCTGAGAGACTTGGGTCTGTTTAGCCTGGAGAAAAGAAGACAGGGGCGATCTCATCACTACTTATACATATCTGAAGGAGGGGTGTCAAGAGGATGGGGCCAGGCTCTTCTCAGTGGTGCCCAGTAACAGGACAAGGTGCAACAGGCACGAACTGGAACACAGGAAATTCTGTCTCAACATGAGGAAAAACTTCTTTACTTTGTGGATGGCAGAGCACTGGAACAGGCTGCCCAGAGAGGTGGTAGAGTCACCTTCTCTGGAGGTACTTGAAACCTGCCTGGATGCATTCCTGTCCAGCCTGCTTTAGGTGAATCTGCTATGGCAGAGGTGGTGGACTAGATGATCTCTAGAGGTCCCTTCCAACCCCTACAATTCTGTGATTCTGTGACTAAAAGTATTGGGAGCTGGACTGTAGCGAGATTGGGCTGAATTGGGGAAGAGGCCGCCAAATAGAAATGAGTATGTTGTGTTTCATCCGTCTTATACTACTTCTCAGCCATGGGCCTGGGCAATAGCGGAAAGGAAGGGGGAGCACCTATGTAGAAAGAGGGTGAGGGTGAAGCTTATCCCCTACTGCTGAGTACTTGGTCTAGGTACCACCTTGGCCTGTTCCCTGTGAGTGACTAACAGGCATCCCAGACGAGGGAGCATGGAGAGCTGCTGCTAGGCCTTTTTTTCTGTATGTCACTTACTTTCTCAAAGGAAAATATTATTGAGGTTGATCTGACACTGAGGACTCGGTAGATATTTGGTAAAGTAATAGATTAGTAAAGCAAGGCATAATTTTGGTGGAATTCCTCTATTAAATGCTCCTATACATCTGCAGGCTTCCTTAGTCTGTGTTCCTGTATGAACCTTGCCCATACTCTGGCTTTGTTGGAGCGTTTGAGTGTCAAGTTTTTAAGAAGAAAGGAGTTCTACTTTTTTTTTTTTTTTTTCCTTCCTGCATGTATTTGCAGGGTAATGACTTGTACAATGTGAAGTTCTCTGTATTCCTTGAGATTGTGAATCTAGGAACAATTTTCTCCTTGTGAAAGAGTGAGGTGTTGCCAAAACCAGAATACTGCCATCTCTGCTTATGAATCCCAGTTTCAAATCCCAGATGCTTTACATAATAAAGCCTAACTGGGCTGATTACCAAGAGAACTCAGTCATTCAGAAAAATAAAAGGGAAAAATCCCTTTGCTTCATGAAGGAAGAACTGGTGCCAAAAGGAGGTTGAAATGTTAAAAATGCATTTTCTGTTTGGATCTTTCATATCAACTGTCCTGTCTCCTCTTTCTTTCCCCTTTTATTTAAGGCTGGGGATCAGTATTGCTCTTGTGCAGTGGGTGTATGTGGAAATTTTTTGCAGAACCTGTGAGGGCCTAGATTATGAAAACCACATTCAATGGGTCTCTTCCCACTCTGCAGGAGCTCAGCTTAGGTAAGTCTTTCTGGCTACGTCTGCAGTGTCTTAGGGCCGCGGTGGTGACATGGGTGCGTGTAGCTTTATTGCTTATACAGTTTGTAGAGTTTTGTGGCATGCGATGTTGGGGCCATCCAGAAAAGAGCATGGCTGACTTGGCTGCCTGATGTTGACCACGTGGTATTGTAGGCAAGCAGTATGGGACGTGTGGCAGAGGATTCAGCTATATAGGCGTAACCATCCATATGCTCTGCCCGTTTCATTTGCAGCAAACGATGTGGTAGGGCCCATGCAAAGCAGCGGGGAAACCTGTATGCGCTTTAATTTCTTGTAGTTCTACTTTATAAACAGTATTCCTTCTACTGCAGCTCATCTCAGGCTCTTAGAGAAGCTAAGCTCCTATGGGTTAAAATGGAAGCTCTCTTGTGGATTAATAATTGATTAAAACCCCAGAAATTAAGAGTTTCTTTAGGTGGTCAGTTTTCTGTGGGTGGAGGGAAGTTACTGGTGGAGTAAAGCAGGGATTTCTGCAGGAGCTTCAGCTCTTCAACATAGTCCCAAATGAGCTGCAAATGGAAAGGAGGCATGGAAAGACAAAATTTGCAAACATGTGAGATTATTCAAAATAGCCAAATTCAGTGCTGAATGCAAACAGTTGGAGGATAGATTGGTGATGTTAAGTAACTGAGCAGGAGAGTAGGTGAAATTAATTAATTAATTGTACAGAGTGATACATGTGAGAAAAGACAGCACTATTCCCCTAAGCTAGCTGTACCCTCAGTAAGAAATCTTGACTGATCGTGGGTAGTTCCCTGAAAGCAGCAGCAGCTCAGTTGGTGCTCAGTGTTGGTCCAAAACGCAAACAGAGCATTATGAACCGCTGAGAGGGAAACCGAAAACAACAAAACCCTTATGTCACTGTGTAACTCTGCTTTGCCTACTTCTTGAGTACCACGTCCAGTTTTGTTCGCTTTGTTAGAGTAGAATTAGGGTACGCGGAAGCATGGCGAAGGTGGTCAGAGGTATAGGGTTGCTAATTAGGGTCCTAATTAATGTAGGAAACGTCCTGTCTGGAAAAAAGGGGATTGGAGGGGATATAATATCACCTACAGTGGAGGTCTGTATAGTCATGAATGGCTTCGGGAGGTGAATAGAGTGTTTATTTCCTGTTTGGATTTTTTTTTTCCCCACTGCTTCACAAAAGGCAAACTGGGGCACCCAGAAAAATTTCAGGAAGGTAGTTTAAACAAAAGCAGTTTTTCACACAGCACATCATTAAATTTTGGAACTCATTGATCAATGATATTGGGGAGATCAAAGAAAGTGAGCAGAGAAATCTTTAGGTATATTGTTGCAAGTATCTTTTGCTTAGGCAAAAGTCATTACATGATTGTATGTTAATGGTTTAAGGTTACTGCTTTGGCTCCTCACACAAGGATAGTTACATGTTACTTCTGGAACATTTTCAAAATAGCTAAAACTTCTTGAAAAACTAGGTGAATGCTTTTTGGCTGGAGCTGTTTGAAAATAAGAGGGATGTAATGTTACTGTATTTGAACAGACTTTGCTGGAGACCACAGCCAAAACCAGAGCAGGGTACTGAAGGAAAAAAGTAATGTGGTTCTGGCTTTCAAACCTCATAGAAGCTTAGAAGAAAATCAATACAAACCTGCAGAAATCAGGTGAAACATAACATCTGTGTACCCCTGGAGGTTGATTAAACTCTGCAATACGTTTACTCCTTGCTTCTTATCTTTGCAGTTTCACTGAAAGGAATAGGAGTACAGGCTGTTTGACAAAGGTGTTTTCACTGCATTTTAAACATCTAAGACAGAACTGAAAGGATGTGTGCTTCTCAAATTTCTTTGTAAAAGTATTTTTACACAGTGCTGTACTTCAGTATAAATTCCTCTGCTGCAGCAGGGTCTTGCCTGGGACTACTGAAGTTTTTTTTGCTAGAGGTGATACATTAGCAGAAGTTAAAAATCAGAATTCCAGAAGCAGCTTGAATTTTTCAGTAAATACAAAATATGTATATTGAAAATAATCACATGAATCCTTTTACTCTCAAATTTTAATTTAGCATGAGAGGTGTGGGGATGAAATGACATATTTAACTCTGTAATATGATTGTTCTGATGACCTGCAAAGGTGTGGGGCATTGGGTACAAACTTCAAGAGAGCAGAAATTGCAGTAGCTCATTCCCAAGCTCTGCTGATGCTGTTACTTTCAGAACTGTTTTGATTCCCTAGGTGGCTCATGGTAAGATACTGGTTTGATTTTTGTTACATGAATGCTCAGTTGGCCCCTCTTCTTATGGGTTGATTTTAATTAGTTTAAGGTCTATTTCTTTAGTCTGGCTCAAGATTATTCATGAGACCATGGATGATCTGGTTAGCTTCCAGTTTCAAACCAGCAGGGATCCTAATCCTACATTCCATGGTTAAGTATATTGAAAATACTGTGTCTCTGTTTCCTGCAGCAGAGAGGCTACACCTGAGCTTGTTACTGTATCACTCCAGACAGAGCTGCCTGATTTCCATGAATGAACATGATTAAATGTTAAGTACATGATTACAAAAAAAAACAAAACAAAACACTCCACTTTTAGGTAAACTAACTTTCAGTCCAGCTGACTGAAACTTTTTGCTTTGTTGCTCTGCTTGTGCCTTGCATGTTTTGAACGTGATTGAAGGTGTAGAAAGTACATATAAGGTGGTGATGTTGGTGTAATTGAGCTTTAACTAGCAGATTAGAGTTCTCCATTCATTTTGCACAACTATAAATAGCTATTTTGTGCATGTGATCCTGCAAGTTGACTCGCTGATGTCATAAAATTCATCAGTACGTTTGTATCATCTTGCTTTTCATTTGTTATTTCACTGAGAAAATGCCAGAGAAAAATTGTCCTTGTGATACATGGGAGGCTTAAGCAGTTTGTTGATTCTCCAAGGAAAATATGAAATTGCTGTTGAATTGAGGCAGGACACTCAAGGAAATCTGGGACTGAACTAGCATCTTCTATTGCAGGAGATGCTTATGAATGAATGTGTCTCCTGCACTTCTTGCCACACCAGCAATTAGCATAATCTTACAAGTGAACTTTACTATACTGCGTACGCTAAAATGTCTTGGGCCTTTAACTTGCTGCAGTCAACAAGTCCCATTGCCTTCCTGACATCCTTGTGCTGTTTTTGGATATGGTGTTCTGTCCCAAGCCTTTGTTTTAGAACAAGCCTTGGCTATCTGTACGTACCTGTAGACTTGGCACGGGTTCTAGTTCCTTTGCTCCTGGTTCACCACCTGAATGACCACAGCCTGACCTGGTAATCGCGGGCTTGCTGCAGATCAGTTCTTCCTTTGCAAAAATGCAATCGTAAATGCCAGTCATACATACAAAATTTTTTTTTTTGCATATAAAGTTCCTATAGATGCTGTATTTCTACAGTAATACTTTGTTATGCAAAAGCTTGACTGGAGACTTAATTTTTTCATTTCTGTTAGTATGGAAATATATGACTCTAATCATAGATAATACATGGAGCTGCTGTAGGCCTGTCATGCTTAGAGTGGAAATGATGTGGGACTCTTTATAAATGAATATTTAAATATGATCTCAATTCATTTTATTGACAGAGGAAGCCTGGATATATTGATGGGTCCTCTTAAAACAAATTTTTTTAGTTCATGCCCTCCCTAAGAGGCCATGGTGAGGGTTATGAACAAGTCATCATAGGTGTCCACATGTTTTCCTAGGAAGGACTGCTGCTTTTTGCCTGCTGTGTCCTAAATAACACAGCACGGTCCTTTTAAGCATACATGAAAACATGCCTTTTTCTTTTAGGCATAGATGATCATTTATTTATTTTAATGGTTAAAATATGAGAGGACTAAAACCAATAGGATGATGAGAGGACTGGGACAATTCATCTAACCATCAGCAAAAACATGCTAATAATGAGATTTGGTAGGTATTGGCATAATCTTGAAAAAGTGTTAAAAGCCTCATAGTTTGAAACTTGTAAAACATTCTGTGTAAAAGCACTGAAAATCAATTATGAAGAGCAGTTGTACAGAGAGGCATTGTATGGCTGTCAGTCTTGTAGGATTTTTTTTATATCTCTCAAAGTTTTCCAGTGGTGATGTACCCTCTATAGCAAATGGAAATTTACTGCCTAGTTCCCTTTGCAGCAGTTCTCTTGTGTGTATATATATCCCATCACCTTGGTCTGCAGATCCTGACTCTAAAAACCCTTTGCCTAAGGGAAATAGAGTTGCGGAAACTGTGGCACAACATTTAAGCAACCAAGCACCTCCAAATAGTCTGGAATATGGCTGTGGTTATTTTGGAGGTTAAAGGAAATTTGAGGTCCTCAGCCTTCAAAAATGACTATTTCAAACAGAACGTGAAGGCATCATGCGGGCTGGTGAGAGCAGAATAGCATTGGCCTTGTCAGCGGGAAGGCATTTTCCTCCACAGCTACTCACCCTGCAGCAAACTGCGAGAAGGTAGCAAGGAGCTGAGCGTTCACGTAAGCATGAGGATGGATGGGGCTTTCTGCAAGCTCTGGCTGCTGTCGGTTCAGCGCAGCCGTTCCTTCCCAGTGCTCGCTGCAGCCTCTGGGAGAGACTGGCGATACGTCGGCTAATCAACGCTCCGCATTAATTCTGGCATTTGAGGACTCCACTGCGGGCAGACCCATACGCAGAGGAGGGGAGAGAAGTTTTAAGCGGTCCTGCTGTCATTAACATTCACAGCTCCGGCTTCAAGCAGCGCCAGCCTCCCCCAGGCGCTGCCAGGAGGGAACGTGGACTCCTGCCTCCCTTTGTGCCGAGGAGAATCCGTGCGGAGTAATTGAAATTCAGGGCTGCGAAGCACTGCTGTAGTGGTCTGGTTTGGGGCTTTTTTTCCCCCCTTCTCCCTTCATTCTTGGAGCAGGGGGAGCATGTTTGCTGTGGATTCTTTTTGTTTTATCAGAGAATGAGATGCTGGCTGAAAATTGAAGAAATGGCCCTAGAAGAATTGATGCAAAGATTAAATGCGGTTTCCCAGTGCGCTGGTAGGAGGAGCTGCTGGTCTTAAATAATGTGTTGTGTGGATGCTGTTAGTGATTTTGTAGGATTTACAGAAAATCCTGGTAATCCGACTAGCATTCTTTATGCATGCTCGCATTAAAAGGAAAGAAAACGTTAAGAGCTTTTGCCACCGGGATAAACTTTTATTTATATTGACACTAATTAACATTTTTAGTCCTTAAATGTTAATGAGGCTAGCTTTGGAAGGTCCTCTTGAATAGTTTTGGGTAGCTGCTAGCCCAGTCAAATACTCTAAATGGGTCTTGATTCCTTTTTTGATCTCAGACTCAGCTGTAGCTAAGAAGTGGGGGGAATTACAGATTTGTCTAGCGGAACGGGTCTAATACGAAGGAGTGAAAAGCCTGCCTAACTGTAAGGCACCGCAGCCCGTATTTTGGGTGGGTCTAAATTGCACTTTCATGAGAATGAAGAGTTGAATGCATTAATTGTGATAAATTTACTTTTACATCTGTATGGATTAAAAGGAGCACCAGATCTACTAAAATGGTTTTAGCATTGTAGAACAGAAAGAGAGTCTTATGATTTCTGAGAGATTTTTTATTTTCTTGAAAATGGAAATGCTTATGTGTTCCAAACTAGAACTGAACAGCAGCAGTGTACGATAAGGTGATCTGTGATTATATCTTAGGAGCGTTTTCCTGTCTGTTGCTCACGCAGAGATGTAAGCATATTTCGGAATAAAAAGTTAACCTGGAGTGAGAAGAGATGTGGTTTTTGCATCCTTTGAAACTGTTTCTTTTGCCCTTTATTTTTAGTCTGTTGACAGATGTCAGAAGTCTTGCATCTTGTCATCTGAGGCAAACCGGTGGTTTGCTGCTACAGAATATTTAAGGTATTATTCACTGCAGTATCAAAACTTGGAATTTTTCTTCCCATTGCCCTGGTCCTCTGTGTCCTAAGGGTGTCTTTTTCAGCTTTTTGAATTTCCATGTGTTACAAGGAGATAATTAGCAAGATGGCTGATGCTGTAGTCTGATGAACAGATAGATTAAATGACAAATGTGGAATTAGCTGCATCAGTTTTCCTGGGTAAGGGAAGTAGGTATTTTACTGTTTTAGTAACTTTTTTTTTTTTTTTAGGGGGTGTGGGGAAAGCAAGACTTAATCTGCTGAGAACAGCATTAAATTACAAGATCACCATACATACTATTTTCTCCTCCTTTGTTTTTCCTATGCATTTTTCCCCGATTATCTTCCTGTTTTCAAAACATGCCTTTATTAAACGCTTGGATTTTTTTTTTATTGCCTATTTTGATTTTCTGAATGTTTAAATGAGAAGAATGCCAGTCTAACATAGGGCATACTGTCTTTTTCAGTTTATTTTAATAATTTGTACATCATTTTTTCCACTCCCTTACAATCATTGCTGTAGCTTTTCTGAGGCAAGATAAATTTCAATAACGTCTGATAGAATTAGTTGGGAATATGGGAGCCTTTTCTTCCTGAATTGAAGTAGAAGGAGCCTCCAGGCTGCCACCAGGCTCCCTGGTTTGCCTGTGACACCGCCTGTCTTTCAGGTGTGCAGCTGTAGGTACACTGTGACCTTCATGTAAGCCACCAGCAGCTTTCAGTGCTGTTTTCACACTTGCCGGCAGGCTCTGACTGTGTGCTGATATTTAGCTTGTTAAACTTGCATATTTTTCCAAAAAAGCAGCTGTTACTTTACTGCCAATTTCATGTTTCTGTGGTTTAGCGGGTCCCTCTCCTCCCCCTTCCCTTTCTGTTTCTTCCTCTCTGTAATCCCTGTGTGGGTATTCCCAAACCAGAGGCACCTATTTTCTACAGCCAGTGGTTCTATTTATAGGTGACTCTCAGTTTTCCTTTTTCCCCTTTTTTTTTTTTTTCTTTTTTTATTCTGCGTTCCTTTCAGATTGCTTAGACTGTTTCTCTGTTGCTGTCTCCCATTCTTGCCCTACACTCTCCTTGGGTCAAATTAGCTACTATCTGGCTTCACAGCTGTCTTTTGACTCAGAAACCTTTTGTAAGCAGAGATTTCCTTAACAGCCCAAGATCATGTGCAGGATTTTTCCAAGCCCATCTTTCAATAGCTCCCTGCTGAGAAGTAATGGAAATGCAAAGGTTCCCCTGGCTGCCCCATAGCGTAGCTATCTACCTTCAGGCATCAAGGGATTTTCTCCTTTGTAGAACCCGAGGAAAAAGACTATTCCACTTCCTTCACTTGTTTTTCTGAATGATACCGCAGGCAGGCTGAGATTCATCCCACGCAGTTTTAAGCATCTAAGTCAGAGGAGGAATTCCCTTAAAATCCATGTGCACTAAAAGAAGAGAAGGGGGAACATTCAGAAAGGAAGTCCTTCCACCTTCTGAGGTGCACTTGTCTTTCTCTTGATGTGCTGAAGCCTGGAGTAGCTCAGCTCCTAACCTATCATCTCCCCGATGTCTAAAGTTAGATATGGTAAATCTGGGTTTGTCTGTTATCTTCTGCTGTTTTTCCACAACAGCCTTTCCATTTCTGGCTGCTCTCCCGCTAGCAATTCCCCAGTGTCAGTCTGGCGCTGACACAGCCTTTCTGGGCTACTCATCCCTCACCGCCACACCAGCACTTTCCTCAGCCATCCTTCTACTCCCTCTGCTCTGACTAAATTCTGATTTGTTCATACTGCCAGCCCCCGTCGTAAATTACTGACCTCTCTCTCACTTCTTACTCTCTCATGAAAGTGTAATTCTGTCACAGGATCCCTCAAGTGCCTTCCTCTTGCTCAAAGCCCCGTCCAACCTGACCTTGACTGTTTCCAGGGATGGGGCATCTACCACCTCTTTGGGCAACCTGTGCCAGTGTTCCACCACTCTCATGGTTAAAAAGTTTCTTCCTTATATCTAGTCTAAATCTTCCCTCTTTTAGTTTAAAGCCATTAGCCCTTGTCGTATTGCAACAGGCCCTGCTAAAAAGTTTGTCCCCATCTTTTTTATAAGCCCCCTTTAAGTACTAGAAGGCTGCAATAAGGTCTCTCCAGAGCCTTCTCTCCTGCAGGCTGAACAACTCTCTCTGCCTGACCACACAGGAGAGGTGTTCCATCCTCTGATCATATTTGTGGCCCTCCTCCGGACCCGCTCCATCAGGTCCATGTTTTTCCTGTGCTAAGGGCTCCAGAGCTGGACACATTACTCCAGGTAAGGATGATAAAGATCATGCTCTTTAGTTCAACATTACAATCCTCTTCCTATTCCTTCTCTGACTCCTGCTCCACGGTTCAAATTAACCTTGTGCTCTGCCCTCTTCCAACAACTAGAAAGGCTGCTCCCATGGCATCTTCTTTTGTTTTTTCCCCACATACGCCCCTCAGTCCTCCCACTCACTTTGCTTCTATCAAGTGGCCTCCTGGACTTGAATGACCAGACTGTTGCTTTCCCTGTTTTCATATAAATCCTTAAAACAAGGCAGAAGCGATTTAAATAAATTCTCTATTACTACCTCAGGTTTGTGTTTTAATCCCATTAGAATTGTGGGTGGCTTTTTCAGCAAAACTGTGAAATGATTATTGATGCTAAAAAGAACTTATTCTGGTTTTGTCCG